>CM039676.1:177195799-177639085 GCA_022496015.1 Hordeum marinum
ATGAGGTTCATTATGCTCTTTTGGATGTTTCAATTATTATTCCTATACGAGCATCATTGTAATCATCATGCCTAGCTAAAAGACATTAAATAAAAGCGCTTGTTGGGAGACAACCCAACACTTTTACCTTCTGCTTTGATGTGTTCACATGATTAAGAAACTGTATTAATAATGTTTTGTGTCTTTTATTTCAATAAAATGCCAAGTAAAGCCTTTGGGATAGTGTGGATACTTGCTTGTTTGATTCTGTGCAAAAACAAAAAGTTTCGCGTCCAGTATATGAATTATCAGATTTTACTGGAGCCTCAAAAAATTCTTAAATTTTTACAAAATATTTATATGAAAATTCCTTGAGTTTTCCTAATTTTTCAGAATTTTTAGAGTCAGGGAAGTATGGTGATCATTCAGATCTTTACAGACTGTTCTGTTTTTGACAAATTCTGTTTTGCATGCATAGTTTGCTTGTTTCAAGTGTTCCTATAGCTTATATTGAGTAATATAAATTGTGGGAATGATGTAATACATTAGGTATTATGTGATAACAATTATGGATCTTGTCTTGACAGTACCTAAGTGAATGATCTATCTTTATTACACTAACCCTTCTCACAAAATTCCGTTAAGTTTTGTGTGATTGGAGTTTTCAAGTTTTGGGTGAGATGCCGATATGAGGAGAATAAGGAGTGACAAGAACATAATCTTGGGTATGCCTAAGTCACCCCCATGGTAATATTCAAGGAATACTCAAGCATCTAAGCTTGGGGATGCCCCGGAAGGCATCCCCTCTTTCGTCTTTAACACTATCGGTATCTCTTACTTGGAGCTATATTTTTATTCGTCACATAACATGAGTTTTGCTTAGAGCGTCATTTTATTTTGTTGTTCTCTATTAGGTGTTATTTATAATTTTGTTTTTCAATAAAAGGTTACAAGAATTGCCTTTAGGATGCTTGAATTGCATGTTTGATGTGTGTTGTGTAAAAACAAAAACTTCTGTTGTAGTGTTTGAATTTTCATATTTTACTGGAACGCGGAAAGGTTCTGAATTTTTTACACAGTGTTTTAATATAACTTTTATAGATTTTCCTAAATTTTCATATTATTTTGGGTTACATAAGTACACTGGTTTCATAAATTGCTATAGAATGTTCTGTTTAGACAGATTGCTGTCATAGTTTTGTTATCTACTTATCCTATAGTTTCCACAGCCTATAATGGTAGATATAAATTGTGGACATGATATTATACAGTACCTAATGCTTGAAAATTATTGTGCAACTTGTCTTGGCAGTACATAAAGAGTTTATTTATTATGTGTACTAACCAATCTCACGAGTTCTTTTCGAGTTTTTTGTGGATGAAGTTTTTGAGAATAGGTGAAACCATGATATGAGAGGATTGAACGAGATAAAAAAGCTCAATATTAGGGATGACCAAGGCACACAAAGTAAATATTTTAATAAGTCTCAAGCATCTAAGCTTGGGGATCCTACGCATCCCATCTCTCTTCATCAACAATTATCAGTTAGCCTATGTTGAGCCTAAATTTTCATTCGATCACATGATGCATGCTATTCTTGGAGTTATATTTTTCCTTTGCTTGTTGTTTAAATAAAATAATCATATCTGAAAATATTTATTGAGAGAGAGAGAGTAAGTCCTCACATAGCTACTTAATTATCTGACTACTCATTGATCTTCACTTATATGTTTTGGATTAGTTTTCTCATTTTCGTTCTTCACTTATATCCTATGAGTAAATGGTTGAATGAATTGAATATCATAAATTTGAAATTATATACTATGTTTTATATGCTTATCCCATGGGGATTAATGACTTCACATATAGGAAGTATAGGTGGTAAAATTTATTGAAAGTTAGCAACCACCGCATTGGTCACGTGAACAATTCATGAAAGAATATTGAAGGAAGAGAGATTTCACATATAAATATACTATCTTGGACATCTTCTATGGTTGTGAATACCCATTAATTATTTTCAAACTTGAGAAAATTAGTTTAAGTTGGACAGGGAAGACAACGTAATGAGTTATACTTGGGTATATTTGTATAGAAGTTATATTGTTATGGATCCTCCAACATGTGGTGCTTTCTTCCACCTCATATTAGTCAAAACTTCCGCACCAAGTAGAAATACTACTTGTGCATCCAAACACCCTTAAACCCAAAGTTGTGCCATTTGAGTCCACCATACCTACCTATATGCGGTATTTACATGTCGTTCCAAGTAAAATTGCATGTGCCAAACTCTAAACCTTCAAATAATATTCTGTTTTGTATGCCCGGATCGCTCATATAATGACTAGGGGCTGTCAGTATCTTCCTTGCTAGGTGGGTTATTCTCATAATATGTGTTGATTCACTATCATTCACAAGAAAGTGGCTGGTAATAGGGATTCCTAGTCCCGAAATCAAAGAAAAAATGCAAATAATTAAACAAAACTCCCCGAGGAATGTTGTTGGTATGGACGGTACCCGTGGATTCGGCTCGCCATGGAGTGTTATTGATTGGTGGAGGAGGAGTAAAAACTTTACCATTCTGTTTGGGAACCACCTATAATGTATCTAGCATGGAAGATACAGAGATCTCTCGGTTGTTATGGTGACAATGAAAGCATACCGCCCAAAATTATTATTCATCTCTGATTTAAAAGCTCGAGCTCTAGCACCCCTGCAAATCAATGCTTCCCTCTGCAAACGGTCTATCTTTTACTTTCACGTACTTACCTTTATGCAAGAGTCATGGTGATCTTCACCGCTTCCTATATTTTGCCTTTTTCTCTTGGCAAGCGTCATGTGTTGGGGGAAGATACAAGCATATATGGCCATTCAAATATATTTGGTCATGAATTATTATTGTTGACAATTATCTATATGATAAATAAGTTGGGAGGCAAAACTTTAAGCCCCTATCTTTCTTTGTGTTCGACGGATGTCATTTGCTCTAAAAATATGCTTTGAGTGTTAGCAATCATGGAAGACTATATGATAGTTGAGTGTGTGGAATTTGCTAAATCAAAGCTCTTACATAGACCCTTCCTTAAAATAAGATGAATTGCAATTGTTTGGTGACTGAAAGCATAGTTTGTTAGTTTTCAAGAAACTTCATGGTCTATACTTTAACACGTGAATAGCTTGTTACTTCATCATGAGAAGTTTTATGAGATGAGCTACTGTTTATGATATATAATGATGCTAGAAAAAGTGTTTGGAACTATCATTCATCAAATTTATGCACTATGCCAGCATTCAAACTTCATAAATTGTTATTTTTATCATTTACCTACTCGAGGACGACCAAGAATTAAGCTTGGGGATGCTGATACGTCTCCAACATATCTATAATTTATGAAGTATTCATGCCATGTTTACAATAATTATAAATGATTTTGGTATGATTTTATTAGAACTAACCCGGACTCACGCTGTTTTCAGCAGAACTACCATGGTGTTGTTTTTTGTGTAGAAATAAAAGTTCTCAAAATGGGCTGAAAATTTGGTATGGTTTTTTGTGGAACAAAAGAGACCCCCGAAGCATTGGAGCTGGGCCAGAAGAGCCACGAGGATGCGGCAAGCCTACTAGGCGCGGCTACCCCCCTAGCCCGCGCCTAGCAGGCTTGCCACCGCCTCGTGGCCCCACTTGACATGATATCAACGGCAAAAATTCCTATAAATACCCAAACCTCCGAAAAGAAACCTAGATCGGGAGTTCCGTCGCTGCAAACCTGCAGAGCCACGAAAAACCAAATGGGAGCCCGTTCCGGCACCCTGCCGAAGGGGGAAACCATCGCTAGTGGCCATCTTCATCATCCTGGCACCCTCCATGACGAGGAGGGAGTAGTTCACCCTCGGGGCTGAGGGTATGTACCAGTAGCTATGTGTTTGATCTCTCTCTCTCTCTCTCTCTCGTGTTCTTGAGATGACATGATCTTGATGTACCACGAGCTTTATTGATATAGATGAATCATATGGAGTTTTCCCCTCTCTATCTTCTTGTGATGAATTGAGTTTTCCCTTCGAAGTTTTCTTATCGGATTGAGTATTTAAGGATTTGAGAACACTTGATATATGCCTTGCGATGGGATATCCATGGTGACAATCGGATGTTCTATTGATCCACTTGATGTATGTTTTGGTGATTAACTTGCGGGTTCTGTGACCTTGGGAATCTATGCATAGGGGTTGGCACATGTTTTCGTCTTGAATCTTCGGTAGAAACTTTGGGGCACTCTTTGAAGTCCTTTGTGTTGGATTGAACATGATGAATCTGAAATTGTGTGATGCATATCGTATAATCAAGCTCATGGGTACTCATGGTGACATTGGAGTATCTAGGTGACATTAGGGTTTTGGTTGATGTGTATCTTAAGGTGTTATTTTAGTCTGAACTCTAGGGCTGTTCCTGATACTTATAGGGATAGCTCATAAGATTGATCGGAAAACATAACTTTGAGGTGGTTTCGTACCCTACAATAATTTCTTCGTTAGTTCTCCGCCATTTGTGACTTTGGAGTGAACTCTTTGTCGCACGAGAGGTATTTGCATATGATTCAACTATGTCAGTATTGTTGAGAGAAATTGCACTAGTGAAAGTATGAACCCTAGGCCTTGTTTCTAAGCATTGCAATACAGTTTGTGCTCACTTTTATCATTAGTTACCTTTCTATTTTTATATTTTCAGATAACAAAAACATATATCTACCATCCATATCGCACTTGTATCACCATCTCTTCGCCGAACTAGTGCACCTATGCAATTTGCCATTGTATTGGGTGTGTTGGGGACACAAAAATTTCTTGTATTTGATTGCAGGGTTGTTTGAGAGAGACCATCTTCATCCTACACCTCCCACGGATTGATAAACCTTAAGACATCCACTTGAGGGAAAATTGCCACTGTCCTACAAAACTCTGCGCTCGGAGGCCCAACACGAGTCTACAAGAAGAAGGTTGCATAGTAGACATCACTGGTGGTGGTGATTGGCTTTGTTGGACATCCATGTATTAGTTGGCACTTCCTTTTGAAACACCACCTCTTCTAGCTCCACACCTTAGGCAAGTCTCATGTTTGATAACACATTTATCTTAGGGCCCTCACACAAAACAAGAACCGTAAGGAATTGTCGTATATTGTTGAAAGCTTCATATGCAATATGGTTGTACCATGTTTGTATGAGATATCACAATCTTGAATTTACTTGATAGACAATATTATTTCCAAGTGTAGATTATTGGAACTAAACTTGGTCTAGAACCATAAATATGTGTATGTGCCTCTAGAGCCTAAGAAGACAACCATGTGGTTGCAATGTGCAATATCAACAGTACATCCCTACCGTAGTTCGGCAATGATGTTACCCATTACTAAATCTTTTCAGATCCAGATTAGGAAAAATCAAGCTATCTAAGTGATTGATGTACGGGTCCATATATCTATAGTCATTATTGTCTATATGAGCAAATCAGACATTAGGATAGAAGCACACTCTCAGAGGCAAATTATTAAGCAAACACGACATGGGTCTAACATCAGGATTATCATCCAAAGAATTAAAGAAAGTTTTCAATGGGATAAAAGCATACAAACCTTACACATTATCAAGATTTACATGCAAAAGATTAAAATTGATATGTGAACTAAAATCTTGGAGAGCACAAATATATCAACATAAGTAATGGAATAAAGGTACTATTTTGTTATGTAAACTGAAACATAAGAGAGAAACTAATTTGCTCATGTGAGATAGAGAGAGGTGTTAAGTACATAGTAGTTGAGGAATAACATCATCATGGAGATAGACGGAGCGTCTTAAATTAATGGAAATTTGTCATGAAAAAGTTATCTCTTTAAGGTAAGCGCATTCTGGCATACTTATGTCGCCATTTGGAAAGGCAGGGACATAGCGTCTCACTCCATCCACGCTGGAAGTCCCATGAGTCCCAATCAACCCGCACTCAGCAAGTAGTTTGCACATGTCGAGTCTCTCTGGTAGAACTCAATCTTCTCCTCCTATAACATTAACATGACTATGCGGGAGGTCAGCAACAACAACGACCAGCAACATCGGTGCACCACGGGCTAGGTAATGACCATGGACATGGTGACCCACTACCCGCACAGTTTCCTGACAGCGCACATGCCTGAATGTAATTTAGCGTGAGTATGCCAAGAAATGAATTAAGGCAAGCTATCGTGTCACCAAAGGAGCAATCAGAAACTATAACTGTTCATTGAAGAGCAGCAAGCACAGTAGTGTTTACAAAGATATAATAGAAAGAGGAAGCACGAATTTCCAGTCGGGTCTATTTTACATTTCCTGCTTACTTAAAAGGAGCAAATGTAACCCAATATATTTAATTGGCAACTAAAAGCAAGCATCATAGGTTAATTATCAACATAGATTCATGCATAATCGAACATAATTTGTGCAGATAAAACATGATGTCACATTTTGTATTGGACATAGACTTAAATCAGTAGCTTGTAGCATTCACCATCAAAACTATGAGCATGGCTCTATGAAGAATATGCTCAAATACTTATGATTGTCTTTGCCAAAACAAACAAACAACATAGATATGTACCAATGATTTTTTTACAATCAGTACCTGACTAACTACACACGAGAGAAACATGGCAATGCAGTACTACACATGTAGGAAAGTGTGAAAAAAACAATGCATGTGATTCTGGATCAAATCTGCATCTTGTTGTCCACTCCAAAAATCACCAAAAGCACACTAGATGTAATACCTGTCGGCAATGTTTTGCCAATTGGACCATACCAACTCCATGAATATCAAATTTATGGGGTTTCATTGGCTGCATGGAGTACCCCCGGACCTCCTTGAAGCACATCCTGAACGATAAGTTTGTGGAAGCGCATATGAAAGGTTCAGCTCCGTCAAGTGCCCAAGAAGAAAAATCTATAACTGCAAGCACCCCAAGAGCTGAAGCATTGCAAGCCTAGATTTTGACCCTGAGTTAATGTCAAAAGCACCTGGTGCTTAATTTTATTTGTCTCACGCAGATACCGTTAGAGGCGGTGCACCTGTGCCGCTCCGACAAACCTGTACATGGGATCCGACAACCGGCTGCGCGAGGGTGATCGGATCGGCCACTTGAGGGAGATTAGACGAGGAGGAGATGGACCACACGAACGCGCTGCCCCAACTCTACTTCCGCTGCACGACACTACGCGTCTAGTGGTAACAATCTGTGATCCATCTCTGTAGCATGTTCTTGGTTGTTCTACGCGTAGGAAATTTTTGATTTGCATGTGATGCACCTACGGTAGAACCCAACAGTGGTATCAGAGCCTGTGTTATAGGATTTGGATTTAGATTGGATGCATAGTTGATATGTGGAGGCGGCGTATGAGATCCGTCGTCGCTCATGAGATCGACTATGTGCACGATTGATGAGATCAATTGCACATCGGGATAGATTGAGGCTATGTTTTCTGTCAATCGAAATCGTCAGGTCGTGACACAACCTGCCCCTACCGGTCGGTATCCGCCATCGGGGTAACTGCAAAATGTAAATCCGAATCGGGTTCGCAATGATCAATGAGATCGGTCAGATCAGAAAATTCGGCGTGATCCGAGTGCAGATGCGATCTGTGATTTCCAAATACGTCAGGCGCTGCCTACACCCGTAAGGGGTGTTACCCCTTCGAACCCCACCCGCTAACCGGCTAGTGGTACTGCCGTGTGCGTAGCGCCTTGTATTTCATACACGATCACACAAACCGGTAGAATGCGATTCTATGCATAAGTTTGTTTTGCAGGGTTGATGTGAATAGTATGGCTCATATGTATTTGATGCATGTGTGTAACTTAACATGACCTGCCTTGGTCATCGGAGTAGGAGCCGGCCATGGAAGGACGCCCATGAAGGAGCCATACTATTTCACATATTTATGTTTATATGTGGTTGATATTGCTTCTTGTTTCTATGCATGTTATAATGGTAGAAAGATCCCTCGTTAATATCAAGCACATTGCCATTCCAGATGTTGCACCTTCGCACGTCAAGTACGTCTGGTAGTGGGCTCATAAAATTGAGGTGCTACTAGGTGTCCTTGAACTGGAGGGTTCATGTCGGACACGGACATGCACTGCATCAGGTTAACTTGACAAGGCTATCAAAACGGTTTTGGGCCTTGTGGCAAAGAAGGTTGGGAGCCAGGGTATAAGATACCTACCCAACCGATAGGAGTCGTATAGAGATACGATTAGCAAGGAGTTGCTTACCAAATAGGCAAGTTGGCTAGCAGTGATGCTAAAGCTCACTAGTCGCTCGCACTAGACGGGTCCTGAATCACCGAGAGTTTGCGGAGGAATGCTGACTTCAGTGGGAGTAGTTCTGTTTAAGGCTTGAATTACTTTACATAAACACATTGCTTAGTGATTGCATATTTTCTGTTGTAGATCAATGGCACCACCTGCTCAATTCAACTTTGCATTGAAATCAATTTTGGAAAAGGATAAACTGAATGGAACAAACTTTACCACCTGGTATAGAAATTTGAGAATTGTTCTCAAGCATGATAAAAAGGAACATGTTCTAGAGGATCCACTTCCAAAGGAACCTGTCGAGAATGCTAATGCTACAACCAAGAATGCCCACCAGAAACTCATTGATGAATCAAACGAGACCAGTTGCCTCATGCTGGCTTGTATGGAGCCCGATTTGCAACAACATTTCGAAAATATTCAGGCTTTCGATATGATCGAGAGTTTGAAGAGCATGTTCAAGTGCAGGCTAGGACCGAGAGGTTCAACGTCTGGCAGTCCTTGACGGATTGTAAGATAAAGGAGGGTGATCCATTGAGGCCGCGTGTGATCAAGATGATCGGGTACATGCAAGTTTTGGATCTGTTAGGCTTCCCACTTGGGGACGAGTTGTCCACGGATGTAATTTTGGGTTCTCTTCCACCTAGCTATGGGACGTTCGTCTCGAACTATCATATGCATGCCATGGATAAGAAGCTCACTGAATTGCATGGGATGCTCAAGGTGGCAGAGCAAGATATTGAGAAAGGCACGCATCAAGTGTTGATGGTGCAGAACTCGACTAAGTTCAAGAAGAGTTTGTCCAAGAAAAAGGGTAAGGCAAAGGGCATGAAGAAGGTTGTCTCCGCCGCTGAGCCGAAGTCCGGACCGAACTCAAAGACCATTTGCTTTCATTGCAAGGAAGCTGGTCACTAGAAGAGGAACTGTAGCAAGTGGCTTGCTGAGCATGGCAAGAAGGCCGGAGATGCTTCTTCAGGCAAAGGTACACTTGTTACATATGTTATAGACATTTACCTTGCCGACATCCTAGTAGCTCTTGGGTATTTGATACCGGATCGGTTGTTCATATTTGCAACTTGATGCAGGGGCTGGTAAGAACTAGGCGTGTGGCACAGGGGGAGATTGACATTAGGGTCGATAATAAAGCAAGAGTTATTGCGTTGAAGGTCGGCACGATGCAGCTCAAGCTTCCTTCTGGAATTATTATGGAATTGAATAATTGTTATTTCATTCCCGCACTTAGTCCGAACATTATTTCTGCCTCATGCTTGATGAGTCAAGGTTATGAATTCAATATAAAGGACAATGGTTGTTCATTTTATTTGAATGGAATGTTCCATGGCTATGCACCCATAGTAGATGGGCTATTTATTTTAAATCTAGAAACGAAATCAGTCTATAACGTGAATGTCAAGAGGCATAAGCCTAATGAGATAAATCTGACATACTTCTGGCATTGCTGGCTTGGACAAATTAGTCTGAAACGCATGAAGAAGCTCCATGATGATGGACTCCTAACTTCGTCCGACTTTGGGTCGTTTGAGACATGCGATCATGCTTGCTAGCCAAGATAACTAAGTATCATTTTGCAAAGAGTTGTGAGAGGGCGTCTGAGCTGTTGGAGCTTATACACAGTGATGTGTGTGGTCCAATGAGCACAACAGACAGAGGTGGCTATTAGTACTTCCTGACTTTTACCGACGACTTGAGTAGATATGTATAAATCTATTTGATGAGGCACAGTCAGAAACTTTTGAAAAGTTCAAAGAGTTTCAGAACGAGGTTGAAAATTAGCTCGACAAGACGATAAAATTTCTATGATCAGATCATGGAGGTGAGTACATGAGCCAGGAGTTTGATAATCATCTGAAAAGCCGAGGTATAGTACCTCATCTCACACCTCCGGGTACGCCGTAGAGAAACGATGTGTCAGAACGGAGAAATCGAACCTTGTTGGACATGGTCCGGTCGATGATGAGTAAATCAGATTTACCATTGTCATTCTAGGGATACGCTCTAGATACTACAGCTTTCACACTTATTAGGGTACCATCAAAATCCGTAGACAAGACACCACATGAGATGTGGACTGGGAAGAGTCATGGTTTGTCTTTTCTAAAGATTTGGGGTTGTGAAGAATTTGTCAAGCGACTCATGTCGGACAAGCTTACACCGGATATAACTTCTACAACCGAGAAGAGAACAAAGTGTTTTTTGCTCGGAGCGGGGTTTTCCTAGAGAAAGAGTTTCTCAGTCGGGAGGCCAGTGAGAGAATGGTGCGACTTGAAGAAATTCGAGAGTCACTCGGGAAAAACTCGGTTGGTGATGAGATCACGCTAGAGTCGGTCAAAGAACTCGTAGTGGAGTCGGCACCGGAGCCATTGAACTCGGAAAGATTGCGCAGAGTGCACGACGTTTTGTTGCTAGAAAGCGACAAGCCGACCACGTATGCAGAATCGATAGTGATTCCAGATTCCAAGGCATGGCTAGAGGCCATGAGATCCGAGTTAAAGTCCATGGATGACAATCAAGTCTAGGAGTTGGTTGATCCGCCACCTGGCGTTGTTGCCATTGGTTGCAAATGGGTCTTTAAGAAGAAAACCGATGTGGATGGAAATGTTCAGATCCACAAAGCTCAGCTTGTCGCTAAATTTCATGGACAAGTTCAAGGAATTGACTACGATGAGACCTACTCATCGGTAACGATGCTAAAGTTGGTGAGGATCATACTAGCTATAGCTGCATATTTCGATTATGAGATATGGCAGATGGCTGTCAAAACGACTTTCCTTCATAGAAAATTAAAAGAGGATGTATACATGATACAACCCGAAGGTTTTGTCGATCCAACTAATGCTAGTAAAATATGCAAGCTCAAGAGATCCATTTATGGATTGAAGCAAGCAACTCGGAATTGGAACATTCATTTTGATGAAGTCATCGTTGACCTTGGTTTCATCAAGAACGAAGAGGAGTATTGTTTATCCAAGAAGTCTAGTGGGAGCTCAGTAGTATTTTTGATCTTGTGTGTGGATGACATACTGCTGATCGGACATGATGTTTTGATGCTGAACTCAGTCAAGGAATCATTGGATGGCAAGTTTTCGATGAAAGACCTTAGAGAGGCAGTGTACATTTTAGGCATCAAGATCTATAGATATAGATCGAGGAGGCTGCTCGGCTTAAGCCAGAGCATGTACATAGACATAGTGTTGAAGAAGTTCAACATGAGTGAGGCAAAGAAAGGGTTCTTGCCCGTCTCACATGGCATAAGGCTAAGCAAGACTCAGAGTCCTACGACTTCTGATGAGCGAAACCGGATGAGTAGGATTCCATATGCGTCGGCAATAGGCTCCATCATGTATGCCATGCTATGTACATGGCCGGATGTTGCCTATGCAACAAGCTTAAGAAGCAGATACCAGGCCGACCCAGGTGAGAGTCACTTGGTAGCGGTGAAAAATATCTTGAAGTACCTGAAAAGGACTAAAGAGATGTTCCTAGTTTATGAAGGTGAGGAGGAGCTCTGCGTAAAGGGTTATGCTGATGCTAGCTCCCAAACCGACAGGGATGATTGTCGATCGCAAACTGGATTCGTGTATGTCATGAATGGAGGAGTAGTGAGCTAGACGAGTTCCAAGCAAGATACGATGGCTGACTCCACAACAGAGGCCAAATACATTGCGGCTTGTGAAGCCGCAAAGGAAGGTGTTTGGATTCGGAAGTTCCTGGAAGATGCTGGTGTATTCTCGGGTTGGTCAAAACCGTTGGACCTTTATTGCGATAATTCAGGTGCCATAGCACAGGCCAAGGAGCCGAGGCAACACCACAAGACCAGGCACATAGACCGAACATATCACCTGATACGAAAGCTCGTAGAGAAAGGTGATACCAATTTATGAAAGATTTATACAGACGCAAATGTTGCAGATCCGTTGACTACGATGCTTCCAGAACCCAAGCATGAGGGGAACGTTAGAGCTATGGCCTTTCCATGTCTATTTGATCGACTCTAGTGCAAGTGGGAAACTGTTGGAGATATGCCCTAGAGGCAATCATGTATGATGATATTTCCTATGTGTTTATGAATAAAGATAGTCCTTGGACATTATCAGTGATGTGTATTAACAAGTACGTGACTTGTTTCTGAGACTATGCATTGTATGATAACTGTCCTAAATAGTCCCTAGTCGAAAGGGTTGTGTGGACGCATAACTAATCAGACTAGCATATGACACGATGGATGGTTCGGCCTCATTGACCATGTAGCATTGGATGCTAGCCGAATAATATGGACTCAGAAAGGTCTAGTCGGATTAGACGTAGTCGGATCAGAGTCGAGATAAGGTCTAAGTTGGACAAACCCAACTATGAGACGCAACGACAGGTCATCTGTGAGTCTCTAGTACAACATATGTTCTATGTCCTAAGACCTGAGCTAACACATGTACTCGGGATGGTGACAGACTTGCTTTGGGCCGACCAAACGCTACTCCGTGACTGGGTAGTTACAAAGGTAGGTTTCGGGCTTGTTTAGACCCATGTTGCATGGTCGAGCAAGATGGGATTTGCCCCTCCGATCAGGAGAGATATACTCTGGGCCCCTCGGGTGATCCGACCTGGATAAGCATGGCCATGCGATGATGATTATGAGATAATCCGAAGTGTTGGTCGAATTCACCGGAATGAGAAAGAGGTCATGCTGCAACAAGGATGACCATATCACCTTGTGCATGACAACATATATCGTGTGGCAAAGGGAATAGAAATGTGAAGTACATGTTCGCCTAACTAGCTTCATCAGACACTTGGAGTCGGCACGCCTTGAGGTCGCTACCGACTGGTCAAGCCCGATGTGATCTGATTCAAGACCAAGTGAACGAGAACCTAACGGGTCACGCGCTTAAGGGAAGGAACACGTGGGCTTTAGGATCCGTGCAAGGCAGAAGAGTTGAGCCCGCGTCGGATGCCTATATATAGTGGAGGTGCGGTACACCCATCCGGTTGATCGCTTCAGTGCCGTCATTAGGGCTTTGCATGTGTTGCAACTAGCCACCTCCACTCGCCGCTGCCAACTGTGTGATCGGACCTAGCAGTCTGGCGCATGGTGTTTCTCCTGTACGCGCAGATACCATTAGAGGCGATGCACCTATGCCGCTCCGACGAACCTGTACGTGGGATATGGCAACCGGCTGCGCAAGGGTGATCGGGTCGACCGTTCGAGGGAGATCGGACGAGGAGGAGACGGACCACGTGAACGCACTACCCCAACTCTACTTCCGTTGCACGGAACTGCGCGTCTAGTGGTAACGATATGTGATCCATCTCCATAGCATGTTCTTGGTTGTTCTGCGCGTAGATTTTTTTTGATTTGCATGCGATGCATCTACGGTAGAACCCAACAGTCTGGTCCTTTTAGGTGCATGTAAATGAAAAACTAAAGTAAAACCAGTAAAAGTGGTGGAATGGCATGGTGATCAAGATGTCCATGAGATCGGTGACATTTTTGCAAAGCCCATCTCGAGGGTGGCATTTTTGCGAAGCCCCATGTCCAAAGTGGCAAATTTCCAATTTTCTCCCTACTAGTAATATGCCCGTGCGATGCAACTGGACAACAATGGAATATATGAAGTCATTTCCATAGATAATCATTTTACTCGAGGACATACATTTTCTTTTTTCTCTCTTTGTTCACCCATTCATTTAATCCCAAAGCGCATGTGTATTGCCGCAAAATTTACATCTCAAAATGCATGTGTATTGCTATAAAACTACACATGTCATCCCATGTTCGATAATATATGCGTTCAAATTCCAATGGTCAACATGCTTGGTTCTGCGAGCAAGTTGTGTCTTGACATCTTAATGCTTGGTAATATGATGCATACATGCGGGTGGTGGTGATTGGCTTCGTTGGCCATCCATGCATTAGTTGGCACTACCTTTTGCAACACCACTTCTTCTAGCTCCATACCTTAGGCGAGTCTCATGTTTGATAAAACATGTATCTTAGGGCCTGCACACAAAACAAGAACCATAAGGAATTGCCATATGTTGTTGAAAGCTTCATATGCAATATGGTTGTTGTTGGAAATATGCCCTAGAGGCAATAATAAATTAGTTATTATCATATTTCCTTCTTCATGATAATCGTTTATTATCCATGCTATAATTGTATTGATCGGAGACTTAGATACATGTGTGGATACATAGACAACACCATGTCCCTAGTATGCCTCTAAATAGACTAGCTCGTTGATCAAAGATGGCTGTGGTTTCCTAGTCATGGACACGAGATGTCATTTGGTAACGGAATCACATCATTAGGAGAATGATGTGATGGACAAGACCCAAACTACAAATGTAGCATATGATCGTGTCAATTTATTGCTACTGTTTTCTGCATGTCAAGTATATGTTCCTATGACCATGAGATCATGCAACTCACTAACACCGGAGGAGTACCTTGTGTGTATCAAATGCCGCAACGTAACTGGGTGACTATAAAGGTGCTATATAGGTATCTCCGAGGGTGTCTGTTGGGTTGGCATGGATCAAGACTGGGATTTGTTACTCCGTGTGACGGAGAGGTATCTCAGGGCCCACTCGATAATACAACGTCACAATAAGCCTTGCAAGCAATGTGACTAAATGTTAGTCACGGGATCTTGTATTATGGAACGAGTAAAGAGACTTGCCAGTAACAAGGTTGAACTAGGTATGGAGATACCTACGATCGAATCTTTGGCAAGTAACATACCGAAGAACAAAGGGAACATCATACGGGATTAACTGAATCCTTGACATAAGGTTCGACCGATAAAGATCTTCGTAGAGTATGTAGGAACCAATATGGGCATCTAGGTCCCGCTATTGGTTATTGACCGTATAGGTGTCTCGGTCATGTCTACATAGTTCTCGAACCCGCAGGATCTGCACACTTAAGGTTTGGTGACGTTTCGGTAGTATGGAATTATGTATGGTGGTGACTAAAGGTTGTTCCGAGTCCCAGATGATATCCCGTACATCACGAGGAGCTCTGAAATGGTCCGTAGGTAAATATTGGTATATAGGAAGTCCTGTTTTGGTCACCGGAAAGGTTTCGGACTCATCGGTAGTGTACCGGGAGTGTCGGTAGTGTACCGGGAGACCATCGGGAGGGGTATTTCGACCCAAGAGGTAACATGGGATGTGGGAGAGTAAATACCAGCCCTTACTGGGCTGGTGGAAGTCCCACACAAGGCCTATGCGTCTGGGAAGAAAAGCCCAAAGAGAAAAAGGTGGAAAAAGTCAAAAAAAGGTAAAAATAAGGAGGAGTCCTAGTCCAACTAGGATTGGAGGAGGAATCCTCCAATCCTCCTTGGTTAGGCCGACCCAAGGGCTGGCTCCTTGGGAGCAAAGCCTCCTCCTCTCTTCCTCCTATATATACTAGAGGTTTTAGGGTTTTTGGCACTAGATTTTCAGCCACGTGCTACCCGTTCCTCCAGTGCATAGTTTCTCCTCTAGATCGGATTTATGCAGTGCTTAGGCGAAGCCCTGCCAGAATAGCTCCACCACCATCGCCGGAGCGCCGTCATGCTGCCGAAGAACTCTTCTACCTCTCCGCTCCCTCTTGCTGGATCAAGAAGGTGGAGATCGTCATCGAGTTGTACGTGTGCTGAACGCGGAGGTGTCGTCCGTTCGGTGCTAGATCGGAAGGACCGTGATCAAGATCGCGAGACGGACCGTGATGAAATCGCGGGACGGATCGTGATGAGTTCGCGGGATGGATCATGATGAGATCGCGGGACGGATCATGATGAGTTCGCGGGACGGATCGTGATTGGATAGCGGGACGGATCATGATGAGATCGCGGGATGCTCGGCGATTTGGATCACGAAGACGTTCGACTACACCAACCACGTTTCTTAACGCTTCCCGCTTAGCGATCTACGAGGGTATGTAGATCCACTCTCCCTCTCGTAGATGCTCATCACCATGGATAGATCTTGCGTGTGCATAGGAAATTTTTTGTTTCCCATGCAACGTTCCCCAACAGTGGTATCAGAGCTAGGTCTATGTGTAGATGAGATCTCGAGTAGAACACAAAGAGTTTGTGGGCATTGATGCTTAGATTGCTTCCTCCCTTGGTCATGTTTTGGTTTAGCAGTATTGTGAGATGAAGTGGCTCGGACCAACATTATTCGTACGCATACGAGAGACCGGTTCCCTCAACCGCAACTTGTTGCATAGATGGCTTGCGGGTGCCAGTTTCTCTCACTTTAGTTGGATCGGATTCGACAAAGGCGGTCCTTGAGAAGGTTGAAAAGCAACTAGTGTATCACCGTTGGATGATAATTGTTCTTGCTAGATACCCGTAGCAGCCACGTAAAACATGCAACAAAAATTAGAGGACGTCTAACTTGTTTTTGCAAGGTATGTTGTGATGTGATATGGCCAATTACATGATGTGATATATGTGATGTATGAGATGATCATGTGTTGTATAGAATATCACGACTTGCATGTCGATGAGTACGGCAACCGGCAGGAGCCATAGGGTTGTCTTTAATTATTGTATGACCTGCGAGTCAATCCTTAAGCGCTATGTAATGCTTTACTTTATCGCTAAACGGTAGCAATAGTAGTACAAGCATGATGGGCGCAACAACCCCGATGGCGACATGTTGATGGAGATCAAGATGATGGAGATCATGGTGTCGTGCCGGTAAAGACGAAGATCATGTCGGTGCTTTCAAGATGGAGATCAAAAGCACAAGTTCATGGCCATATCATGTGACTTATGATTTGCATGTGATGTTAATCCTTTTATCCACCTTGTTTTTCTTAGGACGACGGTAGCATTATAAGGTGACCCCTCACTTAAATTTCAAGATGAATTGTGTTCTCCCCGAGTGTGCACCGTTGCGAAAGTTCGTCGTGTTGAGACACCACATGATGATCGGGTGTGATAGACTCTACGTTCACATACAACGGGTGCAAGCCAGTGTTGCACATGCTGAACACTCGGGTTAAACTTGACGAGCCTAGCATGTACAGACATGGCCTCAGAACACAAGAGACCGAAAAGTCGAACATGAGTCATATAGCAGATATGATCAACATGATGATGTTCACCATTGAAACCACCTCAACTCACGTGATGATCGGATTTGAGTTGGTGAATTTGGATCATGTACCACTCGAATGACCGGAGGGATATCAATTTGAGTGGGAGTTCTTAAGTAATATGATTAATTGAACTCATTATCATGAAGATAGTCAGTAGTGTCTTTGCAAACTGTGTTGTAGATTACTAGCTCACACTGTAGCTCCCTTGAATTTTTATATGTTCCTAGAGAAATAGAGTTGAAAGATGATGGTAGCAATATTGCGGACTGGCTCCATGATCTGAGGATTGTCCTTGTTGCTGCACAGAAGTCGTATGTCCTTAATGCACCGCTCGGTGCGCCAACCCCTCTAGCGTCGTCTGTAGATGTTGTGAACATCTGACAGGCACGTTCTGATGACTACTTGATAGTTTAGTGCGTCATGCATTACGGCTTAGAATTGAGGCTCCGAAACGTTTTGAACGTCACGAAACATATGAGATGTTCTAAGAGCTGAAATTAGGATCTCAGGCTCGTGCCCGTGTTGCGAGATATAAGATCTCCAACAAGATTCTTTGCCTACAAGATGAAAGAGAATAGCTCAATCGTTGAGCATGTGCTCAGATTGTCTGGGTGCTACAATCGCTTGAATCGAGTGGGAGTTGATCTTCTAGATAAGATAGTGATTGATATAGTTCTCCAAGTCACTGTCACTAAAGCTACTAGAACTTGGTGATGAACTATAAAATGCCAGGGATAGAAATAATGATCCCTGAGCTATTCGCGATGTTTGACACTGCGAAGGTAGAAATCAAGAAGGAGCGTCAAGTGTTGATGGTTAGTCAAACCACTAGTTTCGAGAAGGGCAAGAGCAAGGAGGGAAACTTGATGGATAGCAAGTCAGTTGCTGCTCTAGTGAAGCAACCCAAAGTTGAACCCAAACCCGAGACTAAGTGCTTCGATTATGAGGAGAGCGGTCGCTGAAGCGGAACAACCCTAGATACTTGGTAGATAAGAAGGCTGGCAACGTCGACAGAAGTATATTTGATATACATGTTAATGATGTGTACCTTGTGAGTACTCCTAGTAGCACCTGGGTATTGGATACCGGTTCGGTTGCTAAATGTTAGTAACTCGAAATAAAAGCTACGGAATAAACAGAGAACTAGCTAAGGGTGAGGTGACGATGTGTGTTGGAAATGTTTCCAAGGTTGATGTGATCAACATCGCATGCTCTCTCTACCTTCGGGATTAGTGACAAACCTAAATAAATGTTATTTGGTGTTTTGTGTTGAGCATGAACGTGATTAGATCGTGTTTATTGCAACACAGTTATTCATTTAAGTTAGAGAATAATGGTTATTCTGTTTACATGAATAATACCTTCAATGGTCATGCACCAGTGAGAATGGTTTGTTGAATCTTGATCGTAGTAATACACATGTTCATAACATTGATGCCAAAAGATACAAAGTTAATAATGATAGTACCACATACTTGTGGCATTGCCGCTAAATGTCATATTGGTATAAAGCGCATGAAGAAACTCCATGCTGATGGATCTTTGGACTCATTCAATTTCGAATCGGTTGAGACATGCGAACCATGCCTCTTGGGCAAGATGACTAAGGACCCCGTTTCCAGATGGATGGAGCGGGCAAGTGATTTATTGGAAATGATACATGTTGATGTATGCAATCCAATGAGTCTTGTAGCGTGCGGTGGATATCGTTATTTTCTTACCTTCACTCATGATTTGAGTAGATATAGTTTATATTTACTTAATGAAACACAAGTCTGAATCGTTTGAAAGGTTCAAGCAAATTCAGAGTGAAGTTTAAGATCATCGTGACAAGAAGATAAAAATGTCTGCGATATGATCGTGGAGGTAAATATCTAAGTTACGAGTTTGGCATACAACTTTAGACAATGTGAAAGTTGTTTCACAACTCACGCCACCTGGAACACCATAGTGTGATGGTGTGTTCGAACGTCATAGTCGTGCTCTATTGAAAATGGTGCTTGCAATGATGTCTCTTATTGTTTTGCTACTATAATTTTGGGTTATGCATTAGAGACAACTACATTCACTTTAGATAGGGCACCATCTAAATCCGTTGAGATGACACCGTGGGAATTATGGTTTGATAGAAACCTAAGCTGTCATTTCTTAATGTTTGGGGCTGCAACACTTATGTGAAAAAGGTTTTCACCTAATGAGTTCGAACCCAAAGCGGACAAATGCATCTTCATAGAATACCCTAAAGACAGTTGGGTAAACCTTCTATCTTAGATCCAAGCATAAAGTGTTTGTTGCTAAAACTGGGTCCTTTCTCGAGAAAGAGTTTCTCTCGAAAGAATTGAGTGGGAGGAAGATAGAACTTGATAAGGTTGTTGAACCTTTGTTTCAACGAGAGAGTAGCGCGGCACATGAAGATGTTTCTATGAAGCCTACGTTAGTTGAAGAGGAAGTTAATGATGATGATCATGAAGCTTCGGATCAAGTTACTATCGAACCTCGTAGGTCGAAAAGGACGTGTACTCCTCCTGAGTGGTACAACAACCCTGTCTTAGAGGTGATGTTGTTGGACAACGATGAACCTACGAGCTGTGGAGAAGCGATGATGGGCCCAGATTCCGACAAATGGTTAGAGGCCATGAAATCCGAGAAATGATCCATGTATGAAAACCAAGTATAGACTTTGGTAGACTCGCTCGTTGGACGGCAGATCGTTGAGTACAAATGGATGTTTAAAATGAAGACAGACGCTCATGGTAAATGTCACCATTTGTAAAGCTCGACTTGTTGCAAAGAAGTTTACGACAAGTTCAAGGAGTTGACTGCGATGAGACTTTCTCTCTCGTAGCGATGCTAAAGTCTGTTGGAATTATGTTAGTAGTTGCTGCATTTTTCAATTATGAAATCTGGCAGATGGATATCAAAACATCGTTTCCTTAACGGTTTACTTGAGGAAATGTTGTATGTGATACAACCAGAAGGTTTTGTCAGTCCTAAGGATGCTAAAAGGTGTGCAAGCTTCAGTGACTCTTCTATGAACCGAAGCAAGCATCTCGGAGTTGGAATATACACTTTGATGAGGTGATCAAAGTTTTTGAGTCTATACAAAGTTTACGAGAAACTTGTATTTACAATAAAGTGAGTGGGAGCACTATAGAATTTCTGATAAGTATATGTGGATGACATATTGTTGATCGGAAATGATGTAGAATTTCTGGAAAGCATAAACGGTTGTTTGAAAATAGTGTTTCAAAGTAAGACCTGGATAAAGCTACCTAATTGTTGAGCATCAAGGTCTATAGAGATAGATCAAGATGCTTGATGAGACTTTCAATGAGTACATACCTTGACAAGATTTTGAAAGAGTTCAAAATGGATCAGTCAGAGAAAGAGTTCTCGCCTGATTTGTAAGGTGTGAAGTTGAGTGAGACTCAAAGCTCGACCAGGCAGAAGAAAGAGAAAGGACGAATGTCGTCCCCTATGCCTTAGCCATAGGCTCTATATAGTATGCCATGATGTGTACCGCACCTGTGTGTGCCTTGCCATGAGTCTGTCAAGGGGTACAAGAGTGATCCAGGAGTGGACCACTGGACAGTGGTCAAGATTATCCTTAGTAACTAAAAGTCTAAGGGGATGTTTCTCGATTATGGAGGTGATAAAGAGTTCATCGTAAAGAGTTACGTCAAAAGCTTTAACACCAATCCGGATGACTCGTAGTAGCAATCTGGATACATATAGTGGAGCAGCCATTTGGAATAGTACCAAGTGGAGTGTGGTAGTAGTGTTTACAGTTTGACATAGAGATTTGCAAAGTACACATGGATCTGAATGTCGCAGACCCGTTGATTATAAGACCTCTCTCACATGCAAAGCATGATCGAGCCCCAGAACTCATTGGGTGTTAGATTCATAACAATGTGAATCACATGGTGATGTGAACTAGATTATTGACTCTAGTGCAAGTGGGAGACTGTTGGAAATATGCCCTAGAGGCAATAATAAATTAGTTATTATCATACTTCCTAGTTCATGATAATCGTTTATTATCCATGCTATAACGGTATTGATCGGAGACTTAGATACATGTGTGGATACATAGACAACACCATGTCCCTAGTATGCCTCTAAATAGACTAGCTCGTTGATCAAAGATGGCTATGGTTTCCTAGTCATGGACATGAGATGTCATTTGGTAACGGGATCACATCATTAGGAGAATGATCTGATGGACAAGACCAAACTACAAACGTAGCATATGATCGTGTCAGTTTATTGCTACTGTTTTCTGCATGTCAAGTATATGTTCCTATGACCATGAGATCATGCAACTCACTGACACCGGAGGAGTACCTTGTGTGTATCAAACGTCGCAACGTAACTCGGTGACTATAAAGGTGCTCTACAGGTATCTCCGAGGGTGTCTGTTGGGTTGGCATGGATCAAGACTGGGATTTGTTACTCCGTGTGACGGAGAGGTATCTCAGGGCCCACTCGGTAATACAACATCACAATAAGCCTTGCAAGCAATGTGACTAAGTGTTAGTCACGGGATCTTGTATTACGGAACGAGTAAAGAGACTTGCCAGTAATGAGGTTGAACTAGGTATGGAGATACCGACGATCAAATCTCGGGCAAGTAACATACCGAAGAACAAAGGGAACATCATACGGGATTAACTGAATCCTTGACATAAAGGTTCGACCGATAAAGATCTTCGTAGAATATGTAGGAACCAATATGGGCATCCAGTTCCCGCTATTGTTTATTGACCGTATAGGTGTCTCGGTCATGTCTACATAGTTCTCGAACCCGCAGGGTCTGCACACTTAAGGTTCGGTGACGTTTCAGTAGTATAGATTTATGTATGGTGGTGACCGAAGGTTGTTCGGAGTCCCGGATGAGATCATGGACGTCACGAGGAGCTCCGGAATGGTACGGAGGTAAATATTGATATATAGGAAGTCTTGTTTTGGTCGTCGGAAAGGTTTCGGGCTCATCGGTAGTGTACCGGGAGTGCCGGTAGTGTACCGGGAGACCATCGGGAGGGGTATTTCGACCCAAGAGGCTACATGGGCTGTAGAGAGTAAATACCAGCCCTTAGTGGGCTGGTGGAAGTCCCACACAAGGCCCATGCGGCTGGGAAGAAAAACCCAAAGAGAAAAAGGTGGAAAAAGGCAAAAAAAAAGGCAAAAATAAGGAGGAGTCCTAGTCCTATTAGGATTGGAGGAGGAATCCTCCAATCCTCCTTGGTTCGGCCGACCCAATGGATGGCTCCTTGGGAGCCAAGCCTCCTCCTCTCTTCCTCCTATATATACTAGAGGTTTTAGGGTTTTTGGCACTAGATTTTCAGCCACGTGCTACCCGTTCCTCCAGTGCATAGTTTCTCCTCTAGATCGGATTTCTACAGTGCTTAGGCGAAGCCCTGCCGGAATAGCTCCACCACCATCGCTGGAGCGCCGCCATGCTGCCAGAGAACTCTTCTACCTCTCCGCTCCCTCTTGCTAGATCAAGAAGGCGGAGATCGTCGTCAAGTTGTACGTGTGTTGAACGCGGAGGTGCCGTCCGTTCGGCGCTAGATCGGAAGGACCATGATCAAGATCGCGAGACGGACCGTGATGAGATCGCGGGACGGATCGTGATGAGTTCGCGGGACAGATCGTGATGATTGCGGGACGGATCGTGATGAGTTCGTGGGACGAATCGTGATTGGATCGCGGGACGGGTCGTGATGAGATCGCAAGATGCTCGACGATTTGGATCGCGAAGACGTTCGTCTACACCAACCGCGTTTCTTAATGCTTCCTGCTTAGCGATCTGCAATGGTATGTAGATCCACTCTCCCTCTCATAGATGCTCATCACCATGGATAGATCTTGCGTGTGCGTAGGATTTTTTTTGTTTCCCATGCAACGTTCCCCAACAGTTGTACCATGTTTGTATGAGATATGACAATGATGAATTTACTTGATAGACAATATTAATTGCAAGTGTAGATTACTCGAACTAAACTTGATCTAGAACCATAAATATGTGTATGTGCCTCCAAAGCCTGAGTAGACAACCATGTGGTTGTGATGTGCAATATCAACAGTACATCCCTACCGTAGTTCAGCAATGATGCTACCCATTGCTAAATTTTTTCAGATCCAGATTAGGAAAAAATCAAGCTATCTAAGTGATTGATGTACGGGTCCATATATCTATAGTCATTATTGTCCATGTGAGCAAATCAGGCATTACGACGGAAGCACACTGTGGGAGGCAAATTATTAAGCAAACACGACATGGGTTTAACATGAGGATTATCATCCAAGGAGTTAAAGAAAGTTTTCAATGGAATAAAAGCATACAAACCTTACACATTATAAAGATTTACATGCAAAATATTAAAATTGATATGTGAACTGAAATCTTGGAGAGCACAAATATATCAACATAAGTAATGGAATAAAGGTACTATTCTGTTATGTAAACTGAAACATAAGAGAGAAACTAATTTGCTCATGTAAGATAGAGAGAAGTGTTAGGAACATAGTAGTTTAGGAATAACATCATCAAGGAGATAGACGGAGCATCTTGAAGTAATGGAAATTTGTCATGAAAAAGTTATGTCTTTAAGGTAAGCACATTCTGGCCTACTTATGTCGCCATTTGGAAAGGCAGGGACATAGCGTCTCACTCCATCCACGCTGGAAGTCCCATGAGTCCCAATCAACCCGCACTCACCAAGTAGTTTGCACATGTCGAGTCTCTCTGGTAGAACTCAATCTTGTCCTCCTGTAACATGAACATGACTATGCGGGAGGTCATCAACAACAACGACCAACAACATCGGTGCACCACGGGCTAGGTAATGACCATGGACATGGTGACCCACTACCCGCACAGTTTCCTGACAACACACATGCCTGAATGTAATTTAGCGTGAGTGTGCCAAGCAATGAATTAAGGCAAGCTATTGTGTCACCAAAGGAGCAATCAGAAACTATAACTGTTCATTGAAGAGCAGCAAGCACAATAGTGTTTACAAAGATATAATAGCAAGAGGAAGCACGAATTTCTAGTCGGGTCTATTTTACATTTCCTGCTTACTTAAAAGGAGCAAATGTAACCCAATATATTTAATTGGTAACTAAAAGCAAGCATCATAGGTTAATTATCAACATAGATTCATGCATAATCGAACATAATTTGTGCATATAAAACATGGTGTCACATTTTGTATTGGAAATAGACTTAAATCAGTAGCTTGTAGCATTCACCGTCAAAACTATGAGCATGGCTCTATGAAGAATATGCTGAAATACTTATGATTGTCTTTGCCAAAACAAACAAACTGCATAGATACGTACCAATGATTTTTTTTACAATTAGTACCTGGCTAACTACACACGAGAGAAACATGGCAATGTAGTACTGCACATGTAGGGAAGTGTGAAAGAAACAATGCATGTGATTCTGGATCAAACCTGCATCTCGTTGTTCGCTCCAAAAATCACCAAACACACACTAGATGTAATTGGGGTTTCATGGGCTGCATGGAGTATCCCCGAACAGGATAAGTTCGTGGAAGCACATATGAAAGGTTCAGCCCCGTCAAGTTCCCAAGAAGAAAAATCTATAACTGTGAGCACCCGAAGAGCTAAAGCATTGCAAGCCTAGATTTTGACCCAGAGTTAATGTCAAAAGCACCTGGTGCTTAATTTTATTTGTCTTAGGTGCACTTGTAAATTGTAACGGATGTACTACATAACTGAAATAGACTAAGCAGGCCTTTGTGTGTCGGTTGGTGCTTACTTTTATTTGTCTAGGTGCACTTGTAAGTTGTAACAGATGTACTAAACTGAAATAGATCAAGCCGGCCTTTGTGTGCTGGCTGGTGCTCTGCTGGTCTGTATCTTACCTTGTCCTATGACTCATTAATGATCTAGTTACAGTTCAAAGGTACGGGCAAAAAATATGCAGAACTGAGATTGATATACCATGCATTAGATTGGATACTATTTGACTCCAAACATGGTCGAGTTACTCTTGTGCCAGGTCGAGGGCTTCAATTCACAAAAATCTCTTGTGCCACATTGAGGGCTTCCAATTGGGGATGGGGATAGCAGCAGATGCGCAAGTAATAGAACAGAGGACTCATGTGAGGGAGGAGAGACCAGTTGCAGATGACATAGATGTCCCAGGGGAGCAGTGCGTACTCGAAGGGGATGGTCGTGGAGCGCACCCGCCAAGAGGGAGTAGTAGGTGGCGGCGCCGTCGTCGAGGATGGGAAGTGGGTAGCAGCGTACCTGGAGGTCGACAAGGAGAGAGGGGAGGTGGTGGGCGGCAGGAGTGCTACATCAGAGCCTCGCATGAGGAAGCAGGAGAGTCCTCGCGGACTCCGAGGACGAACGACGCCGGTGGCATACTTGTCGACGTCGGCATCGAAGGAGAAGGGGAAGGGGGAGGATACGACAGTGATGAGAGGCGTTACAGACTCGATGGACGGACGGCGATGGCGGCGTACTTGCAGATCTTGGCATCGTGGGAGACAGGGTATTGGGAGGAAGGGATGACAGGGAGGAAGGAAGGTGAAGCTATTGCGACAGAGAGGAGCTAGAACGGACGGCGCTGCTGCCACTTCGATTCCACTTTTTTTCCAAAATAATCTATTGCTTGGCTGAGTGGATAAGGTGTGATTGGATGGAGATGAAAGAAAAGAATGAAGGGTTTCTTTAGAAATGTGAAATGGAGTTGTTCCTATACGTCAGGTACAGATCGTACGGTCAAACAAAAATGATGGTAGACATACCATCATCACCAAATGTGTTTTCCATAGGTAGAGATTTGAGGGGTAATTCACGAGAGAACTGCCACCTGGTAGCCGTCCGCGCCCTTCGCTCGATCCCCGCCTCCTCACTCACGCTCGCGATAGGGTTACAGGGCCGCCGCCGCCGCGCCGCCCGACAGCCCGTGCCGCTCCTCCGCCCCGCCCGCTCGCCTGAAGCCGCTCCTCCGCCCCGCACGCTTACCTCGAGGCCAACAGCCTCTGTTCCGCCCCGGCCACTCCCCCGCCCCACCTGCTCGCGTTGTGGCCTTCAGCCGCTGCTCCGGCCCGGCCACTGGCCTCGACGCCCGACGCCGACTCGCCGGAGTTCGCTTGGGCCGTCGCCTAAGGTGAGCCTCCTCTCCTCTCTGTCTCCTCTGTTCTGTCTCCCTGCCTCTCTTTTCTATCAACTTTTTGTTACAAAATTGATGGGTGGATGGACCGATGGATGGATGGATGGACTGATGAATGGATCTATTATATTTACAATCTCTCATGTTATAGTTGATCATGGTAATGCCACCCTGGGTGCAGCCTCTATTCCTTCTTGCTCGTCTCTGTTCCTAGTTCTTCTATGTACATGAAACAATGGACGTATGTTTTTTGGTAGGGGTAGATGATTTGATTGACGGCTGAATGGATGTATGCTCGTTTTCATGAAACAACGAAGTGTTAGCAATTCAACACACAATTTCAGTTCAGGGACATTACAGACATTTCATGACACAACTCATCCCATAATCTCGGACCACAATCTAAGAAAAGAACTGGGTGGCTGATTCTAGGTGATTCTGTGGGAAGTTTCTCAAAAGCTGATTTTGAAGAATCAAAAGCTGAAAAGAACCGGGCCTTCATCCGGCACCACACTGATGAGCTTGTCGCTCCAGATCTCATCGCATCCTCCTCTTCTTTCAGCTACTCGTCACATCACCTCACATCACCGGTGATCACAGCCTCCTCCTATCCCCTAGATCTTGCAAGCAAACCTCTACTAATTTCTTTTGGTTGGCAATAAACATTAGATATTTCACACAGAGGCGGAGCCAGGGTTTCTCAAAGCCTAGGGCTAAAACTAACGGACTAAAAGTAACGAAAAAATACCATGCACACCAATGTGTGTTAGATGTATGCCGTAAATTCGCATTAAAAACAAAATATAAATTCATTATTTGACGAGGAATTTTTGTAAAACAAATAGTCTAATGAAGTGCATCATTGCAAACATTGTTTGGTACCAAATTATTGAAGACTTGCTTAATTTAAAGACTAAGTCAACTGTTCATATGAAATTTTGCAAAAGAAGAACATCATATACTATTATCACGAAGTGCACGAGATAGTAGCCCATTGCGTTTCCTCATTTTTCGATAGCACTGAATAATCTTAATACCATCAACGCTTGCAAATACATCACACTCAATATAATGCATTTTTCCGGTTACTAAAACCTTTCTTTGTATATGCTTCTATTCCGTAGTTTTCAGCTCTTGGTTGCTTAAAGAGAAAACGATGAAACCAAAAGGCGTCTTTTTTCGCAACACTATACCCCCACCAATCATGTGAATTGTACACTGTATTCTATAGATTTCATTGCATGGGTTCTCTTCATCTTGGATTTCTAATTTCCTGATGAAAATGAAATAAAATTGACCGAGTAATAGTCTAATTTAACAGCACAAATTCACCACGTTTGCCTAATATAAAGGAACTAGGGAAAGAATTGGATGATACAGACATGTGCGGCAGAGTGTGTGTGCGCTGTAATTTCAATAGTTGGAGCAGATTAGAAGGAGAGGCAGGTGGTTTGGACGCCGGACCCGGCAGCCGGCATGGCGGGCAATCACCGGTTGACGACTGACGAGGGCGGCGGTGCAGGTGCGCAGCGCAGGCGCTCCGTTTGGGCGATCAAGGCAAGGGTTGCCGATCGGGATATGGATTTGCGATTGGTTTTCTGATCTGATCGATCGAATGGAGTGTTGGGCTAATGGGCTGAAGCCCTGTACGTGTATGTGAAGCCGTTTGAAGCCTGGGGCTGGACTTCTATGTATCACAAATTTTCAAATATTCGCTATTATGTGTGTGTGTATAGGTGCTAGTTGGGCCATGCCTGGGGCTACAGCCCCAGTTGCCCCAGGCCCAATTTTGCCTCTGATTTCACACCTTTTCATGTTCGAAATAATTTGAGTTGTAGCCGCCGGCTTTGGCTGCACCTGCGGGTGTGCGGGTGTGATCTCCTGTCTGTCTCTAGGTCTATGTAATTTGAGTTGTTTTTACCTGCAAACCCCCATTTGGGAGCATTGAACTGTTACGTTGGTTTCTTTCTCAGTGATGGAACCGGGGATTTTAATCCCTGTTTATATCTAAAGAATATATATTACTCCCTCCTGTTCAATTCAAATCTTTTCAAATTACTCCCTCATGTTCAATTCAATTCAATTCGTTCTCAGTAATAGAACGGGGGAGCAGTTGGGAGTATAATTTAATACGTTTCATGTTCAATTCTTTTCCCAGTTACGCTAGTGATTAGGCATAGTGTGTCAATGTTGTAAAAAAAAATGAATCGGTTATATGATACATGGCTTATGTTATTTCAGATTTCACACGCAATGGATGGGCAAAGCAGAAAGCACAGGATTTTGATGGTGTCCGACTTCTTCTTCCCAAACTTTGGTGGTGTGGAAAGCCACATCTATTATCTATCGCAGTGCCTCCTTAAGCTTGGCCATAAGGTCTTCCCTAATAAATTATTTATTATTATCCTGCTCTCATCATTTATGGTTCGAGAATGCAAGATAAACTACTGAGTATTCATTTGATTCGTACAAATACGGAGTTTCTGTTTGTGGATGTACTGCTTTGGAGACCTTACCTTCTTATGAACACAATGAGCATAAGTTTGTGAAAAGTAACGTATGCTACTATTTCTGGGTTGTACAAACTTTTGAGTGAGTTCAATTTGTTATTCTATAGGTTGTTGTCATGACACATGCATATGGAAAACGTTCTGGAGTACGATATGTTACTGGCGGCTTGAAGGTTTATTATGTGCCGTGGAGGCCATTCCTGATGCAGAATACACTACCTACATTATTCATGACATTTCCAATCATAAGGACCATTCTTATTCGTGAGAGGATATCTGTTGTGCATGGACATCAGGCCTTTTCAACACTGTGCCATGAAGCATTGATGCATGCTAGGACGATGGGGTACAAAGTTGTCTTCACAGATCACTCGCTTTATGGTTTTGCTGATGTTGGAAGCATTCACATGAATAAGGTGCTGCAGTTTACTCTTGCAGATATTGATCAGGCCATATGTGTGTCTCACACAAGCAAAGAGAACACTGTCTTGAGGTCAGGGATATCCCCGGACAAAGTTTTCATGGTTCCTAATGCAGTGGATACTGCAATGTTTACTCCCTCCTCCAATCGCTTAAGCTGTGATGAAATCATTATTGTTGTGATAAGTAGATTGGTATACCGAAAAGGTGCTGACCTTCTTGTTGAAGTCATTCCAGAAGTATGCCGTCTATTTCCAAAGGTGGGTTATAGCTAGTAACTACAGCAGTCTTTGCATGAGCCATGCATGAAATAAGAAAAGGTTAACTGCATGTATCTTCTAAGGCGGAACAAGTTCGTAATTCAGCATATAGACATACTGTTTTCATCACTGTCATCCTTTCTGCTCTGATACATATAATACATTGCCTTACTCTATGTTGTTTTGGAGTTATAGTGGATTATGTTCCCTCAGTTAATAAATCTATGGATTTGTCAGGTTCGCTTTATTGTTGGAGGTGATGGTCCAAAACGAGTGCGACTTGAAGAGATGAGAGAGAAGTTCTCCCTTCAGGATAGAGTTGAGATGTTAGGGGCTGTACCTCATGCTCAAGTACGATCTGTTCTGATATCTGGTCATATATTTCTTAACAGGTACCTTTTTGAGTGTTCCTTTTTGTGTGTTCAAAATAATCTAGATTGTTGGTTATATATGTGACCTTCCCTGTTCTTACTGTATTTCTACTTTATCATCGATTATCGTATACTCTGGTGTGTTGAGATAGTCTTGTCAGGTTCCAATTTTAATTTTCTTTGTTATGACAAAGGAAGTTGCTTTTATCAAACTGTCCATTGAATTCTAAAAACACAAGGCGTATGTGGCAATGATCACTATCATTAACAGAGTAGCTAAAGCTGTTGGTCATATTTGTACCAGATTATTGAATTGTTCCTGTGAGCCTCTGGCTCTTCAAACATGTGTGTAGAATATCATTTGATAAAACATACTGATGTTGTGAGAATGTTTCTTGTGAAATTATAAGTACGTATATATTTCATGGATCTAATGCAAACAGAAAGAAAAGAGCTTTTGTTTTCGTTTTTTTTTCACTTACATAGTCCTAATATTGAAGTAGAAGGTGGATAAGTTAACCTTGTTTCTGACAGTTGTGCAATTAACTATAGCAATTACTGAGACGTGACACTTAACCTTTGCTATTGTAGTTCGCTTACAGAAGCATTTTGCATAGCCATTCTGGAAGCAGCAAGCTGTGGGCTTTTGACTGTAAGCACTAGAGTCGGGGGGGTTCCAGAGGTATGCCCTTTTATGATTTCAAAGTTTCTTTTGTAGAGAGCCATAAATTTCAGTTAGTTGGACAATTTGCAGACAAATTACTCCTTTTCAGGTTCTACCAGATGACATGATAGTACTTGCAGAACCAGATCCAGAAGATATGGTACGGGCTGTCAGGCAAGCTATCGACATACTGCCTGGTATAGATCCCCAAATTATGCATCGCAGGGTGAGTTTCAATTCTATGCACCTGGCTGACCTTACTGCACCAGCTTTTCCTTCAGTAGAAAATTGGCGTGCAAGTTGTCTTGGGCTTATTCAAATCTAATGTGCATTGTAGATGAAAAAACTCTATAGTTGGGATGATGTGGCGAAAAGAACAGAGATTGTCTATGATCGTGCAATGCAGTCATCAAACACTAATTTGCTAGATCGTCTTCCCCGGTGAGTATACGGAAGAACACGGACTGTAAATTCATCTTCTGTCACTCATTTTAGAGTAGTTGTAACTGAATTTAGCAGATTTTTCCTTTGGATCACCACCTGTCCTTACCTATATTGTCTGTCAAAGGGCTAACTCTGTATATATTTTCTATATTCCATATAATGATTAATTCTACTGGCCAAAGTGTGGGCAATACCACCACAGTTTTGCATGCAAACACAAAAGGAAGTCACTGACGTTGTGTTTCCTAATGCCGTAGATACCTCACATGTGGAGCTTGGGCAGGCAAGCTGTTTTGCCTCGTTATGATCATAAATTACCTTGTTTGGTGCCTTCTAGAATTCCTGCAGGTATTTTTTTTTACCTGGGCTTTTCCCATTTTCTGGAGATTGACGAAATTATAATAGGGTTTCTCTTGCTCTCAGCCTGCTGAAGGTATTGAAGAAGTCCCGGATATAGGGCCACTACACATTCATTCGGATTCAGAAGATGACCAGTGCGAAGCGCAAGGAAATTGAGCTGTTTTGCAGCCATTGTGGCATGGATCATGTAGGAGGTCGTGATGTCTATTTTGGGCTGGCTGGCTCCCGCTCTGGATTTTCTTTCGGTGTTTCCTGGTCCTGCAGTGACTGTTTTGAGAACAGGTCTTTGGCAAATGAGATAACTGTGAAATCATTTCCTCATACCAGATACTGGAGTTTACGGTCGTGTTGTATAAAGCTAATGGTGTTAGTTGTAATGCCATTGCCAACTTTTCGTCCTAGGTGTCTCTTGTGCCAATCCTCGGACACTAGGTGCTTGATGCTAGTTTCTGGGGATGTATTTGGTGCACCGGTGCTTGTGGTCCTACGCCTACCACTGCACTGCAGCCAAATCGCAATTTAAAACGGTTCATAAAATCTGAAAAAAAAAATCTAGCACATTGACATGACACTAATGTATGTTGTCATGAAATTTCATATCAAAATTTAGAACATTGCATGAGATACAAAAGTGACATCAATGTGATAATGGGCCAATTCTAAAGCCCGACTTATGTACCATTCAGTGTAGACTTTGTTATTTTTGTATGTCAAGCAATGTTTCAAATTTTGCGACAACATAGAGATGTTTTGTGAATGTGCTATTTTTTTTCTTTGAACATTTGTAAATGTGGTACGACATCCGCTATTGGTGCACCAGATATACTTCCCGTTTACAACTACCGATATTTATTTGGTAGTGGTTCGGTCCAAAAAAAAACTTGGGCTCCCTCGTCAGCTCCCATGAGAGATGGGGATGAAATCCTTGCCCCTTCCCCTCTTCCCTCGTTGTCGAGCCCTTGGTCGGAGTTGACAGTGGTGGTGCGGGCATAGCCCTGCCATCGGCGAGTTGTCCTCGCGAAGTTGTTGCCGGCGATGGCAACCTTGCCCTGTTCCGGATCGAAAGACTTTGGCTTGCTTGGTGGGTTCTCGTTGCGGCGTCCTATCCCATGACATATGGGGCATGGGAGGTCAAGCGAAATCTCTACGCCTTGGCACCATGACAACATTGCTCGAGGGTATCACTCTCCCCTTGGGGGGCGCCTTGACTCTGCATATCCTTCGTCACTTAGAGTGAAAACCTTCGTCCGCTTCGGCTGATGCAAGGACGGTGTTTGCGTCGTTTCCCTCTTAAGCATGTTGTTGGTGAGTGTGGTGACCCCTCAGACGTGATGGCGGGTCTCATGTGCTTCTTACTGGCAGCTTGCTTGATGTGTTTAGTTTAGCATTCTTGACTAGTTTTGTCGTGTATTTTTCTTTGATTAGCTTGTGTCAATTTCATCAATACCATTTTGGGGACCTCGACTCATAAGTCGAAGTTACCGAATGCACGTGTATAGTGATCCTAGAATCAATGCTCACTAAACACACAAAAACTGAATAACAAGAGCCTTACATCCATTACATATAGTCTTACACAACTATGACCATTATGGTGAAGGCTTATATAGATATGCCATGAATGCCAAACAACACACATAAACTCGCAGCGGAAATCTTCAACCATAGTTTGAACTCATGCTATTTGCCTTAACCCTACACGCATTTTGACTGGAAAGCCGCCTAATTCGCATGTTCGTCACCAAGGTAATCTTCACCATATTCTTGTTCTTTCATGTCTGGCCAATTAAATAACCAGGGACAAGCCAATGAGTACTTTTGAATGTACTCGCAAGCAACCAATGTTTGGAACAAGGTAATATGAATGGTACTCCCTTCATTTCATAATAGTGCGTCCTCGGTTTTCAAGCTTTAAGTTTGACCATGCATTTAACCAACAAGACCGATTGTGACGGGAGTAAAAATTGTTCCATCAAAAACTTGATTCGAATACGAATTCAATGATATGATTTTTACTCCTGCCGCAATCGGTCTCGTTGGTTAAATTTATAGTCAAATTTAGTTTTAAGAAAGTGCGGGCGCACTACATTGTGGAATGGAGGGAGTATAACACTAAGTAGGTACGTCTGCGTAAATCTAGTTTTGGGTGCAATATCACGTCGTAACATTTTGTAATGCATGCATCATGAGGTTACATATATTAACATAAACAAAGTTTGAACAACTCAAGTTCCATCATCCCATCAAGTCATCTGATTTAGCTCCAGCATCACTCTCTTGTCACACACACACACACACGCACGCACGCACGCACGCACGCACGCACCAAGTTTTAAGAAAACATCGGATGTAGTTTAAGCAGGACCACCAACTGTCCTTGACCGTGGACACGACTATTCGAATAGTTTAACACTCTGCAGATGTTGCACATTTTACCCACCAGACTCGGGGAACCTTCGTGTCAATCCACGGCTTGCGACACATTTAGGTACCCAAGGTAAGCACCCAAACAATGTCTTTCCATCCCACATGATGTACATCACACGTAACATCCATGAGGGGACACAACGATGTGCCTCGTGTCTGTGAAAACAACCATAATCGTCCTTATAGGCACGACCCCATATCAAGAGAGTGACTCGGCTCTCTCGCCTCTAGTAATGCGGGCTCCCTGCTAGCATCGATCGAAGTAATCAACAAGGCCCCGTACCGTAAGGGGTAGTGTGGTTGTACATGTAAGGTTGGGATGGTCAACAGATCTTAAATCTCTCCATTTTCGAAACACACACACGCAACTTGCCTTGGTACACAACTTCTTTATAAAGTAACTACCTACCACAACATCCCCCCTCGGGCATTAGTGGCACCCGTTGGGGTTTTCAAAATGTCTTTGAAAACACGTTTGTTTCCATTACATGCATATCCCCGTCCCACTTGCATAGCACCTACTTGCACCTATCTACTTCTTACCCACATGACTCTCAATGGAACATAGATTCATGCACCATGCAAGTATCAACGAGAAGGGCATCGAGATCAACCTAGCGAGGTTGTCAACGTCTCATCATCATGCTATCAATGCAATGAAATAAAGTGCTATGTGGCACACATAAAAATGGTTTCATCAACATGGTCAAGGGGCTGCTTGCTTGGCTCAACAAGGTCTTCGGGGTCTTCAAATGCTTCTGGTCCAACTTCCTCGTCAACCACGTAATCTATCATCGCAAAATAACAGGCGCTAATAAGGCCATAGCAAAAACAAGAAAAATAAATCACTCCCCAAAATGCCAACCTAATTTTGTTAAATACTAGATTTTCAAATAAAAATACTACTAGTGTTGGTTTTGGAGTTGGAGTGACAGAAACAAAGTTTTAGATTTTAAACACTGAATTTAAATACCTAAATAGGGTTTTAATTAGGAACAATGCAGAAAAGGTTGTCCAAAATAAATGAGAAGGTCAACATTAAAAAGGAGGGATTTAAACAAGATTGTAGTTGGAATTTCGACATTTGGATAAATATAGGAATCTGTGGAAATTTTGGAAGTTTACTGAAGAATAAAAAAGAAAAATGCCATCGAGTGGTTGGGCCCCAGCGTCAGTGAGAGAGGGAGAGGTGAGAGTATGATAGGCGGGGGGCCGCCTGTCATCTCCTACCTTGCGACTAGATGAGTTATCGGCAAGGTTTCCGGCCACGACGAGGCAAGCTGGCTACAGGAATGGGACCGGGGTTGTGGCATCGTTCGAGCCGAGGAGCAGGGAGTCCTTGTAGAGGCCCGGGTCGCCAGTAACGAGGAGGCCGCGACAGAAGCGCTTTGGGCTAGCTTGAACCAGTTGTTCCGACCTACAAAATGATGCGGGGAAAAATGAGTTTTGATCAAAGGACAATGGGGAATCCATAGGGAGAAAGATGAGAGCCAAAGAGGGGTTGTACCGCAGGATCATCGACGAGCCAAGGCAACGGCGCTTCAGTTCGATCCGTGCACGGGGGGCTCCGGGGGTGGAATGGGGCATGTGGGAGGCCGATTGGGAGTGAGGGAGGGCGAGAGGAGGGCAGAGGGAAGCCTGGGGATGGCTTTTATAGCCTACCCGAGGTTCACCGTGTATGGAGTCCATGGCCGTCCGCATGGGCGGCTCGATTGGCCATAGGAGGGGTCCAAGGGCTCTGGATGGGGCTCGGGGGTTCGGCTTTGACGCGAAGAAGAGAGAGAGCGAGCCAGGGTGTCAGGGGCGGGTCCCCTGCACGAACGGGCACTAACCGGCGCGGGCGGCGTCGGGCACGTGCAGTAGGGGTCGCCGGAGAGAGATAGAGAGGGCGGCGGGGGTGACCACTTGGTTGTTTGCCGACGTCGAGGGGGTGTCAGGGGACAGGCTCTCGCCTCCCTAGGCTGTCAGGGCCCTCGGGATGCGCCGGCTACAGTGCGTGCTGGCACTATAGCGCACTCTAGAGTGCCATTTTGGCATGCCAGGCGTGTTGCATGCGCTCTGGGCGCAATCACTAGTGTTTGGTATCGTGTGGAGGTTCTGCATATGCCCTACGAGGCTTAAGAGCTAAGGCAAGGATGGAGGTGAAAGGAAATAGAGGGAGAGGGAGTGTTGTCTTGGTAAAACAATGAGGAAAATGAGGGTTTCACCCCTCCAACAATTGAGCAATGGCGAGGGCAAAGTTACTGGAGGTAGATGGCAACCAGGTGAAGTTGTGGTAAAAGATGGGGGTCAAGGGGAGTCCATCTAGAACTCTAATGATTGCTTTCTAAATTGTAACATAAGGTGTTTGATCAACTTTTTGGGCTAGGTAAGCTGGTCTCCTTGCCGTGAGAATTAATAGGGGTAAATGGCATGTACAAATGATGTTGTCCATAAATTTTGAGACTATTTGAAGAAAGTGGCCAGTGTAACTTTCGCAAACCCTAGAAATGGGCATAAATGAATTTGCCTAGATCTAGCTAAGCTTCACTGTTCTCCTTGATGCACCACTTGGTGTAGTTGCATCATTTGGATATTAGAACATGCCCAGAAAGTTTGATATCAAATGGTGACAGTTGGCAATGTAAAGTTGATCAAATTTGAATGTGGCCAGGGTTTAGGAGCACTTTTGTGAACCAAAACAAATTAGATTGAGATGAAACTTGGTAAGATTATGACATGGGACATCTGGGACTATTAGAATTTTCTTGGATTTATTTGGCAATATTTCTTATACAATTTTTTCAAATACTTGAAATATCCATAAAGGGTTTTCGAGGTCTTTTTCCAATGTTTTGAACATGACCATGTGTTGAAACTCATATATATGGAAACATATGTCCACTGAGTTTCCTTAAAGTTTCTCAAATATTTTTGAAACATAAAAATAATTTTTCCCTTTAAAAGACCATTTCCGGCCTCAAAAAAGGCATTTTAATAAAATACAAAAATAACTTTTAAAATAATATCTTTGTGGTTTCGGGAAGTCCTATAGATAACAGGTTCCAAATAAAATCTTTGATATGAAATATCTACCCTAATTTGAGGACTTGTAGCTCAAATCCCAACTCAAGGGTTTTTGAAAGCCTAAATTTTAATAAATGTTTTTTGGTCAAAATAAATCTGTATAAAAATACTTTTTTCCTATACAAATGGTATGATCATTGGGCAAGGTTTTGGATCAAGTAGATTAGTTTTGACTGTATGAAGATTTTTGTAAATTAAAGCACATATAAGCAACCAAGCAAATGACAAATCATTCAAGCATCACAAGCACACACAAAAATTTAATTGGTCCAAACTTTTAAGCTTTATTAGCATAGTGACGTGATACAAAACACAGGGTGTGATAACCATGTATCAGATCACACAGTTGTGTTTTTATCTATAAAGGAGGTAAAAGCTTGTTTTGTGATATTGATTTGGTGGCTGCACAACGGACACATTATTGGAGGACACCATTTGTAGCCATTTAGCATACAAACAGAGGGCGATGCTCCCTTTGGCGCACCATTCCTCTCGATTGTGAGTTAAGTCTTTTTTGGCTATTACGGTCAGAGGTGAGAAATTTATACAAAAAACTGAAGAACTGAACTGAATTGAATTGACTGATATTCATGATTTATTCGGTTTATGGTGTTTGGTTTGGTGTTTTCATTACTAGTTGTTTTTTGTTGGGCGTGTCGCCAATTTTCATCGGACATAAAGCGAGTTGACCATTAGACCATGTAGACCAAAATGTATCCCTTTTTCTCTAACTTTCCTACTTTGCTCGCATGTGTAGACATGACCCTGTGCCATGTACGTTGCACCCCTCCCACACGACCCAATTCACTCGTGCATCTGTGTAACAGTCCGGGACCGACGCTCTAGAAGATTCTCCTATTGTTTCCATTCTCGTCATGTGATTCGTTTTATTGTCGCATTCATTATTGCATCATTTGCATCATCTGCATAGCATCGTCACTCGTTTTCGAAAACTTGCATTCGTTCGCAGTTGCCGGTTCCCTCCGTTCGTGTCGTCGACCGTTTCGAGACCAACCACACACGCACGTGCCCGCGGCATCGATAAATATTGTTTTTAAAAGTACGTACAAAACCTTCTCGGATTGGGTTGAAAATCGGCCTGCGGTCTTATTATATTATAGGTAGACCGCTGCCGAATTTCGTCGCAAACAGATGTCGTTTGATACCCGAACAGTCAACCATATCAGTGGGGTCATTGGTTTATTATCGGACGTTTTCGGTGTTTAAAACCTTTGTCATGGGCCACCATCTCCCTCTCTCCTTAACCCACACCCCCTCTAACACAGCCCACTAACCCGCCTAGCCCCCCTCTGCTTCCGGACATCCGATCGAGATCGAACGGTCCGAAAACGGACTAATTCCCTAACTGTAGCATCCCTGCCTATATATAGACGCCCCTAACCTGCCCATTAGGAAAAACCTAGCCTACCACCTCAAATTCCGTGCCCCCAATCATTGGCCGCCACCCCTATCTCCCTCCCAGCGCCGCCAGGCCTGCCCGGGCCCGGAACCAAGCCCGCCGAAGCCCATCTAGAGTCGTCGCCCGAGCCAGGAGCTCCTCCCGAGCCTCCCCTTGCCCGAGCGCCTCCGTCCGCAGCCGCCTGAGGCATCCATGGCCTCCGCCCCCTCGCCGGAGCCAACGGAGGCCGCCGTCTCGCCGAACCAGGTTGGACCCCGTGCATCCCTTCCTTCCCTTCTTCTCCATCTCTCCCTCGTCTCATTTCTCTCTCTTTCTTCCATGCTAGGACCCGTCATGGCCGTCAAGAAGCTTGCTGCCTGTCGCCAAGCCCTGCTGGTCGCCGAATCCTGTGAGCCCTGCCCGAATCCATCCGTCCCGGACCTCCCCTCGCCCTAAGCGTCGTCGTTCCTGCCGGATTCGCGCCGCAGCTCATTCCAGCCCCGACGCCATGGCTCTGTGTGCTCGCACGAGGGAGGAGGACGAGGCGTTGACCCCCTCGCCCCCGCGCCTGGCCCGACTTGGATCGTGCAAGGCCCAGTAGACGCGCCGCATCCTCAGCCCCTCCACCGACCTAGGCCAGCCCAGCAAGGTGAGCAGTCACCCAGCCTGCCTCTGTTGTTTATTGGGCTTGGCTTGTGAGCATTGTTTCCCTATATGTCGCTCTATGCATTATATTGCTATGTTGTGCTCATTATGTTTCGGGCCTACTGTAGTTTCGACCTGTTAGTGTTTTTATTTCAGTTCTGCGAATTTACTAATTATCCTGACAGTTACAGATTTATAGAAAAACCCTATTGATTATACATATAATAACTCTTTAACCGTATGTCGGATTGAAAAACTTTATATACGAAAAATGATTAGAATTTTGCGTAGATTCACAATATCCAACTCTCACATGTGTTTAAAATGTTTAAGTTGCTGTTTTTATGCAATTTTTGTAAATTCCATGCTGAAATGATTTATATCATAGCTAATTAACCGTAGCTCCGATAAAAATGTTCCACATATGTAACTTGACTAGAAAGACGCGTAAAATCTCATGGTGACATTTATTTTGTTGTTTAACAAATGTAAAACATGTTTATTACAGATCTGGAACAAACTTAAAATATGCATATGAGGTCGTTCCGGAATTGTTATTCGTTGCTTTCGACCTCATTTAAAATGCCTAGATGACGTAGTTTGTTATTGCTTCACCTCTTGCCATGTCTAACAACATTTAAGATTGATGTGTAACTAAACGAGAGTAAACTAAATAATTCGTATGTGGAGTTTCGTCAATATGCAACTCGTTGCATATTGAGCTTCATTTTAACGTGTAGTAGTTGTTTGAGGTGAATTGCCATGCCTTGCATATTTAAACCGGACATGCATCATATTTGTTTGCACGTCATGTCATGTATATGTTGTGGTGTATCTTGTGTTGATTTTTTATATCGGATTGTTCCTTCTCGATAGAGTTCCGAAAGCGTTCAGAGTGTGAGGATTCGTTCGATTATGTTGGATCGTCTTCTTCATGGACTCTGTTGTTCTTTCAAGTGGGATCTCAAGCAAGATGACACATTTCCCTGGATACCACTACTATCATTGCTATGCTAGTTGTCCCGTTTTATCGTTATGTCTTGCTACCTACCACTTGTTTGTCAAGCCTTCCAACATTGCCATGAAAAGCCTCTAACCCTCCACCTTCCTAGCAAACCTTTGTTTGGCTATGTTATCGCTTGCTCAGCCCTTCTTATAGCGTTTCTAGCTGCAGGTGCAATTGCTTCCATGTGACAACATGGACATTCTTTTGTTATCACAATACTATTGTTCTTTAATTTAATGCACTTATACACTTGGTAAAGGGTGGAAGGCTTGGCCTTTTGCTCGGTGTTTTGTTCCACTCTTGCCGGCCTAGTTACTTATGAACCGGTGTTATGTTCCATAATTGAGCGTTCCTAACATGCTCGGGGTTGTTATGGGGACCCCCTTGATTTTCGTTTTGGGATAGAACTCTTCTGGCAAGGCCCAACTTTGGTTTTACCATTCTCCAACCTAATAAAACTTGCATAGGGACTTTCCGGACCCCGTGGATAATTAATCAACAACCCGGACCAGTGCTCCTCATGAGTGTTGGTCCAAAATGGCAGTAGCTGGGGCCACCAATGGGTGTGCCAGCCGGAAACTTAGCCAATCCGGTCATGTCCTGAGAACGAGATACGCGGCTCTTATCGGGTTCGTCGACACATCGGGCGGCCTTGCTGGATTTGTTTTACCTTTCTCGAACGTCTTGTGTGAGAAACTCTAATCTTCTTCGGGCTTTCTCGAGGTGTCGGATTTCCTTTGGAATTGCCTAGGGTGACCACGAGATCCGTGGTCGAGGTTATTCCCGCGACGTGTGGTTAATTTGTGATGGACGAGTTGGAGCACCCCTACAGGGTTAAATCTTTGAGAAAGCCATGCCCGCGGTTATGTGGCAAACTTGGATATTTTGTTTAACACCCGGTCATAGCAAACTTGAAGTAAACTCAAATAAAATGCACTAATTGTGTGCGTAACTATGACTGCCTCTTCTCGTGAGTCCTCATCCGAGAGAGAACACGGTGGGGTTATGTTTGACGTAAGTAGGTGTTCAGGATCAGTTAGTGATCATTACTAGTTTACGTCTGTTATGCGTAGACCACTATACGTTAATTTCTGTACTCGTAAGTTAGCCACTCAAACAAATGCTTAGTCGCTGCTGCAGCCTCATCACTTAACTTTACCTCACCTATTAAGCTTTAATAGTCTTGATACCCTTGGAAATGAGATTACTGAGTCCATGTGGCTCATAGATTACTACAACAACAGTTGTAGGTACAGGTAATGCGTTGATTTTACGTGAGCGTGATGCTTGATTTGATTTGGAGTTCTTCTTCTTCTTCTTCATCGATTTTGGATGGGTTCCAGGTGGCAGACTGGGATAGCAAGGTTGGATGTCATTTTGTCGTTTGTTTTCGTCCATAGACGGACCCTGCTCTTTTGTATGATGCTTGAACATGTTGTATTGATGTGACTTTGATGTAGCTTGTAACGAGTGTAAGCCAATTCCATATATGCATCTCTTCTATACATGTATTTGTAATGATATCCATTCTTGCAACACGACGAGATGTGCTTCTATCCCTGTCGAGGCCCTCGTGCCAAAATAAGGATAAGACCGCATCTTGGACATGACACTCTGACTCTCAGAATCACTCTTTTTGCATTGTTTTTCATCGTCAAAAGGACTTCAATCTCTCAACCTAGTCACCTTCCAACCCCGAGGTTAGATCTACTACCATGGGGTCTAACTAGAAGGCTTCCTGGTAGGTGCTCATGTTGGTTGAATCTCCAACGCATGGTCTTTCTGTTCTAGCTCCTTAAGTGCTAGTCCAATCCATCATCAATCTAGCGCCCAATGGGAAATACGAAGAATGCGGCGACCAGGCCGCTCGGTATAGAACCAACAAGCTGGTGCCACCCCCTCGGAAATGTAAGAAGCAGAAAACCAGTTCACACCTCCCCCAACAACAAAATAACATACACGCGTGGTAACTATTCAGCATGCAACATATTGAATGACAATCAAAAGTGCACGACCTAAAACGCTTGCTTCACTCTGCTCACCAGGCGCCTTCTTGAGCCTCGGCCTATCCATAGAAGGGAAGAAAAAAACATAGAGGATGGAAAACTGTAAAAAAAAGTAGAACGGATATTTAAGATGTTCTAGAAAAAATGTTCGTGAATTTTAATAAAAAATATTTTTTTGTGAATTTAGAATAACTTTATGGATTTGAAAATATATTCATGAATTAAGAAAATGTTTGCAAATTTAGAAACTATTTATGAATTCAGAATATGTTTCCAGAATTCAAAAGAATTCTCAAAATTTCAGAAATGTTCATGAATTTTAAAAATATTTACGAAATTAAAAGCATTTGTGAATTTTAAGATTAATCTACTGATCGGTGTAGGAGCGCCACGTTCATGTGTGAAAAGGTCCAACCACAGCCCACAACCGATCCACTTCCCAACATGTGGAGCCACGAGTGGCAAAAAAACTTAATCGATGCCGCGGAGCGGAAGCGGCGGGCGGCGGCTAGGGTTGGATCAGTTAGGTAGATACCATGTTAGAAGGAACAGACACACACACACACACACACATATATATATATAATAAATGTTTGGTACGACCGGGTGTAGTTACTTCCACTTTTGTTTCGTATGCTATAGGTAGTATCTATCATTCTGAAGTGTATGTACACGTAGTATATAGTATATAAGAATATTTAAGTAGTATATATATAAAATTTTTGGTAGTATGTCTCATATTTTGAGCATATACTTTTTTACGTACAAATATGTACGTATTTTATAAATATAATAAAAATATGAGTCAACTTGTAATTTTTTCATAGAATTCACTTTGAAGTATCTTAGATATAATATATGAACATACTAAAAATAATAAAATAGTATATATAGTACCACATGATAGTATATGAGACATGAGAGTAACTACACCCGGTCATAGGATGTATTTTCCCTATATATATATATATATATATATATATATATATATATATATATATATATATGAGTACATGACCAACTCTAAATACAAGACAAACTGGAATAATTTCTAGTCTATCTTATGTTTTATAACTAATCACGATACTCAACATCTATCACATCACGCTAGAGCTCATAGTCATTGCGTCGGAGGTGGTGGTGCGGTGCGGATCATGTCATGTGCAGCCACATTTAAACATGGGGCACTGGCCAGATTGATCGGCGGGCTAGTTCAATACCGACGTCGGAGGGGGTTTCTCGAGCGTCGTGTCGTTAACTGTCAGCAGACGAATGGTCGATAGACGGCTTCAATGTAGTATAAAGTCATCTTGTCGCCTCGTTTGGTCACGTCGCTCCACACATTGAACATGCACGGAGAACGAGCGAACACGGCATGGGCGATGCTCTCGGCCAGTTAGCCGACAAAGTACCGCCTCTAATGCCCAGTCGCGTCCACTCTGAGTCGACATGAATATCTGCAAACCTCCTTTTGTTTACGAGAATTCAGACGTAACGTGTTCGCGGACAAATAGAGATCACTTTAGATGGCAAACTACGTCCGGACAGCTCGGTCCGAAAGTTTACTTGAACAGTCGTGATGTCGAAGAAAAACAATGGAAGCACATTGGTGGTCACCTGGGCGAGCATGTTCAGGTACAAATGTTGTCTCAAGATTAAGGCGATGAACAACCGACAATATCAAGAATTCTACATCTGCGAGAAATATCCATGATTGGAAGACAGTTCACTTGGGCGAATAGTCTCCAAGAGCCGACATACGAGAAATTAGATCGCGTGTTAATGGATATCAAATGGGAATCTAAATTCCCTATGGTTTCAGTGCGTGCTTTACCTCGTGTTGAGGCTCTACCAGACCATGCCCCATCCTTCTCACCACTGGGTCGCAATGACCGCAAACTAGACACAAGTTCAAATTCAAACTTGGTTAGCTACTCCGCGATGGCTTCCACGATATGGTCAAGGAGGTGTGGGTGAAAACTATTGCCAGGCGTACTCCAATACACAAATGGAATAATAAAATACGTGCAATACGTAAATTCCTTGGTGGCTGGGCTAGGCATACTGCGGGTATCCTCAAAAAAGAAAAGTTTCGTCTCACGTCTATTATCAATGATTTAGAAGCTTTGGCTGATGTTCGACCGCTATCTGAACACGAAATTGAGATTAAGAGTCAACCAAATGCACATATAGTTCGACTGTTGAGAGAAGAGGAGCTCAAATGGTACTAGCATTCAAACTCTCAGTTTATTCTTAAAGGGGATTCGAATACTAGATACTTCCATCGTATAGCCAATGGCAGACACCGGAAGAAACTTATTCATTCTCTTATACAAGAGGAGGGTACGATTGAAGGCCATGAGCAACTCAAATATTATATTACTAATTATTATAAAAATCTGTTTGGCGCATCAGAAGAGGGTTACTTCTCGATGGATGAGTCCCAAACAGACGATATTCCCTAGGTTTCTGTTGAGCAAAATAACCTTCTAACGGCTCCTTACTCGGAGGAGTAGGTCAAGAAGGCGATTTTCCTAATGGAACACAACAAGGCCCCGGGACCAGACGGACTTCCAGCCGAGTTCTATCAGAACTTCTGGGAGGTTATCAAACTGGACTTTCTAGATTTGTTTGGTCACCTTCATGCTGGACAACTAGAATTGTTTCGCCTAAACTTCGGTGAGATGATTTTATTACCTAGGTTAATGAGGCAGTTAGGATACAACAATATAGACCTATATGCCTCCTTAATCTCAGTTTTAAAATATTCACAAAAGTTGTGATGATTAGGCTAAACTCGGTGGCTGACCATGTGGTTCGTCCTTCCCAAACGACTTTCATGTAAGGTAGAAACATCCTAGATGGAGTTGTGATACTTCATGAAATAGTGCACGAACTACATCGGAAGAAGTTGAATGAGGTACTCCTCAAAATTGATTTTGAGAGAGCTTATGATAAAGTCAAGTGGTCTTTTCTTCAACAGACTCTCAGAATGAAAGGCTTTTCTGCAGAGTGGCGCGCTCTGATCCATAGTTTTGTTTCCGGGGGTAGTGTGGCCATTAAAGTCAATGACGATGTTGGTCACCACTTCCAAACGAAGAAAGGATTGAGACAAGGTGACTCAATATCGCCCATGCTATTTAACATAGTGGCTGGTATGTTGTCTGTCATGATACAGCGTGCAAAGGTTGATGGTAAAATTGACGGGGTAGTTAACCATCTTGTTGATGGTGGATTATCTATCCTTCAATATGTTGGGGAACGTTACATGGGAAACAAAAATTTTCCTATGCACACGCAAGTTCTATCCATGGTGATGAGCATCTACGAGAGGGAGAGTGGATCTACATACCCTTGTAGATCGCTAAGCGGGAAGCATTAAGAAACGCGGTTGGTGTAGTCGAACGTCTTCGCGATCCAAATCGCCAAGCGTCCCGCGATATCATCATGATCCGTCCCGCGGTCCTATCACGATCCGTCCTGCAAACTCATCACGATCCGTCCCGCGATCTCATCACGATCCATCTCGCGATCTTGATCACGGTCCTTCCGATCTAGCGCCGAACGGACGACACCTCCGTGTTCAGCACACGTACATCTCGATGACGATCTCCGCCTTCTTGATCCGGCAAGAGGGGGCGAAGAGGTAGATGAGTTCTCCGGCAGCACGACGGCGTTGCGGCGATGGTGGTGGAGCTATTCCAGCAGGGCTTCGCCTAAGCACCGTTGAAAACCGATCTAGAGGAGAAACTGCGATCTAGAGGAGAGGTAGCACGTGGCTATTAGGGTTAGCTTTTTCGTCTAAATCCTCTAGTATATGTAGGAGGGAGGGAGGGGAGGAGGCAACCTCAAACCTGGCCGAAATTGGAGGTGGAGGAGTCTTACTCCAATCCTATTAGGAGTAGGATTCCTCCTTTCCACTTGGAAACTCTTTCCACCTCTCCACCTTTGGATTTTTTCCTTCTCAAACCACTCCAGCCGCATGGGCCCTTAGAGGAGGCTTCGGCCAGCCCACCAGGGGCTGGTTTACCTCCTCCCACAGCCCATGTAGCCTCTTGGGTTGAAATACCTCTCCCGTGTTGGAAATATGCCCAAGAGGCAATAATAAAATGGTTATTATTGTATTTCCTAGTTCATGATAATTTTCTATTGTTCATGCTATAATTGTGTTAACCGGAAACTATAATACATGTGTGAATACATAGGCCACAACATGTCCCTAGTGAGCCTCTAGTTGACTAGCTCGTTGATCAATAGATGGTCATGGCTTCATGACCATGGACATTGGATGTCGTTGATAACGGGATCACATCATTAGGAGAATGATGTGATGGACAAGACCCAATCCTAAGCATAGCACAAGATCGTGTAGTTCGTTTGCTAAAGCTTTTCAATGTCAAGTATCGTTTCCTTAGACCATGAGATTGTGCAACTCCCGGATACCGTAGGAATGCTTTGGGTGTGCCAAACGTCACAACATAACTGGGTGGCTATAAAGGTCCACTATGGGTATCTCCGAAAGTGTCTGTTGGGTTGGCACGAATCGAGACTGGGATTTGTCACTCCGTGTGACGGAGAGGTATCTCTGGGCCCACTCGATAAGACATCATCATAATGAGCTCAATGTGACTAAGGAGTTAGCCACGGGATGATGTGTTACGGAACGAGTAAAGATACTTGTCGGTAACGAGATTGAACAAGGTATAGAGATACCGACGATCGAATCTTGGGCAAGCATCATACCGATAGACAAAGGGAATTGTATACGGGATTGATTGAATCCCCGACATCGTGGTTCATCTGATGAAATCGTCGTGGAGCATGTGGGAGCCAACATGGGTATCCAGATCCCGCTGTTGGTTATTGACCGGAGAGGTGTCTCAGTCATGTCTACATGTCTCCCGAACCTGTAGGGTCTACACACTTAAGGTTCGATGACGCTAGGGTTATAGGGAAATGGTATACGTTATTACCGAAGGTTGTTCGGAGTCCCGTATGAGATCCTGGACGTCATGAGGAGCTCCGTAATGGTCCGGAGGTAAAGATTGATATATAGGAAGTCCAGTTTTGGTCACCGGAAAGTTTTCGGGCTCATCGGTAGTGTACCGGGAGTGCCGGGAGGGTGCCGGAGGACCCCCGGGAGGGGTGTGAAGGCCATAGGACTTTGTAGGCCCTTAGAGGAGGTGTGCCAGCCCTTATTGGGCTGGCCAAGACCTTCTAGAAAGGCCCATGCGGCTGGGATCAGGAGATAAAGGGCAAAAGGGTTTTAAAAGAGGAGATCCACCTCCCTTGTGGTAGGTGGACTCTCCCCCTAGTTCGGCCGAAGCTCTCCTCCTTGGAGGAGGGGCCAAGGCAACCCTCCCTATCCCTCCTCCTATATATATGCAAGGTTTTGGGCTGATTTGAGACACGACTTCTCTCTCTCGGCGCAGCCCTACCCTTCCTCTTCCTCGTTCTCCGTAGCGCTTGGCGAAGCCCTGCCGGAGTCCACGTAGCTCCACCGTCACCATGCCGTCATGCTGCCGGAGCTCTCCCTCAACCTCTCCTTCCTCGTTGCTGGATCAAGGCGTAGGAGACTTCATCGGGCTGCACGTGTGTTGAACGCGGAGGCGCCGCTGTTCGGCACTGAGATCGGAATCCACCGCGATCTGGATCGCCGCGAGTACGACTCCACCAACCACGTTCTTGTAACACTTCCGCTTAGCAATCTTCAAAGGTATGAAGATGCAATCTCTCCCCACTCGTTGCTGGTTTATCCATAGATAGATCTTGGTGATACGTAGGAATTTTTTTGATTTACTACTACGTCTCCCAACAGTGGCATCATGAGCTAGGTCTATGCGTAGAATCTATGCACGAGTAGAACACAAGTTGTTGTGGGGGTCGATTTTGTTAATATGCTTACCACTACTAGTCTTATCTTGATTCGGCGGTATTGTGGGATGAAGCGGCCCGGACCGACTTTACACGTACGCTTACGTGAGACTGGTTCCACCGCGTAACATGCACTTGTTGCATAAGGTGGCTAGCGGGTGTCTGTCTCTCCCACCTTAGTCGGATTGGATTCGATGAAAAGGGTCCTTATGAAGGGTAAATAGCAATTGGCATATCACATTGTGGTTTTGGCGTAGGTAAGAAACGTTCTTGCTAGAAACCTATAGCAGCCACGTAAAAACTTGCAACTACAAATTAGAGGACGTCTAACTTGTTTTTGCAGCATATGCCTTGTGATGTGATATGACCAAAGAATGTGATGTGATGCATTGTGATGTATGAGATTGATCGTGTTCTTATAATAGGATTCACGACTTGCATGTAGATGAGTATGACAACCAGCAGGAGCCATATGAGTTGTCTTATTTTATTGTATGACCTGCGTGTCAATCATAAACGCCATGTAATTACTTTACTTTGTTGCTAAACGTTAGCCATAGTAGTAGAAGTAATAGTTGGCGAGACAACTTCATGAAGACACAATGATGGAGATCATGGTGTCGTGCCGGTGACAGTGATGATCATGGTGCCCCGAAGATGGATATCAAAGGAGCAAGATGATATTGGCCATATCATGTCACTATATTGGTCGCATGTGATGTTTATCATGTTTACATCTTATTTGCTTAGAACAACGGTAGTAAATAAGATGATCTCTCAATAAAATTTCAAGAAAAGTGTTCACCCTAACTGTGCACAGTTGCTAAGGATTGTTGTTTCGAAGCACCACGTGATGATCGGGTGTGATAGGTTCTAACATTCGCATACAACGGGTGTAAGCCAGATTTATACACGCGATACACTTAGGTTGACTTGACGAGCCTAGCATGTACAGACATGGCCTCGGAACACGGAAGACCGAAAGGTCGAACATGAGTCGTATAGAAGATACGATCAACATGGAGTTGTTCACCATGGATGACTAGTCCGTCTCACGTGATGATCGGACACGGGCTAGTTGACATGGATCATGTGTCACTTGGATGACTAGAGAGATGTCTATCTAAGTGGGAGTTCATTAAATAATTTGATTATGTGAACTTAATTATCATGAACTTAGTCTAAAATTGTCTTTACAATCTATATTGTAGATCCAATGACCAACGCGAATGTCACCCTAAACTTCAACGCGTTCCTAGAGAAAACCAAGCTGAAAGATGATGGAAGCAACTATGCGGACTAGGTCCGTGGCTTGAGGATTGTCCTCATAGCTTCCAAGAAATTGTATGTCCTTGATGCACCACTAGGTGACCCACCCCTTCTCCCAGCAGAGCAAGATGTTGCGAACGCTTGGCATTCTCGCTGCGATGATTACTCCCTTGTTCAGTGCGGCATGCTTTACAGTTTAGAACCGGGGCTCCAAAAGCGTTTTGAGCAACACGGAGCATATGAGATGTTCCAAGAGCTGAAACTGGTTTTCCAAGCTCATGCCCGGGTCGAGAGATATGACGTCTCCGACAAGTTCTTCAGCTGTAAGATGGAGGAGAATAGTTCTGTCAGTGAGCACATCCTCAAGATGTCTGGGCTTCACAACCTCTTGACTCAGCTGGGAGTTAATCTCCCGGATGACTCGGTCATTGACAGAATCCTGCAGTCGCTTCCACCTAGCTACAAGAGCTTTGTGATGAACTACAACATGCAAGGGATGGAGAAGTCCATACCTGAGTTGCACTCGATGCCGAAATCAGCAGAGGTCGATATCAAAAAGGAGCATCAAGTGTTGATGGTGAACAAGACCACTAGTTTCAAGAAAGGCAAGGGTAAGAAGAACTTCAAGAAGGACGACAAAGCTATTGCCGCGCCCGGTAAGCAAGTTGCCGGGAAGAAGAAGAACAAGAATGGACCCAAGCCTGAGACTGAGTGTTTTTATTGCAAGGGTACCGGTCACTGGAAGCGGAACTGCCCCAAGTACTTAGCGGATAAGAAGGACGGCAACGTTAAAGGTATATGTGATATACTTGTTATTGATGTGTACCTAACCAGCACTCATAGTAGCTCCTGGGTATTTGATACCGGTGCAGTTGTTCACATTTGTAACTCCAAGCAAGAGCTGCGGAATAAGTGGAGGCTGGCAAAGGACGAGGTGACGATACGCGTCGGGAATGGTTCCAAGGTCGATGTGATCGCCGTTGGCACGCTACCTCTACATCTACCTTCGAGATTAGTGTTAAACTTAATAATTGTTATTTAGTACCAGCTTTGAGCATGAACATTGTATCTGGATCTTGCTTGATGCGAGATGGCTACTCATTTAAATCTGAGAATAATGGTTGTTCTATTTATATGAGAGAAATGTTTTATGGTCATGCCCCGCTGGTCAATGGTTTATTTTTGATGAATCTCGAACGTGATGTTACACATGTCCATAGTGTGAGTACCAAAAAGTGTAAGGTTGATAACGATAGTCCCACTTACTTGTGGCACTGCCGCCTTGGTCATATTGGTGTCAAACACATGAAGAAGCTCCATACTGATGGACTTTTGGAGTCTCTTGATTTCGAATCATTTGACACATGTGAACCATGCCTCATGGGCAAGATGACCAAGACTCCATTCTCCGGAACAATGGAGCGAGCAACTGACTTGTTGGAAATAATACATACCAATGTATGCGGTCTGATGAGTGTCGAGGCTCATGGTGGCTACCGTTATGTTCTCACCCTCACTGATGACTTGAGTACATATGGGTATGTCTACTTAATGAAACATAATTCTAAAACTTTTGAAAGGTTCAAGGAATTTCAGAGTGAGGTAGAGAATCAATGTGACAGGAAAATAAAGTGCCTATGATCTGATCGTGGTGGAGAATATTTAAGTCACGAGTTTGGCACGCACCTTAGGAAATGTGGAATTGTTTCACAACTCACGCCGCCTGGCACACCTCAGCAAAATGGTGTGTCTGAACGTCGTAATCGCACTCTATTAGATATGGTACGATCTATGATGTCTCTTACCGACTTACCGCTATCATTTTGGGGATATGCATTAGAGACTGCCGCATTCACTTTAAATAGGGCACCGTCAAAATCCATTGAGACGACACCGTATGAATTATAGTTTGGAAAGAAACCTAATCTGTCGTTTCTAAAAGTTTGGGGATGCGATGCTTATGTGAAGAAACTTCAACCCGAGAAGCTCGAACGCAAAGCGGAAAAGTGCGTCTTCATAGGATATCCCAAAGAGACTATTGGGTATACCTTCTACCTACGATCCGAGCGCAAAGTCTCTGTTGCCAAGAATGGATTCTTTCTCGAGAAAGAGTTTCCCTCGAAAGAAGTAAGTGGGAGGAAAATAGAACTTGATGAGATAATTGTACCCCCACTCGAACCGGAGAGTAGCACAACACAGGAAGTTGTTTCTGTGGAGCCTCCACCGGCTGGAGAGGAAGTTAATGATGATGATCATGAAACTTCAGATCAAGTTACTGTTGAATGTTGAAGGTCCACTAGGACACGTTCCGCACAAGAGTGGTACGACAACCCTGTCCTGGAGATCATGTTGTTGGACAACGGTGAACCTTCGAACTATGAAGAAGCAATGGCGGGCCCGGATTCCAACAAATGGCTTGAGGCCATGAAATCCGAGATAGGATCCATGTATGAGAACAAAGTATGGACTTTGGTGGACTTGCCTGATGATAAGCGAGCCATTGAAAATAAATGGATCTTTAAGAAGAAGACTGACGCAGATGGTAATGTAACCCTCTATAAGGCTCGGCTTGTCGCTAAGGATTATCGACAAGTTCAAGGAATTGACTACGATGAGACTTTCTCACCCGTAGCGATGCTAAAGTCTGTCCGAATCATGTTAGCAATTGCCGCATTTTATGATTATGAGATCTGGCAAATGGACATCAAAACGGCATTCCTTAGTGGTTTCCTTAAGGAAGAACTGTATATGATGCAGCCGGAAGGTTTTGTCGATCCTAAAGATGCTAACAAAGTATGCAAGCTCCAGCGCTCCATCTATGGGCTGGTGCAAGCATCTCGGAGTTGGAACATTCGCTTTAATGAGGTGATTAAAGCGTTTGGGTTTATACAGGTTTATGGAGAACCCTGTATTTATAAGAAAGTGAGTGGGAGCTCTGTAGCATTTCTCATATTATATGTGGATGACATACAGATAATGGGAAATCATATAGAACTTTTGGAAAGTATAAAGGCCTACTTGAATAAGTGTTTTTCAATGAAGGACCTTGGAGAAGCTGCTTACATATTAGGTAGTTAGATCTATAGAGATAGATCGAGATGCCTCATAGGTCTTTCACAAAGCACATACCTTGACAAGATATTGAAGAAGTTCAATATGGATCAGTCCAAGAAGGGGTTCTTGCCTGTGTTACAAGGTGTGAGATTGAGTATGACTCAATGCCCGACCACGGCAAAGGATAGAGAAGAGATGAGTGTCATCCCCTATGCTGCAGCCATAGGCTCTATTATGTATGCCATGCTGTGTACCAGACCTGATGTGAACCTTGCCATAAGTTTGGTAGGGAGGTACCAACGTGATCCCGAAGTGGAACACTTGACAGCGGTCAAGAATATCCTAAAGTACCTGAAAAGGACAAAGGACATGTTTCTCGTATATGGAGGTGCCGAAGAGCTCGTCCTAAAGGGTTACGTCGATGCTAGCTTCAACACAGATCCAGACGACTCCAAGTCGCAAACCGGATACGTGTATGTTCTGAACGGAGGGGCAGTCAGCTGGTGCAGCAGCAAGCAAAGCATCATGGTGGCATCTACATGTGAAGCGGAGTACATAGCTGCTTCAGAAGCAGCAAAGGAAGGAGTCTGGATGAAGGAGTTCATCACCGACCTAGGAGTAATTCCAAGTGTGTCGGGCCTGATGACTCTATTCTGTGACAACACTGGAGCTATTGCCCTTGCGAAGGAGCCCAGGTTTCACAAGAAGACAAGACACATCAAGCGCCGCTTTAACTCCATCCGTGATTACATTCAGGAGGGAGATATAGATATTTGTAAAGAGCATACGGATCTGAATGTCGCATATCCGTTGACTAAACCTCTCTCACGAGCAAAACATGATCAACACCAGATTGCTATGGGTGTTCGATTCATCACAATGTAACTAGATTATTGACTCTAGTGCAAGTGGGAGACTGTTGGAAATATGCCCTAGAGGCAATAATAAAATGGTTATTATTGTATTTCCTAGTTCATGATAATTGTCTATTGTTCATGTTATAATTGTGTTAACCGGAAACCGTAATACATGTGTGAATACATAGACCACAACATGTCCCTAGTGAGCCTCTAGTTGACTAGCTCGTTGATCAATAGATGGTCATGGTTTCATGACCATGGACATTGGATGTCGTTGATAACGGGATCACATCATTAGGAGAATGATGTGATGGACAAGACCCAATCCTAAGCATAGCACAAGATCGTGTAGTTCATTTGCTAAAGCTTTTCAATGTCAAGTATCGTTTCCTTAGACCATGAGATTGTGCAACTCCCGGATACCATAGGAATGCTTTGGGTGTGCCAAACGTCACAACGTAACTGGGTGGCTATAAAGGTGCACTACGGGTATCTTTGAAAGTGTCTGTTGGGTTGGCACGAATCGAGACTGGGATTTGTCACTCCGTGTGACGGAGAGGTTTCTCTGGGTCCACTCGGTAAGACATCATCATAATGAGCTCAATGTGACTAAGGAGTTAGCCATGGGATGATGTGTTACGGAACGAGTAAAGAGACTTGCCGGTAACGAGATTGAACAAGGTATAGAGACACCGATGATCGAATCTTGGGCAAGCATCATACCGATAGACAAAGGGAATTGTATACGGGATTGATTGAATCCCCGACATCGTGGTTCATCCGATGAAATCATCGTGGAGCATGTGGGAGCCAACATGGGTATCTAGATCCCGCTGTTGGTTATTGACCGGAGAGGTGTCTCGGTCATGTCTACATGTCTCCCGAACCCGTAGGGTCTACACACTTAAGGTTCGATGACGCTAGGGTTATAGGGAAATGGTATACGTGATTACCGAAGATTGTTCGGAGTCCCGGATGAGATCCCGGACGTCACGAGGAGCTCCGTAATGGTCCGGAGGTAAAGATTGATATATAGGAAGTCCAGTTTTGGTCACCGGAAAGTTTTCGGGCTCATCGGTAGTGTACCGGGAGTGCCAGGAGGGTGCCGGAGGACCCCCGGGAGGGGTGTGACGACCATAGGACTTTGTGGGACCTTAGAGAGGTGTGCCAGCCCTTATTGGGCTGGTCAAGACTTTCTAGAAAGGCCCATGCGGCTGGGATCAAGAGATAAAGGGTAAAAGGGTTTTAAAAGAGGAGATCCACCTCCCTTGTGGGAGGTGGACTCTCCCCCTAGTTCGGCCGAAGCTCTCCTCCTTGGAGGAGGGGCCAAGGCAGCCCTCCCTCTCCCTCCTCCTATATATATGCAAGGTTTTGGGATTATTTGAGACACGACTTCTCTCTCTCTCGGCGCAGCCCTACCCTTCCTCTTCCTCGTTCTCCATAGCGCTTGGCGAAGCCGTGCCGGAGTCCACGTAGCTCCACCGTCACCACGCCGTCGTGCTGCCGGAGCTCTCTCTCAACCTCTCCTTCCTCCTTGCTGGATCAAGGCGTAGGAGACGTCATAGGGCTGCACGTGTTTTGAACGCGGAGGCGCCGTTGTTCGGCGCTCAGATCGGAATCCACCGCGATCTGAATCGCTGCGAGTACGACTCCACTAACCGCGTTCTTGTAACGCTTCCGCTTAGCGATCTTCAAAGGTATGAAGATGCAATCTCTCCCCACTCGTTTCTGGTTTCTCCATAGATAGATCTTGGTGATACATTGGAATTTTTTTGATTTACTACTACGTCTCCCAACATCCCGATGGTCCCCCGGTACACTACCGATGAGCCCGAAACTTTTCCGATGACCAAAACAGGACTTCCTATGTATAAATCTTTACCTTCAGACCATTCCGGAGCTCCTCGTGACGTCCGGGATCATCCGGGACTCTGAACAACCTTCGTTCACCACCATACATAACTCTATACTACCGAAACATCAACGAACCTTAAGTGTGCAGACCCTGCGGGTTCGAGAACTATGTAGACATGACCGAGACACCTCTCGGTCAATAACCAATAGCGGGACTTGGATGCCCATATTGGTTCCTACATATTCTACGAAGATCTTTATCGGTCGAACCTCTATGTCAAGGATTCAGTTAATCCTGTATGATGTTCCCTTTGTTCTTCGGTATGTTACTTGCCCGAGATTCGATCGTTGGTATCTCCATACCTAGTTCAATCTCCTGGCGAGTCTCTTTACTCGTTCCGTAATACAAGATCCCGTGACTAACACTTAGTCATATTGCTTGCAAGGCTTATTGTGATGTTGTATTACCGAGTGGGCCCTGAGATACCTCTCCGTCACACGGAGTAACAAATCCCAGTCTTGATCCATGCCAACCCAACAGACACCCTCGGAGATACCTGTAGAGCACCTTTATAGTCACCGAGTTACGTTGCGACGTTTGATACACACAAGGTACTCCTCCGGCGTCAGTGAGTTGCATGATCTCATGGTCATAGGAACATATACTTGACATGCAGAAAACAGTAGCAATAAACTGACACGATCATATGCTACGTTTGTAGTTTGGGTCTTGTCCAATGATGTGATCTCGTTATCAAATGACATCTCATGTACATGACAAGGAAACCATAGCCATCTTTGATCAACGAGCTAGTCTATTAGAGGCATACTAGGGACACGGTGTTGTCTATGTATCCACACATGTATGTGAGTTTCCGATCAATACAATTATAGCATGGATAATAAACTATTATCATGAGCAAATAAATATGATAATAACCAATTTATTATTGCCTCTAGGGCATATTTCCAACACAATATGCCGACGATACAATTCTATTTACGGATCATGACCTAGAGAAAGTGAGGAATCTGAAATTAATTTTATCAGCCTTCGAACACCTCTCAGGTCTTGAGATAAATTTCCATAAAAGTGAATTATTTTGTTTGGGCGAGGCACAAGAAGAGGCTCACCTGTATGCTGAATTGTTTGGCTGCGGGCTAGGCTAGTTTCCGATCGGTTATCTGGGGATATCGATACATTATCGGAGACTCACCAATGCTGAATGGAAACACGTCGAGGAAAGACTACATAAAAGATTAAGCAGTTGGAAAGGTAAACTGCTATCTCTGGGCGGAAGACTGGTCCTCATAAATTCAGTGCTAAGTAATATGGTACTATATATGATTTCCTTCTTCCAACTGCCTAAAGGAGTATTGCATAGACTTAATTATTCCCGATCAAGATTCTTTTGGCAAGGAGATAATGAGAATAATAAATATCGACTGGCTAAATGGAGTGTATGGTGTATGGCAAACCCTCCTAAGGAGAAAATATGTGGGCTCAAAAGCAGTGTCCCAAGTATACTGAAAGCCTTGGGACTCACACTTTTGGACAGGTCTAATGGCTATGAAGAAATACTTCTTCCCATATGGATCCTTCACTATAAAAGATGGTTTGGAAATTAGATTCTGGGAGGATAAATGACTAGAAAATGCTACACTCCGAGAACAATATCCAGCCCTATACAATATTGTACGTCTCAAGGATGATACTATCGCCACGGTTATGGAATCCTATCCACCAAATGTGACGTTTAGAAGAGATTTAATTGGCACCAGACTTGAATCGTGAAAATTTCTGTTACAAAGACTGTCCACGGTACAATTGTCACAAGGAGTCGATGAATTTCATTGGAATCTACACGTGAGTGGTAAATTCACGGTGGACTCTATGTATAGAGCTCTGATCCAGTCAGATGTGCCAGTTGACAATAATAAAAAGATTTGAAAGATGAAGATACCGCTTAAGAATAGAATCTTTGCATGGTATCTTCGTCGAGGAGTCATTCTTACCAAAGATAACCTTATTAAGAGAAATCAGTATGAAAATACGCAGTGTTTTTTTGTCATCACGATGAAACAATAGAACACTTGTTTTTCCAATGTAAATTAACTCATTCTATATGATCAGTCATCCAAGTAGCTTCTAACTTGTATCCTCCACGTAGTGTTGCTAATATATTTGGCAATTGGTTACATGGAATTGATCACAGGTTTAGAATTCTTCTCAATGTGGGAGCGCTTGACTTTATTTGATCGTTTTGGCTGTGTAGAAATGATAAGGGTTTTAACGATAAAAGCACTTCTCTTATGCAGGTTATCTATAGATGTACAAGTACGCTCCGTTTATGGTCGTCTTTACAACGGGTGGAGAATCGAGACCTGTTTACGGAGGTGTGTACACGATTGGAGAACACGGTGAGGGATACTTTTATCCAACATGGATGGCAGCATGATCTTCGGATTAGTATTATGACTACTTGCATTTCACCTTTTTATTTTTGAGTTTAGACTTCATTTATGGTTTTGATTTGGCTGTGTGCATCTTAGTTATCCAGAGGCCCGGGTGTAATACTTAAAAACTTTTAAGTAATAAAAAAATCAAGAATTCTAGCAAACATCGTACACGACTCAACATTGGACAAAGAAAAGAGCTTTAACTACAAGTAATGGATCGTATCCAATGTTTAGAGCACATGGACATTATACATGCTACTAGAACGAATCTGTGCCGACGTCGCTAGTACTCTTTGCAAGTTTCCGAGGGGCAGATGGCCTCGAAGACCGGCAGCCTGGGCCGACTCCGGGGCCCATAGAGCACCCTGTCCACCGTGATCGACTGCTGGGGCGTCAGCTGCCATGGCTCTGTCTCTGGGCTCGGCGCCGCCGTCAGCTGCAAGGTACCGGTCTCACCTCCAATCGTCCCCGGCAACATGTAAAAGAGACTGGGCACGGCCGGCTGCAGCTGGCCGTCGAAGAAGCCATGGTAGTCTTGGGCCACCCCGTTCCTCGAGACCGGCGGCGACCAAGAAGAAGGGTAGATGGGCGTGCCGCCGTAGCCGTAGCCATGCCCACCGCTGACGTCCATCGTGATGATCCGGGGCGCTGGTAGGGAATAGCAAGAACTGTGGTCGTATGGAGGCACGAAGAAGGGCGGCGAGGACGGAGGGGTGAGGAAGATCTTGTAGTCGTCCATGGCCTGCTGCTGCTCGTGCGCAATCGTATAGAAAGCAAAGGGATCAACCAACAACGGAGGGGAGCAGCTAGGGCTTAACCTAGCCTGATGCTGCTGAAGTACGTCGATTATATATGTGCGTCGTGAGTATCCACGTAGGAGAGTAGAGTATATATAGCAAGAGGCAAACGTAGATCCCCGTTGGTCTTTACGATTTAAATTTCTGTGCAGATATGGGCTTCTTTTTGGGAAGTATAGACATGGACATGGAGTTTTTGTCGAGTTCGGTAACGATACGTACGAAGAGACCTTTTATTATCCTTTTATTTGTGGCCATGCGTTTTGCTTCCTCCCCAAGTTGGACTTTGGCCCACCTCTGCTTCTTAGAGCACACATGCTGTATAGAAGCTATGCCTCAAAAACAAAAAAAATGTGTACAAGCTCAGCTGCGTCCAGGATAGGCCCCACGCGCGTGATGCAAAATATAGAGCCTCCATGGCAGGCCACAGGTTAAAAAATCCAGTATCTCACATGTTGACTGTATCCAGTATTTTTATTGCACAAAAAACTTTCGATCTATTCGTCAAAGATCATGACAATACAAAGAACAACAAAAGTGACAAAAACTATATTTATCGCCGTAGATCATCTAACAACGACAACAAGCACTGGAGTGAGACAAAGACACACCGTCGTATTTTCTCCTCCCACATAGGAATCGGGTGAACCTTGTAAGAAGTCGTTGCGCTAAGGCTCCAACGGACGAGGGCACCGAAAGAACAACCAACATCGATTGAGAGAAGCGTATATCAGAAGGATCCAATCCATGGACACGTGAATGCAGACGAACGAAGACCGAGTCCACGTGGATCTATCAAAGACAAACACCGACTCAATCCTGCTATATCCGTCAAAGACACAACTCCACACACCCTCCTATGGCGCGAGAAATGTCGATGGGGGAAGGGCTATGTTTAAAGAACCTTATTCCATCTTAGGGGGGGGGGGGGTTATCTTGTCTTTCTGAGCAGATGACAAAACCTTAACAGAATATAAAACACATAAAAACAAAACAATAGCTCTCTCATAGGCTGTTTGGATGCTTGCAAGCACCCCTCAGCCAGGCTTGCTGAAAACGGTCATATCGACCCTTTTTTCCAGCCATGCTAGGGCGAGCCAACTCTAGCGCACATGGGTGGGCCAGGTTGCACGAGGGGGTGCGACTAGTATGCAACCTGTATGCTGCTTCTTTTTCCACCTCGAGTAACCTCCTCTTTAATCTTCTTTCTTGCATCCCTTATAATCTACACAACGATGCTTCAATGCGAGATAAGCTTTACACGAAAAAGATGCACATCGATGTTATGATTTCATTTTTACGATTTGTTTGAAGTTTTGTTGACTGTAAATGTTCAAGTTTACATTCATGTTTGGAGTTATTTTGGACGAACTTTATCAAATTCGTCGCGTATAGTCAACCGTTTGAAATTTCCTTTGACTCGTAGCTTCATCACGCAGTTCCACACGAGATTTATGTTGTAACTTTTCTGTTTTGACGATCCTACTGCACCGAGGCCGCAATTACGCGCACATTGCATTTCTTCTCCTCTGTCCTCGGCGAGCTCGCGGTCTTAATCGGTGACGCCAACCACAGGTTGGCCGCATACGGCGAGGCTAGAACTGTTGTGGTATGCTGTTCATCTTCCATCGGTCTACCCCCGTGTCCTTTCTAGCATAGAGTGTGTGTATTCCTAAATGAGCAGCCTCATATTTGTGGGTGAGTTTCAGGTTCATAGCGGAGAGTGGGTGTGAGTTTCAGGTTGCTAAAGTATGACACCGGTGATTTCATTGTCGGACAATCAAGGATCTCCACTCCTGCGCTTGCTTGCCGCTCCCTGCCTCGCTTGCTGCTTCTGCTTCTTGCTGTTTCCCGCTCGCCTTGGCTTCTTGCTGTTGCCGCTGTTGCTTCCTGCTGATGTCGCTACCATTGTTGCTTCCTATTGCTATTGCTATGGCCGGGGTGTCGGCGGACGTGAAGCCGAAGCCGCCGCCCTCCAGCTTAGTCAAGCAAAGAGTGGATGCGGAGTGCGTTCGATGATGGCCACGTTGAACTAGTCCTATGGCGACATGTCAAATTAGTCCGAGTAAATGTGTGTTATGTATAGTTGTTAATTTTTAATCATACCACATACAGGCAGTCAAACAACATGCACTAGTATGAGCACAAACAATGCGGGTAACCAAACGCAGAGCGAAGAGGCATTGCTATGATGCAGAAAGAGAGGATGCAGGCAACCAATCAACATGCAGATGTTGGTTTTTAGCCTGTATATGCTCAGCCATGCCCAACTTGGTCAAGTATGCAAAATGCCCAAAATCGATGGAGGCAACCAAATGCATCCTTAGTAACTTGAGGCCTTCTTTAGTTCATAGATAGGAGTATCATAGAAAATGAGATGACATGTATGTAGGATCTTATAGTGAAGGTCACCTGACATATAAGATATGATTTATTTTTACTTATTTATGAAATTTTTTTTTACTAAAAATATTTTCGGTCTATTCATTATTTTTCGTGGCATTACAAAGAACGTCTCGGTCAAATGCGCCTCCATGGCCCTAAGACCAAATGCGCCTCCATGGCCCTAAGACTACCATAGATGAAGCAGACTGGCGGCAACGCCGAGGGAGACAGGGAAACCCTAATCACCTTGCCGCTCGAATATGCGAAACAATGAAAAATGTTTGTGAATGTATCAATGGTTTTCAATATGTTGATAGTGAAAGCGCAATTATGCCGTTACATCATATTTTGATGTTGATGACAATATTCATGTAGGGGACTAACTATGTTTATTAAGTAAATGTTAGGTGTTAGTCCTCGTGTGACAATGTGTATGGATCACGGATGTATTAAATGAATTTGACTCAAGGAAGAAGAAATAAAAGGTCTACGTGTCTCGTTTTGTTTATTGTTGAGTATAGGGATCACACACTATTAAGAGGGGATCGGTAGGGTGAGTAAAAGAGTTGCTCAAATCATCATAATTTCTAGAGTCTCCTATCTAGCCTTCCCACCAAAATGCCATCATCAATATCACAGTTACTCAATTACTCATGTTATGTGGGTACAAACTATGCTCTGGATGGTTGGATATCCGGGACCTAGCCGGAAATCCGACCTGCCCATCACAAAACACATGTTGGTTAACTGACCCAGGCGGCTAGATGTTCGAGCCAAGGCCGGATGTTCAGGCTCACTAACCCCCAGATGTCCGGCATACGCCCGGAAATTCGGCTCCCTAGGTCCTGAACCATGTATGAAATCTGGCACCCGACCGTCGGATGTTTGGGCCTTCTCTGGATGTTCCAGACTTCCCTATCAGCCGAATGTCCGGGGCCTCCCCGGATATCGACCATGAGTGTCCAAAACCGTGTCAAAGTTTGTGGGTGTGCTCGCCGGATGTACGGGGTTTCCTGATAGGCCGGATGTCCAGGATCCCTCCCGGATGTCCGAGCAGTTCGTTTTCACAATCTGGCATGTGTAAAGCATACAATTGTGTCACTACGCCAGTTGTCCGGCTTGGCTTGTCACTTACACTCCAACAACCATTTTTGCACTCCCACTATAAATAGCATTCTTCTACTCCGTGAGAAGGTTGACCATTCATTTGAGATAATCCTAGAACACACTTTACTCTGTATCTCTCTCTCACACACACACATCCTCATACACCAAATCCTAAATCTGGAGAGATTTGTGAGTTCTCGAGAAGTTCTCCAATCAAGTGATGGATCCACTCTTTTCCCTTCGCTTGACCAAAGGAATTCCTAGTTTGAGCAAGTCTTAAGCTTTTTCCCATCGTTACGCTTGGAGATTGAAGACTCCTAGGCGGTAGGAGTTATTCGGTGAGGAATCAAACATTGTGATTGCCCCCCCAAAAAGTTTGTGAATATTCGGAGATCACCTCAAGGTCTACCACAACTGGTTGAGAAACACCTTCGTGGTATTGTCTCAAGGGGAGAATAGGGTGAGTCTTCGTGGCGTTGGTGTGCCTTCATGGTAACATCCATCTCTCTAACGAAAATTAGCTTCCCTCCAAGAAAGTGAACATAGGTATACATCCTCGTCTCTCACAATTGCGGTTATCCCTAATCCTAACTCCCTACTTGTTTCTCTAAGAACCTGTTTGGGATTGCTCCGCTTCTTCAAAATCAGTTTCACTCCACCAAATCCACTTTGAAGTGGTTTCATACAGAAGTTGTAGCACTACCGAAGAGAATGTTTGGCTTCCATCTATCTCCGGCTTCAAGAATGACAAATTTGGTGAAAGAAACAATTTGATTGGATGAGATGGGAGAAATGAAGGGGTATCCATTTTACTGATGATAGTGGTGGGTAATCCCCCCCCCCCCCCCCCAACTCCAGATTCTAGAGTTTTTTGAAGCACCCTTGAAAAGCTTCATAAAAAACTTAAGAGTTATACTCGAGATTCTAGTTTTTTTTCGAAGCGGCATATTGTGAAAATACCCCGTTTGGGTTGTATTTTCTAGAGTAGAGCTGAATTTCAAAGAGCAGAGTAGTCCCGAACAGGCTCTTAGTCTTTATTTACATTATATTGGATTTCCCGTTAGCCTATCCTAATAATTATTGTATTTGTTCACCTTGCATAGCACTAAAACCACCGTTGTAATCATTAGGCCCACTTTCCACAGTATTGCCTAAAATTGCTAAGTACGTAACAATTAAAATCTGTAATTGTATCTATTCATCCCCTCTTCGGGTCCATCTCGATCCTTTCAGATAGGAACATGTCTAACCTCTAAAATGAAATTATGTCCCTAGAGCTCAGCAAAAGCAAATGTAGAGTCTGTGCACGGATGCAGAAGATACATCAACGCATCAGTTTGATGCGTTGTCCACAGATTCCAAAGAAATAAACAATATGCTTGGACTTAGTGCAATTTTTATGTTTTCCCCGGTATTTTAGGGCACACAAAAGAATGCCCTCAGTCCAAGCAGGGCCTAAGAGAAATAATCCAAAATAACAATGGGAAGGATAATATCAAAGAAGATACACGGAAGTAATACAAACCCAATGCACAAGACCGGGCCAAATCTTGCTATCATTTCAAGATTTTGACCAAGCTATCTTTAGGACATTGTTAGGAAGCCACAAATGTTTCAGCCAACAGAACTGACTTGTGCATTTTTTCCATACTCAGCTTACAGAAGACTACACTACCTTGCTGTCGAAACGCGATCCTCCAAGCCACAAAGAGTTCTACATGGTATTAACTTGGTGTCAGCTATGACTCCAGATTGTTCAAGTCCGTGGAACCAAGTTTGTTGCTTCCTATGCAATTGCAGGTGAGGGAGATATGCCAGTGGGGAGAAAATATCAGGGCGTTGAAGAGCTACGCTAACTGAATCTGCTGCACAGTCAACCTGTAAAACAACAGAAGTCCAGTAAATTAGCTACCAGGTGGATAAGCTTCTGTACAGGGGTATCTGAAAAACCGACAAGAATGCATTCCTTTGGATAACCTAATCGAATGTATGTTAAATCTAACTAATGGCCACACATGTGAAAGTTGTGTGCTTCAGCATCTTACATTGACAACAATATTGTGGAGTATTATTATGAAACAACGACTAAAATGCGCAAATGATCTGCATAGTTGATGACATGAAGGGTCAACTAGCAACATTCAATATTTATGGAGAAAAAGGATTATATCTGTCTTCGTATAGTGTTTACAACTTTGCGTATGATACATATAAAGTACTAACACCTACCAGAATCTGACCACAATAATGCCTTCTGATATTAACAGGACAACAGTTAGTTCTTGGGCAAAGACATGGGTAAAAGTTCTGTTGATACTGTATAGTGGGGAAAGAAATGGAGCCATACATTCTGTAAACTGGTGAAATATAAATGAAATTAACAGATGACCAAGTTGATCAAGAAGGTCTACTTCTTGCCCCTCAGTCATTAACACACCTTATCGCAACCCAAGTTTGAATATCATTTAATTTCCCCCCTCAACTCTTAATACCGGTGCAGTGATCTGAAGGGCGATCGTGGGCCAAGCCAGTGGTGGGACTACTGTAGTGTCAAGAAACGTCTTACATTATGGGACGGAGAGAGTACCTTTTTTTTTGTGAGGGATTGGTAACTAACTACACTACGAAGGAGATTGTCAACAAAAAAAAGACTAAACTACTGTACGGAATTTTTTAAAGATATAGTTAGGTTATGAAGGGTGGGCCTGGCGCAGTGATGGTCTCTCCACTTGTGGCCTGAAGGTCCTGGGCTCAAACCAACCTCCTTATACGTGCAATATCACAGTTGCTCAAAAACAAAAATGCAATATCACAGCGCAACCTACTTTTGTAGGAAAGACAACCTACGAATTGCTAAAATGTGCATGGTGTACTTCACTTTTGTTGACTTACTAAAACATAATTTTGAAAGCAACCACAGGTTCATCTCTTGTGCACACAGTATATGTTTTTTTTCTCTCCAGGAAATCCACATAGTATATGTTAAATTTAATCTTTTGAGCTAAACATGATATACAAAATACTCTGAGAGCAAAACGCAGGCATGATCCTAATAAATCTGGAAAGCAAGTGAAGCGTTGACTGTGAACAGCAAACAAGAAACTACTCCCTCCGTTCCTAAATATAAGTCCTTTTAGAGATTTCACTATGGACAACATACGGATGTATATATACATACTTTAGAATGTAGATTCACTCATTTTGCTCCGTATGTAGACCATAATGGAATCTCTAAAAATACTTATATTTAGAAACGAAGGGAATACTAGCAATGACAGTGCAAAACTCTGATTATATGATCCTACCAAGTATCAAGCCAAGTAAATAATAACAAAACCATTCAAGAATCAATCAATCAGGCCACGCGGTAAATCCCAAACGGAGCCTCGGGTTCTTCTATCCCATCAATGCCCGAATTGAGCAAGCAACTAAACAAAATTATAATTCAGAAAAGAAAAAATTAGCTCGCTCCTGTTTCTAATCTGTAGAAAGTTGTTTACCGAAGATGCAGCCGCGCTCATCAGCGACTGCGCCATCGGGAGTACGCAGAACCTGGAACACAGGGGTGGGCAAAGAATCAGTGCACGTGTGCATTGGGGATAAAATTTAGGGACTCAGAAGAAGGCCGCCGTAGTGTGCTGGACACCGGTGAGAATACTAACATTCCCCTGCCACCGGAGAGGGCGGCGACGGCCGGGTCCGTCCATTCGTCGAAACTGAGGTGGAGAAGAAAGCAGACGAGAGGGTGAGCCAAAGCGCCGCGGGAGCGGAACCAGGAGAGAGAGGGTAGAAGGGTTGGAGGTCGGTGTACTCGTACATCCATCCGTAGCGGCGGTCGAATACGAGGCGGCGCTGGCGGCGGCGGAGGTCAGGACGCGGTGGAGTGGGGGAGGAGGAGGCTTCTGCTGCCGCCATACTCTTCGATGATACTCTAGGTCACAGAGGTGGAGGATGGCCTTGTTCTCTTAATGATGGGTACGCTGTCATAATTTATAAAATGGAAAGACATTAATATTACATAAAGTGGTCGTGCCGGAGTGGTTATCGGGCATGACTAGAAATCATGTGGGCTTTGCCCGCGCAGGTTCGAGTCCTGCCGACCACGTATTTTTTGGTTTTTTATCTGTGCATTTTCTTTTAAATTTGTTGTTTATGTTTTAGTCCATAGAATACTATAATTAAAAAGTGTTATTCCATGAATTTTGTTCTGTAACACACGTCTTTGATTGTATATTTTTGTTGATAGCTCACAAAGCTGGCCACTTGGTTCTATAACTCACATCTTTGTTCTTGGTCTATTTCAATATTTGTTTACCGTTGGAATATTGGTGTTAGGAATGATTTAGTCCATGGAATATTTTAATCAAGAGTGTTATTCTATAATGCTTAGCTTTTTAGTGTTGCCATTAGGAATGTCTATGCCACCTGGGAGAGCCTCGGAGAGTTTCTTTATTCAGTAATTGTGGAAGGAGAGTTAATTTTGAATATTGTCTGAGCATGCAATGGATGACACTTTCAACCGTGATCCAATCTGATAGCTCAACAACAATTGACGCAGTGACGAATCACTCGCCGCATAAGTCCTACATATGGACATCTTGTGTTGGAGATACAAAAACTCATGGAACTATGTGAACTGATTCGGGTTGGATCAACCCCTTGAAAATCGAGCAAAATCAAAAAATTGTTCATAGTCAAGCTAATTTGGGTTGTTTGGAGGTTGAAAGTGTGTTATATCGACCATAGGGGGATGATTGTGCGACTTTTACAAATTCGTCGCCTAGAGGAAATTCCTAAGAGACGAAAAACATGTAGCGGATAAAGTACTCACAAACATGCACATCATGGGAACAACATAGTCATCATGATGAAAAGGCATATGGTGTACATGATAATAAGCGATCAAGATAAGCAGATATAGCTGGTTATGAGACTGAAGAAATAGAGAGAAGAGATTTAGAAAGTCTTCAGTCAAAGTCTTCAAACAATAATGATCAATTTCATCAACTAGTAACTGAGGAAATAAAATGGTTGAAAAGATAGAACCAGGAGCTCAGTGAAGACACTGACTTGGTAGACCAGTTCCAACTGTTGTGACACACATATGTCTAGTTGGAGCGGCTTGGTATATACAACATCTCGCGGGATATTTAAGCATGGAAGACTCGTTGTTTTTTTCTTTTAAGGGCACACAGTTCTTACTGTATTATCCTTAAGCTAGAGTCACACAAACTCCGCCCAATTACTCAGGGTACATCTTCAAGGGAGACTTCCAAACATTCACAAACTCGGTTACATGGCGATCCACAAATTCCTCTTGGATGCACTAGACCATGACGCCTAACTGTGTGGAAGATACACAGTCTTCAAAGGTAAAAAGTGTCGGTTCCACACAGGATAATCTCTTCAATGATGCTCATGTTGAAAATATGCCCTAGAGGCAATAAATATTAGTTATTATCATATTTCCTTGTTCATGATAATCGTTTATTATCCATGCTATGTGTTGATCGGAAACTCAGATACATGTGTGGATACATAGACAACACCATGTCCCTAGTATGCCTCTAATAGACTAGCTCGTTGATCAAAGATGGCTATGGTTTCCTAGTCATGGACATGAGATGTCATTTGATAACGGGATCATGTCATTAGGAGAATGATGTGATGGACAAGACCCAAACTACAAATATAGCATATGATCGTGTCGGTTTATTGCTATTGTTTTCTGCATGTCAAGTATTTGTTCCTATGACCATGAGATCATGCAACTCACTAACACCGGAGGAGTACCTTGTGTGTATCAAACGTCGCAACGTAACTGGGTGACTATAAAGGTGCTCTACAAGTATCTCCGAGGGTGTCTATTGGGTTGGCATGGATCAAGACTGGGATTTGTTACTCCGTGTGACGGAGAGGTATCTCAGGGCCCACTCGGTAATATAACATCACAATAAGCCTTGCAAGCAATGTGACTAAGTGTTAGTCACGGGATATTGTATTACGGAACGAGTAAAGAGACTTGCCAGTAACAAGGTTGAAGTAGGTATGGAGATACCGACGATCGAATCTCGGGCAAGTAACATACCAAAGAACAAAGGGAACATCATACGGGATTAACTGAATCCTTGACATAGAGGTTCGACCGATAAAGATCTTCATAGAATATGTAGGAACCAATATGGACATCCAGGTCCCGCTATTGGTTATTGACCGTAGATGTGTCTTGGTCATGTCTACATAGTTCTCGAACCCGCAGGGTCTGCACACTTAAGGTTTGGTGACGTTTCGGTAGTATAGAGTTATCTATGGTGGTGACCGAAGGTTGTTCGGAGTCCCGGATGAGATCCCGGACGTCACGAGGAGCTCCGGAATGGTCCAGAGGTAAATATTGATATATAGAAAGTCCTGTTTTGGTCACCGAAAAAGTTTCGGGCTCATCGATAGTGTACCGGGAGTGCCGGTAGTGTACCGGGGGACCATCGGGAGAGATATTTTGACCCAAGAGGCTACATGGGCTGTGGGAGGAGGTAAACCAGCCGCTGGTGGGCTGGCCGAAGCCTCCTCTAAGGGCCCATGCGGCTAGAGTGGTTTCAGAAGGAAAAAAAATCCAAAGGTGGAGAGGTTGAAAGAGTTTCCAAGTGGAAAGGAGGAATCCTACTCCTAATAGGATTGGAGTAGGACTCCTCCACCTCCAATTTCGACCAAACCTTGAGGGTTTGAGGCTGCCTCCTCCCCTCCCTTCCTCCTATATATACTAGAGGATTTAGAGGAAAAAGCTAACCCTAATAGCCACGTGCTACCTCTCCTCTAGATCGCAGTTTCTCCTCTAGATCGGTTTTCAGCGGTGCTTAGGCGAAGCCTTGCTGGAATAGCTCCACCACCATCGCCGCAACGCCGTCGCGCTACCGGAGAACTCGTCTACCTCTCCGCTCCCTCTTGCTGGATCAAGAAGGCGGAGATCGTCATCGAGCTGTACGTGTGCTGAACGCGGAGGTGCCGTCCGTTCGGCGCTAGATCGGAAGGACCGTGATCAAGATCGCGAGACGGATCGTGATGAGATCGCGGGACGGATCATGATGAGTTCGCGGGACGGATCGTGATGAGATCGCGGGATGCTCGGTGATTTGGATCGTGAAGACGTTCGACTATATCAACCGCGTTTCTTAACGCTTCCCGCTTAGCAATCTACAAGGGTATGTAGATCCACTCTCCCTCTCGTAGATGCTCATCACCATGGATAGATCTTGCGTATGCGTAGGAAATTTTTTGTTTCCCATGCAATGTTCCCCAACAGTGGCATCATGAGCTAGGTCTATGTGTAGATGAGATCTCGAGTAGAACACAAAGAGTTTGTGGGCATTGATGTTTAGATTGCTTCCTCCCTTGGTCGTGTTTTGGTTCATTGGTATTGTGGGATGAAGCGGCCCGGACCAACCTTACTCGTATGCTTACTAGAGACCGGTTCCATCGACTGACATGTAACCTCGTTGCACAAAGATGGCAGGCGGGTGTCTGTTTCTCCTACTTTAGTTGGATCGGATTTGACAAAGGCGGTCCTTGAGAAGGTTGAAAAGCAACTAGTGTAACACCGTTGTGGTTTTTGCGTAGATGAGAATTGTTCTTGCTAGATACCCATAGCAGCCACGTAAAACATGCAACAACAATTAGAGGACGTCTAACTTGTTTTTGCAGGGTATGTTGTGATGTGATATGGCCAATTACATGATGAGATATATCTGATGTATGAGATGATCATGTTTTGTGTAGAATATCACGACTTGCATGTCGATGAGTACGGCAACCGGCAGGAGCCATATGGCTGTCTTTAATTATTGTATGACCCGCGTGTCAATCACTAAGCGCTATGTAATGCTTTACTTTATCGCTAAACAGTAGCAATAGTAGTAGAAGCATGGTGGGCGCGACAACCCCGATGGCGACACGTTGATGGAGATCATGCCGGTGCTTTCAAGATGGAGATCAAAAGCACAAGTTCATGGCCATATCATGTCACTTATGATTTGCATGTGATGTTAATATTTTTATGCACCTTGTTTTGCTTAGGACGATGATAGCATTATAAGGTGATCCCTCACTTAATTTCAAGATAAATTGTGTTCTCCCCGGGTGTGCACCGTTGCAAAAGTTCGTCGTGTAGAGACACCACGTGATGATCGTGTGTGATAGACTCTACGTTCACACACAATGGGTGCAAGCCAGTGTTGCACATGCAGAACACTCGGGTTAAACTTGACGAGCCTAGCATGTACAGACATGGCCTCGGAACACAAGAGACCAAAAGGTCAAACATGAGTCATATGGTAGATATGATCAACATGATGATGTTCACCATTGAAACCACCTCAACTCACGTGATGATCGGACTTGAGTTGGTGAATTTGGATCATGTATCACTCGAATGACCGGAGAGATGTCAATTTGAGTGGGAGTTCTCCAGTAATATGATTAATTGAACTCATTATCATGAACATAGTCAGTAGTGTCTTTGCAAATTATGTTGTAGATTACTTGCTCGCACTGTAGCTCCCTTAAATTTTTATATGTTCCTAGAGAAATAGAGTTGAAAGATGATGGTAGCAATATTGCGGACTGGGTCCGTGATCTGAGGATTGTCCTCATTGCTGCACAAAAGGCTTATGTCCTTAATGCACCGCTCGGTGCGCCAACCCCTCTAGCGTTGTCTGTAGATGTTGTGAACATCTGACAGGCACGTTCTGATGACTACTTGATAGTTTAGTGCGTCATGCATTACGTCTTAGAATTGAGGCTCTGAAACGTTTTGAACGTCACGGAACATATGAGATGTTCTAAGAGCTGAAATTAGGATCTCATACTCGTGCCAGTGTTGCGAGATATGAGATCTCCAACAAGATTCTTTGCCTGCAAGATGAAGGAGAATAGATCAATCGTTGAGCATGTGCTCAGATTGTCTGGGTGCTACAATCGCTTGAATCGAGTGGGAGTTGATCTTCCAGATAAGATAGTGATTGATATAGTTCTCCAAGTCACTATCACTAATCTACTAGAACTTGGTGATGAACTATAAAATGCGAGGGATAGAAATAATGATCCCTGAGCTATTTCGCGATGTTTGACACCGGGAAGGTAGAAATCAAGAAGGAGCGTCAAGTGTTGATGGTTAGTCAAACCACTAGTTTCGAGAAGGGCAAGAGCAAGGAGGGAAACTTAATGGATAGCAATTCAGTTGCTGCTCCAGTGAAGCAACCAAAGTTGAACCCAAACCCGAGACTAAGTGCTTCGATTATGAGGAGAGCGGTCGCTGAAGCGGAACAATCCTAGATACTTGGTAGATAAGAAGGCTGGCAACGTCGACAGAAGTATATTTGATATAAGTGTTATTGATGTGTACCTTGCTAGTACTCCTAGTAGCACCTGGGTATTGGATACCGGTTCGGTTGCTAAATGTTAGTAACTCGAAATAAAAGCTATGGAATAAACGGAGCACTAGCTAAGTATGAGGTGAAGATGTGTGTTGGAAATGTTTCAAAGTTCATGTGATCAACATCGCACGCTCTCTTTACCTTCGGGATTAGTGACAAACCTAAATAAATGTAATTTGGTGTTTGCATTAAGCATAAACATGATTAGATCGTGTTTATTGCAACACGGTTATTCATTTAAGTTAGAGAATAATGGTTATTCTGTTTACATGAATGATACCTTCAATGGTCATGCACCCAGTGAGAATGGTTTGTTGAATCTTGATCGTAGTAATACACATGTTCATAACATTGATGCCAAAAGATACAAAGTTAATAATGATAGTACCACATACCTGTGGCACTGCTGCTAAATGTCATATTGGTATAAAGCACATGAAGAAACTCCATGCTTATGGATCTTTGGACTCATTCGATTTCGAATCGGTTGAGACATGCGAACCATGCCTCTTGGGCAAGATGACTAAGGACCCCTTTTTCCAGATGGATGGAGCGGGCAAGTGATTTATTGGAAATGATACATGTTGATGTATGCAATCCAGTGAGTCTTGTAGCGTGCGGTGGATATCGTTATTTTCTTACCTTCACTGATGATTTGAGTAGATATAGTGTATATTTACTTAATGAAACACAAGTCTGAATCGTTTGGAACGTTCAAGAAAATTCAGAGTGAAGTTTAAGATCATCGTGACAAGAAGATAAAAATGTCTGCGATATGATTGTGGAGGTGAATATCTGAGTTACGAGTCTGGCATACAACTTTAGACAATGTGAAAGTTGTTTCACAACTCACGCCACCTGGAACACCATAGTGTGATGGTGTGTCTGAACGTCATAGTCGTGCTCTATTGGATATGGTGCATGCTATGATGTCTCTTATCGTTTTGCTACTATAATTTTGGGGTTATGATTAGAGACAACTACATTCACTTTAAATAGGGCACCATCTAAATCCGTTGAGATGACACCATATGGTTTGATAGAAACCTAAGCTGTCATTTCTTAATGTTTGGGGCTGCAACACTTATGTGAAAAAGGTTTTCACCTAATGAGCTCGAACCCAAGGCGGACAAATGCATCTTCGTAGAATACCCTAAGAACAGTTGGGTAAACCTTCTATCTTAGATCCAAGCATAAAGTGTTTGTTACTAATACTAAGTCCTTTCTCGAGAAAGAGTTTCTCTCGAAAGAATTGAGTGGGAGGAAGATAGAACTTGATGAGGTTGTTGAACCTTTGTTCAACCAGAGAGTAGCGCAGCGCAGGAAGATGTTTCTGTGAAGCCTACGTTAGTTGAAGAGGAAGTTAATGATGATGATCATGAAGCTTCAAATCAAGTTACTATCGAACCTCGTAGGTCGACAAGGATGTGTACTGCTCCTGAGCGGTACGACAACCCTGTCTTGGAGGTCATGTTGTTGGACAACGATGAACCTATGAGCTATGGAGAAGCGATGATGGGCCCGAATTCCAAAAAATGGTTAGAGGCCATGAAATCCGAGATAGGATCCATGTATGAAAACCAAGTATAGACTTTGGTAGACTTGCTCGTTGGATGGCTGGTCGTTGAGTACAAATGGACCTTTAAGATGAAGACAAACGTTGATGGTGAATGTCACCATTTATAAAGCTCGACCTGTCGCAAAGAAGTGTCCGCCAAGTTCAAAGAGTTGACTGCGATGAGAATTTCTCACTCGTAGCGATGCTAAAGTCTGTTGGAATTATGTTAGCGGTTGCTGCATTTTTCAGTTCTGAAATTTGGCAGATGGATGCCAAAACATCGTTTCCTTGCTTAAGGAAAGGTTGTATGAGATACAACCAGAAGGTTTTGTCAGTCCTACGGATGCTAAAAGGTGTGCAAGCTTTAGTGATCCTTCTATGAACAAAAGCAAGCATCTCGGAGTTGGAATATACACTTTGATGAGGTGATCAAAGTTTTTGAGTCTATACAAAGTTTATGAGAAACTTGTATTTACAATAAAGTGAGTGGGGGTACTATATAGTTTTTGGTAAGCATATGTGGTTGTCATATTGTTGATCAGAAATGATGTAGAATTTCTAGAAAGCATAAACGGTTGTTTGAAAAGAGTTTTTCAAAGTAAGACCTGGATAAAGCTACCTAATTGTTGAGCATCAAGATCTATAGAGATAGATCAAGATGCTTGATGAGACTTTCAATGAGTACATACCTTGACAAGATTTTGAAAGAGTTCAAAATGGATCAGTTAGAGAAAGAGTTCTCGCCTGATTTGTAAGGTGTGAAGTTGAGTGAGACTCAAAGCTCGACAACGGCAGAAGAAAGAGAAAGGACGAACGTCGTCCCCTATGCCTTAGCCATAGGCTCTATATTATGCCATGCTGTGTACCGCACCTGGTGTGTGCCTTGCCATGAGTCTGTCAAGGGGTACAAAAGTGATCTAGGAGTGGATCACTGGACATCGGTCAAGATTATCCTTAGTAACTAAAAGACTAAGGAAATGTTTCTCGATTATGGAGGTGATAAAGGGTTCATCGTAAAGAGTTACGTCGATACAAGCTTTAACACCAATCCAGATGACTCGTAGTAGCAATCTGGATACGTATAGTGGAGGAGCCATTTGGAATAGTACCAAGTGGAGTGTGGTAGCAGTGTTTACAGTTTGACATAGAGATTTGCGAAGTACACACGGATCTGAATGTCACAGACCCGTTGACTAAAAGACCTCTCTCACATGCAAAGCATGATCGAGCCCCATAACTCATTGGGTGTTAGATTCATAACAATGCGGATCACATGGTGATGTGAACTAGATTATTGACTCTAGTGCAAGTGGGAGACTCTTGGAAATATGCCCTAGAGGCAATAATAAATTAGTTATTATCATATTTCCTTGTTCATGATAATCGTTTATTATCCATACTATGTGTTGATCGGAAACTCAGATACATGTGTGGATACATAGACAACACCGTGTCCCTAGTATGCCTCTAATAGACTAGCTCGTTGATCAAAGATGGCTATGGTTTGCTAGTCATGGACATGAGATGTCATTTGAGAACGGGATCACGTCATTAGGAGAATGATGTGATGGACAAGACCCGAACTACAAATGTAGCATATGTTCGTGTCAGTTTATTGCTATTGTTTTCTGCATGTCAAGTATTTGTTCCTATGACCATGAGATCATGCAACTCACTGACACCGGAGGAGTACCTTGTGTGTATCAAACGTTGCAACGTAACTGGGTGACTATAAAGGTGCTCTGCAGGTATCTCCGAGGGTGTCTGTTGGGTTGGCATGGATCAAGACTGGGATTTGTTACTCCGTGTGACGGAGAGGTATCTCAGGGCCCACTTGGTAATACAACATCACAATAAGCCTTGCAAGCAATGTGACTAAGTGTTAGTCACGGGATCTTGTATTACGGAACGAGTAAAGAGACTTGCCGGTAACGAGGTTGAAGTAGGTATGGAGATACCAACGATCGAATCTCGGGCAAGTAACATACCGAAGAACAAAGGGAACATCATACGGGATTAACTGAATCCTTGACACAGAGGTTCGTCCGATAAAGATCTTTGTAGAATTTGTAGGAACCAATATGGACATCTAGGTCCCGCTATTGGTTATTGACCATAGAGGTGTCTTGGTCATGTCTACACAGTTCTCGAACCCGTAGGGTCTGCACACTTAAGGTTTGGTGACGTTTTGGTAGTATAGAGTTATGTATGGTGGTGACCGAAGGTTGTTCGGAGTCCTGGATGAGATCCTCGACGTCACGAGGAGCTCCGTAATGGTCCATAGGTAAATATTGATATATAGGAAGTCCTGTTTTGGTCGTCGGAAAAGTTTTGGGCTCATCGGTAGTGTACCGGGAGTGCTGGTAGTGTACCGGGGGACCATCGGGAGAGGTATTTCGACCCAAGAGGCTACATGGGCTGTGGGAGGAGGTAAACCAGCCTCTGGTGGGCTGGCCGAAGCCTCCTCTAAGGGCCCATGCTGCTGGAGTGGTTTCAGAATTAAAAAATCCAAAGGTGGAGAGGTTGAAAGAGTTTCCAAGTGGAAAGGAGGAATCCCACTCCTAATAGGATTGGAGTAGGACTCCTCCACCTCCAATTTCGACCAAACCTTGAGGGTTTGAGGCTCCCTCCTCCCCTCCCTTCCTCCCATATATACTAGAGGATTTAGAGGAAAAGCCTAACCCTAATAGCCACGTGCTACCTCTCCTCTAGATCGCAGTTTCTCCTCTAGATCGGTTTTCAGCGGTGCTTAGGTGAAGCCCTGCTGGAATAGCTCCACCACCATCGCTGCAACGTCGTCGCGCTGCTAGAGAACTAGTCTACCTATCCGTTCCCTCTTGCTGGATCAAGAAGGCGGAGATCGTCATCGAGCTGTATGTGTGCTGAACGCGGAGGTGCCTTCCGTTCGGCGCTAGATCGGAAGGACCGTGATCAAGATCACGAGACGGATCGTGATGAGATCGCGGGATGGATCATGATGAGTTCGCGAGACGGATCGTGATTGGATCGCGGGACGGATCGTGATGAGATCGCAGGATGCTCGGCGATTTGGATCGCAAACACGTTCGACTACACCAACCGCATTTCTTAACGCTTCCCGCTTAGCAATCTACAAGGGTATGTAGATCCACTCTCCCTCTCATAGATGCTCATCACCATGGATAGATCTTGCATATGCGTAGGAATTTTTTTGTTTCCCATGCAACGTTCCCTAACAGCTCAGTCACTCTTTTTTTGGTGTTTTGGGTTTTTCCTCAGTTATGATTCTCTCAAAATAGTCGGATGATGGGTTGCTCTAAATGACACTTGTCAATCTTTATCGGAGCAGCCAACCAGCTAGTGGTTATGGGGCGGCCATTTATAGCGAGGGTGCAACCCAACATGATAAGACATAAATGCCCCTAATGATATGACCGTTGTAAGGATAAGATCGAGAGGACAACTGGAGCTAAGCACAACAACGGTTGGAACTTGAACTCTCAAATTCCTCAGGGCTATCAATTTCCTCATGATAGGTAATTCACACTAGCGAAATCCTAACTCCTTAGTCGGAACAAATTCATCACAGACAAGAAGAACTTCATCTCTGTCACTAAGGACTTTGACTACACCGCAAGAGATTTCCAAAGGCTTCACTCGAAGGATTGGGTATGTGTATGTTTTGTTTGTTTTGAGCATCACTTGGAGATCTTTTGTAGTATTACCTTGACCACCTTCAATAGTATAGATTTTCCTATGACTTGAGAAAGGGAAAAGAACAATGGAAACAAAGTCTTCATGCTACAAATTCCTTGCTTCAATATCTTTAGAGTTATACATTAATCATCACTTCAAATTCCTCAAGCAGAACATCAAAGTCTTCACCTGAAGAAATACATTTTCAGGTGTCATCTTTCATCGGTTAAACAAAACTATTCAATGGCTATATCACCTATGTACACTCACAAACACATTAGTCCCTCGACGCATTTATCGTCAATTCTCCAAAACCAGTAAGGGGGCATTAGATGCACTTACAATGTCCCCCTTTTTGGCGATTGATGACAAATAGGTTAAGTTTTCAATGGGGATAAACATATGACTTGTAAGTACAATATTTGAGGAATTTGATTGCAAGATATAGAGGAACTCCCCATGAAGGTGTGCATATTGAGGAATTTGCTTTGGACTGCAAATGCACATGGCAAGATGAAATCTTAGAGATCTCCTCTATATCTTGGAATCCACTCACGCATTTTACATATGATATGAAGAATTTGAATGCATGATGGAAACTGGTGTCTGACCAATTTCAGCATCCATGCATAGATCAAATTTGAGGTATAAGCATGCAGAAAGCAGTTCAAAAGAGTCAGACCACCATCGGACTTAAGTTTACAACTCAAACAACAAACGCCTCAGAAGATCGAGAGTTGTAACCGGAACAAAATATCAGTCCACATAATAGACCCGCTTGAAGACTAACTCAACTTTCTCCCCCTTTGTCATCAAATGACTAAAAGGGACAATTGAGGACTAATGCCCCTGAAGAATTTCATCTTGATGGTGGTGGAGGAGCGTCAGCATCATTGTTGGGGCCAGCAGTAGTGTTGTCAAGGTCCTCAGCCTCATCTGTCTTGCACGATGAAGAATATGTGAGCTTGCAACCAGCGGAGGAACTTTGACTTTCTTGAATTTCTTCTATGGTGGCCAAGACCAATCAAAGTCTTGTTTAAAATCCATCTCAGTAAGTTCTTCGGTAGTTTTGAGATGTGAAAGAATGGCCCGAGTGCGGTTAACGTTTTCATGGGTATAGTAGTGATTTTTCCTCACAAAGTTCTACGTCACACACATGTTTTGAAGAATTGCTACAAACTGACGCTTTACCCACTTGTGATTGCAATCGACTTTTCTGGTGAAGACTTATAAGTAATTAGTGATCAGTCATCACACAAGGGGTAGAACTTTGAGAAATTTGATCTATGACTTTTGCAGCAATATCTTTTGAACCAGATTCATCATTGGTGGTCTGAGAAGCAGCTTGACAAAATTGCTCATCCAGTGGAAGTTTGCCTTCTTCAATAATATCTTTGACTTTTCTAGGAACTGGGGATATTATCTATTGAAGAATTTCAACTGGAGGCAGATAGCTGAGATGATTCTGATAGTTAGCCTTGTACTTGATTGAAGAACTTTTTCTGATGAAACTCATGAGCCAAGGGACATAAGGCTTCAAGTCAAAAGGTGAATGTGCAACATTGTCCAAAGTCCTCAAGGAGAAATCATTAATATTGATGGGAATCCCATGGATGATATAGAATATCAAATTCTTCATGATCCCAACAACATCTTCTTTGTTAGAGTTGTGGCCTTTGATTGGACTAAGAGTTTTGGTGAGCATGCTATAAATAGTCCTTTACCACGAAGGTGCTTCTAGGAGATTGACCCACGGCCAATGGCTTCATCAGTACTTGCATCGTGTGATCTGGTAGCTCGGGTTCCTCATATACCCATTTTTCCAAAAAATATTCTAAGGTGGAGCAATAGGAAGAGCTCGAAGAAATTCACTGCCTAGTGCTTTTGAATTATTGTCCTTAGTCATCCAGTCCATTATACATGTGTTGATGCCTTCAGCTTCACCAGAGAGATGCAAGGTAGCATAGAACTGAAGAATTAGCTCCTCATTCAAATCACAGATGTCAGTTGATATGTCTCCATCGTATCTATAATTTTTGATTGTTTCATGCCAATATTCTACAACTTTCATATACTTTTGGCAACTTTTTATACTATTTTTGGGACTAACATATTGATCGAGTGCCCAGTGGCAGTTCCTGTTTGTTGCATGTTTTTTGTTTTGCAGAATATCCATACCAAACAAAGTCCTAACGTGATAAAAACTTACGGAGATTTTTTTGGAATATATGTGATTTGGGGGAAAAAGAATCAACACGAGACGATGCCCGAGGTGACCACAAGCCAGGGGGCGTGGCCTACCCCCCTGGCCGCGCCCTAGGCCCTTGTGGTCACCCCTTAAGTCGGTTGGATCTCTCCTTTTCCGCAAGGAAAATATTTATATAATAAAAATCCCCTCAAAATTTCATCCCGATCAGAGTTACGGGTCTCCGGATATTTAAGAAACGGTGAAAGGTCAGAATGTGGGAGCGCAGAAACAGGAGGAAACAGAGAGAGAGATCCAATCTCGGAGGGGCTCCCGCCCCTCCGTTGCCATGAAGGCCAAGGACCAAAGGGGAAATCCTCCTCCCATCTGGGGGGGGCAATGAAGAAGAAGAATTATGGGGGCTCTCTCCCCCCTCTCCCGGTGGCACCGAAACGCCGCCGGGGCCATCATCGTGACGGTGATCTACACCAACAACTTCGCCACCGTCATCACCAACTCTCTCCCCCTCTATGCAGTGGTGTAAAACCCTTCTCCCCGCTATAATATCTACTTAAACATGGTGCTCAACGCTATATATTATTTCCCAATGATGTATGGCTATCCTATGATGTTTGAGTAGATCCGTTTTGTCCTATGGGTTGATTGATGATCATGATTGGTTTGAGTTGCATGTTTTATTATTGGTGCTGTCCTATGGTGCTCTCTATGTCACGCAATCATGAGGGATCCTTGCGGTAGGGTGTTGCAATGTGTTCATGATTTGCCTATGGTGGGTTGCTTGAGTGACAGAAGCATAAACCCGAGTTGGTGGGTTGTTGCATATGGGAGTAAAGAGGATTTGATACCTTATAATACTATGGTTGGGTTTTACCTTAATGATATTTAGTAGTTGTGGATGCTTTCTAGAGTTACAATTGTAAGTGCATATGATCCAAGTAGAGAAAGTATGTTAGCTTATGCCTCTCCCTCATATAAAATTGCAATAATGATTATCGGTCTAGTTATCGATTGCCTAGGGACAAATAACTTTCTTGTGACAAAAATCTCTGTACTAAGACTAACTTCGTTGTTTGTTTATCTAAGCAGCCCCTAGTTTTTATTTATGTGCTCTTTTTTATCTTGCAAACCTATCCCGTTACACCTATAAAGAACTTCTAGTTTCATACTTCTTCTAGGTAAAGCGAACGTTAAGCGTGCGTAGACTTGTATCGGTGGTCGATAGAACTTTAAGGAATATTTGTTCTACATTTAGCTCCTCATTGGGTTCGGCACTCTTAGTTATTGAATGAGGCTACAACTGATCCCCTATACTTGTGGGTTATCAAGACCTTTTTCTGGCACCATTGCCGGGGAGCAATAGCGTGGGGTGAATATTCTCATGTGTGCTTGTTTGGTTTATCACTAAGTAATTTTTATTTTCTGTTCTAAGTTGTTTTCTATCTTTAGATATGGGTAGGAAACGTAAAATACCAAAAAAAATAGTTGTACTTACTGCTCCAAAAGTTGAGGAGCCACTAGTGTTCCGTACCACCGAAGAATATTACTTTGGTCATATTCGATCCACTTCTGTTCGTGCTGAAGACCCAACTAGCTTAGTCGAGGGAAAGTCATTAAATGAGCATGCTCATTATGTGCGACATCGAATATCTCAAAAAGGGAAACTCTTGTGGCATCAAATTAGTACTTTGTGCTGTTATGCTTGGAACTTGTGTGAATTGCATGATTTTACTTGTTGTTCTAAAGAAGATAAAAAACACCTTCCCTACCAATGTGTGTTTAATGATAATGAAATATTATCCTCTTATAGTAAGGAGGCCTATTTCTATAATGATGTTGAACAAATTGAAGAATTTGTTGCCTTTAAGGGTGCCTATGAAATTGCTTCTTTCATTGAAAAGTATGATGCTACTCTTTACAAATCTGAAAATTTTGCCATACTTAAATATTGCTATGAAAACTATGCTGCTAATGCTTATGTTAAAGATTTTATTGAAAGAATGACCGCTGCCTTGGAAGAGACTAATATTTTGCAGGAATCTATGGAAGAGGAAGTAGTTGAAATTGTAATCTCATTGGATGAAAAATATGAGGAGGAGAATGAAGAACAAAAGGAGGAGGAGTGGATTAGTTACCCATGCCCACCTTCTAATGAGAGTAACTCTTCAACTCATACATTGTTTAAGTTCTATTCGTTCTTACCGAAGGATGAATGCTATGATAATTGCTATGATCCCTTGGATTCGTTTGAAATATCCCTTTTTGATGAACTTGATGCTTGCTATGCTTGTGGCCATGATGCCAATATGAATGATGCTTATGGAGATGAACTTTCTATAGTTACTTATGTTAAACGTGAAATTGTTTCTATTGCACCCACACATGATAGTCCTATTATCTTTTTGAATTCTTCAAACTACATTATATCGGAGAAGTTTTCACTTATTAAGGATTATATTGATGGGTTGCGTTTTCCTATTGCACATGATGATTATAATGAATATAATATGCATGTGCTTGCTGCTCCTACTTGCAATTATTATGAGAGAGGAACTACATCTCCACCTCTCTATGGTTCCAATACGATAAAATTGCAAGAAACTCTTTATACTATGCATTGGCCTTCACTTTGTGTGCATGAATTGTTCTTGTATGACATGCCGATGCATAGGAAGAGAGTTAGACTTTGTTGTTGCATCATATATGTAAATTTGTGCTCGCTACTAAATTACAAATCATTGTTAATTAAAATTTGCTTTGATATACCTTGGGATCCGGGTGGATCCACTACTTGAGCACTTTATGCCTAGCTTAATGGCTTTAAAGAAAGCGCTGCTAGGGAGACAACCCAGAAGTTTTAGATAGTCATTTTATTCTGTTGTGTTCTTTTATATAGTTTAAAAACAAAAAAATAAAGTGGGGAACTTAAAACTTTTTCAAAAAGAGAAGTGAAAGTGAGAAAGATGGGCATCATTGAAGTGGGGGCTAGCCTTGAACTTTGTTCATGCCCATGGAAACTTTGTGAATCTTGATTACAGAAACTTTTCAACAAAAAAATTATCCCCTTGTATAAATCCATTGTATTATAAAAATAATGTGCCAAGATTTGCCTTTAGGATGATTAGATTACTTGGTTGGTGTGTGCAGTGCAAAAACAGAAAGTTTGGTTGTAGTACGTGAATTTACATTTTGTACTGGAATGTCAAAAGTTTCTGAAATTTTTACACAGTACTTCTATGCAATTATTTTACCTTTCCCTAATGTTTAAGAATTTTTAGAGTTACAGAAGTTTGGTGAATGTTCAGATTACTACATACTGTCCTGTTTTTAACAGATTCTGTTTTTGATGCATTGTTTTGCTCGTTTTGATGAAACTATCGATTGTATCAGTGGTATAAGCCATGGAAAAGTTATATTACAGTAGCTAAAATGCAAAAACAAAATATGAATTGGTTGGAAACAATACTTAAAGTGGTGATTTGTTTCATTATACTAACGTATCTCACGAGGGTTTTGTTAAGTTGTGTGTGATTGAAGTTTTCATGTTTTGGGTGAGATCACGATGGATGAAGGAATAAGGAGTGGAAAGAGACTAATCTTGGGGATGATTGAGGCACCCCAAGGTAATATTCAAGGACTCCAAAGAAACTAAGCTTGGGGATGCCCCGGAAGGCATCCCCTATTTCTTCTAACAACCATCGGTAATTTTACTTGGAGCTATATTTATATTCGTCACATGATATGCGTAAATATTGGAGCGTCCTGTGCCTTTCCTTTTTCTTTTAATAATTCACCATTCTGGTATGAGATAGTCCTTGGTCTATTTATAGAATGCTCTTTGCACCTCACTTATATCTTTTGAGTATGGCTTTATAGAATGCTTCATGTGCTTCACTTATATCATTTTAAGTTTGGATTGCGTGTTTCTCACACATAGAAAATCTCCATTTATAGAATGCTCTTTTGCTTCACTTATATTTCTTAGAGCATGGGCATATATTTTTTATAAATAATTAAACTCTCATGCTTCACTTATATCTATTTAGAGAGTTAATAGGAGTTGGTCATTTACATGGTTAGTCATAAAATCCTACATAAAACTTGTAGATCATTGAAAATGATGTGTTTTATTCCTTGCAATAGTTTTGCGATATAAAGATGGTAATATTAGAGTCATGCTAGTGAGTAATTTTGGATTGGTAGAAATACTTGTGTAAAGGTTTGTGATTCCTGTAGCATGCACGCATGGTGAACCGTTATGTAAGGAAGTCGGAGCATGATTTGTTTATTGATTGTCAACCTTTGTGTGAGGGTCGGGAGCGCGCGATGGTTATCTCCTACCAACATCTCCCGTAGGAGAATGCATCTAATACTTTGCTTCTATGAATAATAGACTTTTGCAATAGGTATGTGAGTTCTTTATGACTAATGTGAGTCCATGGATTATACGCACTCTCACACTTCTAGCTTTGCTAGCCTTTCTAGTACCGCGCAACTTTCGCCGGTGCATTAAACCCACCATATACCCTTCCTCAAAACAGCCAGCATACCTACCTATCATGGCATTTCCATATCCATTCCGAGATATATTGCCATGCAACTTCCACCGTTCCGTTTATTATGACACGCACCATCATTGTCATATTGCTTTGCATGATCGTAAGATAGCTAGCATGATGTTTTCATGGCTTGTCCTTTTTTTGAAGTCATTTGCTATGCTAGATCGTTGCACATCCCGGTACATCGCTGGAGGCATTCATATAGAGTCATATTTTGTTCTAAGTATCGAGTTGTAATTCTTGAGTTGTAAGTAAATAAAAGTGTGATGACCATCATTATTAAAGCATTGTCCCATGTGAGGAAAGGATGATGGAAGCTATGATTCCCTCACAAGTAGGGATGAGACTCCGGACTTTATGAAAAATAAAAGAGTCCAGCGAAGCCTAAATAAAAAAAGATGCCTTAGATGCCCACCAAAAATAATAATAATAAATTAAAAAAATAAGAGAAAAGAGAGAAGGGACAATGCTACTATCCTTTTTCCACACTTGTGCTTCAAAGTAGCACCATGATCTTCATGATAGAGAGTCTCCTATTTTGTCACTTTCATATACTAGTGGGAATTTTTCATTATATAACTTCGCTTGTATATTCCAATGATGGGCTTCCTCAAATTGCCCTAGGTCTTCATGAGCAAGCAAGTTGGATGCACACCCACTTAGCTTCTTTTTGAGCTTTCATACACTTATAGCTCTAGTACATCCTTTGCATGGCAATCCCTACTCGCTCACATTCATATCTATTAATGGGCATCTCCATATCCCGTTGATATGCCTAGTTGATGTGAGACTATCTTCTCCTTTTTCTTCACAACCTCCACCATATTCTATTCCACCTATAGTGCTATATCCATGGCTCACGCTCATGTATTGCGTGAGAGTTGAAAAAGTTTGAGAACATAAAAGGTGTGGAACAATTTCTTGACTTGTCATCGGGGTTGTGCATGATATAAATACTTTGTGTGGGGAAGATGGAGCATAGCCAGACTATATGATATTGCAGGGATAACTTTCTTTTGCCATTATATTTTGAAGCGATGGAATTGCTTTATTAGTATGCTTGAAGTATTATTGTCTTAATGTAAAATGATAGAGTATAGTTTTGAATCACTCGTGTCTTAATATTCATGCCATGATTAGATTATATGAACAAGATTATGCTAGGTAGCATTGCACATCAAAAATTGTCTTTTTTATCATTTACCTACTCGAGGACGAGCAAGAATTAAGCTTGGGTACGCTGATACGTCTCCGTCATATCTATATTTTTTTATTATTTCATGCCAATATTCTACAACTTTCATAAACTTTTGGCAACTTTTTATATTATTTTTGGGACTAACATATTGATCTAGTGCCGAGTGGTAGTTCCTGTTTGTTGCATGTTTTTTGTTTCGCAGGATATCCATACCAAACAAAGCCCTAACGTGATAAAAACTTACGGAGATTTTTTTGGAATATATGTGATTTTGGGGAAAAAGAATCAATGCAAGACGATGCCCGAGGTGACCACAAGCCAGGGGGCGCGGCCTACCCCCCTGGCCACGCCCTAGGCCCTTGTGGTCATCCCTTAAGTCAGTTGGAGCTCTCCTTTTACCGCGAGGAAAATATTTTTATAATAAAAATCCCCTCAAAATTTCATCCCACTCGGAGTTACGGATCTCTAGATATTTAAGAAACGGTGAAAGGCCAGAATCTCGAAGTGCAGAAACAGAAGGAAACAGAGAGAGAGATCCAATCTCGAAGGGGCTCCCACCCCTCCGCCGCCATGGAGGCCATGGACAAGAGGGGAAACCCTACTCCCATCTAGGGGGGAGGCCAAGGAATAAGAATAAGTAGGGGGCTCTCTCCCACTCTCTCCCGATGGCACTGAAACGCCGTCGGGGCCATCATCGTGACGGTGATCTACACCAACAACTTCGCCGCCGTCATCACCAACTCTCTCCCCCTCTATGCAGCAGTGTAAGACCCCTTCTCCCCGCTGTAATCTCTACTTAAACATGGACCTCAATGCTATATATTATTTCCCAATGATGTATGGCTATCCTATGATGTTTGAGTAGGTCCGTTTTGTCCTATGGGTTGATTGATGATCATGATTGGTTTGAGTTGCATGTTTTATTATTGGTGTTGTCCTATGGTGCTCTCCGTGTCGCACAAGCATGAGGGATCCTGGCTATAGGGTGTTGCAATGTGTTCATGATTTGCCTATGGTGGGTTGCTTGAGTGACATAAGCATAAACCTGAGTAGGTGGGTTGTTGCATATGGGAGTAAAGAGGACTTGATACCATATAATGCTATGGTTGGGTTTTACCTTAATGATATTTAGTAGTTGCGGATGCTTTCTAGAGTTCCAATCATAAGTGCATATGATCCAAGTAGAGAAAGTATGATAGCTTATGCCTCTCCCTCATATAAAATGGCAATAATGATTATTGGTCTAGTTATCGATTGCCTAGGGACAAATAACTTTATTGTGACAAAAATCTCTCTACTAAGACTAACTTAGCTGTTTATTTATCTAAGCATCCCCTAGTTTTTATTTATGTGCTTTTTTATCTTGCAAACCTATCCCGGTACACCTACAGAGAACTTCTAGTTTCATACTTGTTCTAGGTAAAGCGAACGTTAAGTGTGCCTAGAGTTGTATCGATGGTCGATAGAACTTGAGGGAATATTTGTTCTACCTTTAGATCCTTGTTGGTTTCGACACTCTTAGTTATTGAAAGAGGCTACTACTGATCCCCTATACTTGTGGGTTATCATCAGTGCAGAATGCCTAGAGCCAGCTTCATACAGAACAGATAGCACTGGTCTGAAGCAAGGGATGGATTCCATATCCACGTGAGGAATGTATTGATGCTAGAAGACTTTGTTCTTATCAAACATCACTGAGTAATATAAGTTGATTTGTGTCGAAGTATAGAAATGCTTGCGCCTAATTCTTGTTGAGTCATATGGTGATTCACCAATGAAGAAGTTCTTCTCAGCGAAGAAATCAGCTTTGTTGAACTTGGGCCTTCTGGTACGTTTGAATGGTGGTGAGGGATTTGGATGAAGATTTACTTTATGAGGCCTTGCATCAAGGATATGCATGGGAGATCCTGTTGAATCATTCTTATCTGTAATGGCATCAAATTTGGTCATTTCTTCAACAGTCGCAGTTGGCACTGTTTCAGTATTAGTGGAATTGACAAAGCCTTCAAGCTTAGGAGTTTGAACAACAGGTTCTTCAACATCAGTTTGATTTGTTATATCTTCAGCTGATGCAACAGGAATTTCTTTAGGAATGGTCTTGAGGGGAGTGGGACGCCCTTCAGAGCCAGTCATCACTTCTTTAGCCTGTGCTGGGGACTGAGGAATTTGAGTGAGGGGAGTGGTGATTGGAGAATTCGGGTGCGCTGCTTCCCAATATTCATCATTGATCAAGAGATGGTAGAGACAATGTCCACATACTCCTCCATTTCTTCAACTCCAAACTCTTCAACAGTCAACATAGGCTGGGGCGATGATACTTGATGAGGTGAAGCATTTGCTTCAACCTCAATTTCTTCATCCACTTGCTCCGAGGAAGCAGCAGAGTGGATTTCTTCATCCTCTTCACTTAGTAATACACATACTTATCAAAACGGAACAATTTCAAATGGAGGCACAACGGTAAGAGGGGTGCATCAATTGGTTTTGATGATGAAATTGGGATAATCCTCAATTTCTTTGCAGCTGAGGCTTCTGCAAATTCTGAGGCCTTCCTTTTCTTTGCAGCCTCTTTTTCTGATGCCTTGGTTTTCTTTGCTTATAATGTAGAAGGAAGTGTGACTTTATTCACCTTTCAGGATTTGTTGTAGCAGCGGTGGAGGATGAAGGTGGTGAAGTTTCTTTAGGCACAACTGAGTGTGTGCAAGTTCTTCATGCCAAAATGACCAAGTCATTGATGCCATAGCCAGCCTTCTGAAGCTTTTGCAAGTAGACATGTGGCAGGCTATGGTCCTGTAGTGAAATCAACAATATACAAGTCTCCTCTCCTAAAGCCTTCGAAGACTTTGGATTTGCCAGATTCCATGAGTACAATGCAACTATATTTTCCAAACATGACAACCATATCAAGATCACAAAGAATTGAGGCCGACATGAGGTTGAATTCAAGGGATTCTACAATCATTACTTTGTCCATGTGTCGATCCTTTGAGATTGCAACCCTACCTAGAGCCAATACCTTGCTTTTTTCCTTTGTCAGCATAGGTGATATGCTTCAAGTGAGAAGGAGATATATTTGTGTCCATCAATAAGTTCTTGTCACCAGTCATGCGATTGGTGCATCCACTGTCGAGGACCCACTCAGTAGCTTTAGGTTATTCTTCCTTGGCACCTTTTTCCATGAAGCAATAGGTGGGAGAAAAGTCATCGTTGCTAATATTAGTATTGTTGGTGTTTCCATTTTCTTCGTTGTTGAAGATGGACTTGTTCACAAAAGCAGTAGCAAGAGCTATGCTCGCCACACCAGAGTCTGACTCCTCCTCTTCCTCATATTCTTCAAATTCTTCTTCAGAATCCATTTCCTTTCCAATAAGTGTTCGAACCTTTCTGGAACAACTCTTTTTGTGAGATGAGGACTTTGAAGATTTCTTCTTCTTCTTTGCATCATCAAAACTGTCATCCTTGTACTTCTTCTTCTTCTTCTTCTTCTTCTTAGATTCCTTTTCCCATAGAGGAAAATCAGCAATGTAGTGTCTAGAATTCTTGCATTTGTGACATATCCTTTTATTGTGATCGTTTGATGAAGATTCCGATTTCTTCACATCTACTCTAGAGAATTTCTGAAATTTCCTTACGAGCATTGCTAGCTCCTAGCCAAGTTCTTCAAGGTCACCCAGACTACTGTCAGATTCTTCTTGACATGAGGAAGCTATCTTTGCCTTCAATGCACGAGATCTTCAATAGCTTGGCCCATAGAGGTCCTTTTCTCAGCTTGTTGGAATTCATGTGTGTTGAGATTCTCAATAATATCAACAGGATCCAGTGACTTGTGGTCTCCATGTTCTTGAATCATCAAAGCTAGTGTGTCAAATGAGGAATCGAGGGACCTCGGCAATTTCTTCACTACCTCATGATCAGTGATATTAGTGCCACCGAGAGTTGATATGTCTCCGTCATATATATGATTTTTTATTGTTCCCTGCCAATATTATACAACTTTCACACACTTTTGGCAATAATTTGTATGATTTATTGGACTAACATATTGATCCAATGCCTAGTGCTAGTTCCTGTTTGTTGCATGTTTTTGTTTCGCAGAATATCCATATAAAATGAAGTTCAAACGCAATAAAAATTTACAGAGATTTATTTTGGAATATATGTGACTTTATGGAAGAGGAATCAACGCAAGAAGGTGCTCAAGGGGCCCACAAGGCACAAGGGGGCACCAGGGGGCCTAGGCGCGCCCTGATGGGTACTGGGCACCTCAGAAGGCAGTTGTTGCGTTTCTTTCGATGCAATAAAGATAATTTATGGATAAAAATCCCTCAAAATTTCAGCCTGATCAGAGTTACGGATCTCCGGATATTTAACAAATGGTGAAGGGGTCAAAAAACATAAGAAAAAACAATCCCATTGTTACATTCGGGCCTAAAATGGAGCATTCTCACGGTGTGTGCGTTCTGGACCGTCGGATTGCGTTTCCATACGAGTTCTGGCCGTCGGATTCTTTGATGGATTGATCCAGACTGTCGGATCAAGACTGATGTGACAACCAATGAATAGTGCGTGCCATTCCTCCCCTGTTCCCCCACCCTCATACACGATGACAGGCGAGACCTGGGCGATGTGGGCCACGACCGTCAACGACCACGGGGGTGAGTTGATCCCGTTGCTGCTTCTTGCGTGCGAGATGGCGGTGCCACCGCCTGCAATTTTCGGTGCCCGCAGAGGGCATTTTTGGTATTTTGTGCATCCGCCCTTGCGTGGCACTTCGTCTTTGGCTGCCTCGTGGTGTAAAGGCGAGGAGCCGGTTGGCTGGGACAGAACCCTAGCCAAAGCCAACCTCACTCTTTGTTTTGCCGTTCTCCTCTTCCTCTCTTGCATCCAGGCATCGTCGTCTCACTGCCTCCCCCGCCCTCTCCATGGATCCTCTCGGTTGGGTGAGAACCTCCTCGCGCGGTGGTGGACGTAGGAGATGCACGTCTCCGTCAAGGTCGTCGTGCCTCCCTCCGAATCTGTGTTGCCGATGGCGATGGCCACCAGTGAGCAACGCGCACCTACAACGTGAACAACCACCACCATGCACCTCCAAAGGTAAGCCCACTTTGTGATGTGGATCTCCTCGCAGTGCCGGCTGCCGGAGCTGAAGCTTCTCCTCACGCCGCCAGCTGCCGGGCTTGGATCTCCTCTGCCTTGCATCGCTAGCTGCCAGACTAGGAGCTCATCCACCTCGTGCGCCGAGCACTACTACTTTCCCCCCGCCTCGATCTGCTCCTGTTGATGAGGACATCCCTACTAATGTTACACCCACAACCCCTACTGCTATACATACATGACCAATTACTAGAGCTCACGCATGTCAGTTGAATTACCAGGTACTTTTGTTTCTTGGAAATCCTTCTAATGTTCATGAACGTATGATGCTGCCTAAATTAGTTACTTTTGTTTTACTTATGAATGGAGGACCTAGCATGGACAAGAAGGATGACCATTGGAGCGGGATCAAGCATGGAGAAGAAGGTGCGAGCGCGGGAAAGAACAATGGAGTTTCGAGTGATGATTTTCGGACTTTGAAGCCACTATAATGGGAGCGAGAAGCCTTGGACGATATATGCATGATGTCACTTTATAAAATTCGTCCCTAGGCTAATATAGGTGCTGCGCCACCTTATTTTTGGGCTAGGCCCGTGTAATTTCGAAATACCATATTATAGGCTGTTTTTAGAGTCCATATGTATGGGGGAAACTGAGTTAGGGTCGGTTTCGGACCCCTCCTCCAAGGGGCCATGAAATTCCCCTCTATTCCCCCATATATACAACCCTTAGGGCGTAGTTTTAGGGTTGGGTTTTGTTTAGATTACAAGTTCGCAATAGCTGCAACTTCGCGTTCTTCGTTTGTGTTCCACGACCAGACAAAGGCATCATAGAACCCCACTTCCATCAATAAAGCTTTCCTCTTATATTCGCAATATCCAGATTGCAATCTTAGTTTCTTGCTTGTTCTTCGTTTGTGTGCAGGAAATAGACCCTCGTGGTCAGGTTGATCATGCTCCGGCATGGTCAATAACCTCTCGGAGTTGGTTTAGCGATTGCTAAGGCGCGACGTCATCACACGCTCGTAGTCGGATCATCAAAGTCTACTCCACCAAAAACGATAGCCACCATCTCATCGGAAGACAGGGACAACTTCGCCTCTATCAAGTGGTATCAGATTTCCAGGTTGCTCGGTGAGATTTTACTAGTTTTCGTAGTTTAGATCGCATCTGTTCTTCATACCTATAGTCCACGAAAAAGCCACAAAAAATATTAGGGTTAGATTATCATATCTGAACCAATCTGAGCCTTTGCATAGTCTTTTCAGTATTTTGCTTTGTTGAATTTGCGGTTACATCGTCATGTCGAGTTGCTGGTCTTAGTGTATAGTCCTTTAGAGTTTCGAGTTCTATTCACAGGTTGTCACGCCGCCACCGCATCGTCTTCATAGTTGCCATATACCACCACCATCATCACCGCTGCCATATATCACCACCCACCATTACTATCCATTGGTGTCCATATATACCACCACAAATCCGCCACCAATCCGAGTCCATCTCGTTTTCGGTTTAGTTTCGAGACCCTTTTGATTTTGGATTCGCGTTTTCCTACGTGAGTAGGTTTCGGAAAAAGAGTCTGGCACGCTTTGCAGGGCACGTTTTGGCCCAAAAAAATTTCGGCTGAAAATATTTTTTCCATATCTTGACTTTAGGTTCTCTAGAGCATTTTAAGACACTTGCCATCATAGTGATTTTTGTCGAAATTTTTGGTCGTCGTAGCCCCCGTATTGCTCTAGAAAAAAATAGTCAAAAAATTTCGTGCCTATCTTGCTTATACGACGTGGGAAGAGTTTTGAGACACTCGCCATTGTAGTGATTTTCTAAGCAAAAAAAAGAGGCGTCGAAAAAAAACAAAAAAAAATCAGAGTGTGCTCTTCCCTTGATTACGTGTAGCGTCATGATTTTGTTGGTGTTTTAGGCTCGCGTCTCTAGCACTGTCTAGCCTAGGACCAGTACATCACCATCGTTGAGCGTTTATTCAACCTTAGATCTCTGAATTGATTATTGCTGACCCTTTTTGCTACCATATTATAAGTCATCCCAGCTCCACATACATCTACGTCGTGTGTTTGACACCACCTGGCAATCGCTCTATCCAAGCTTTGAGAGTTTTGACTACAACGGTTGCCGATCACCGCCTTATGCTGGGTAAGAACTGGTAAGAATTTGAGATCCGCTTGAAGGATTCGTGACACACCACCACCACGTCCCAGTAGTCTGTATGTTTCATATTCTTGTGTGTTTCCTGTTTCTGCTAATCATACCAGGATCACAAGACGACGAGATCGACTAGGAGAGCATGACCAACGAAGCTCTCTATGATAAATTTCAGCCAATGATGGCTGACCAGGTACAAGACTTCGTGACCAACTTTGGAGAGGCCATGGAGAAGCTAGATGGTTTGGAGAAGACATTCGACACCAAGATGGACGCCAAGTTCAATGAGTTGCTTGCCCGTCTACCACCACCAGCTGCAGCTCCTACCCCTCTCGAACGACAAGCGCGACATGTGCCTATCGGCCTAGTCCAACATACTGATACTATTGATATTGCTGCTACTTCTGTGGCTGCTGCTGCTACTGCCGTTGAGCAGGTTGAGGATTATGGTGGTGATTACGATGATGAGGGAGAGGTTGCTCCAGATCAGTCTCAGGGGCAACCACCACCACAAGCACCAGGTCGCCCACATGGCTACAACCATAACGGTAGGGCTGCACCACCCCCTTAGGTACGGGATCATGACCATCTCCCTAAACTTAAATTGAATATTCCGACATTTGAGGGTAGATATGTTCCTGATATATATCTTACATGGGAGTTAGAAATAGAACAACGTTTTACATGCTTACAATTTCCTGAGGATAAACGTGTTGCTGCTGCTGTTTGTTCATTCACTAGTTTTGCTTGTGTTTGGTGGTCAGAACATTGTAGAATATTATCAATGTGAATTGCTTCAAATTTTGCAGCATTTAAGACAAGCAAAAAATTCTGTAGAGGAATATTATCAGGAATTACAAACTGGCATGATTAGATGTGGTATTGTTGAGGAGAATGAAGCTGTGCTTGCACGTTTTATGGGTGGATTAAATAGAGAGATTCAGACTATTCTAGAGTATAAGGAGTATAACACTATCACTCATTTATTCCATCTTGCTTGCAAAGCTGAACATGAAGTGCAGGATCGACAGGCAATGGCGAGAACTAATTTTTCTATAGGTCGCACTTCACCATGGACGCCACGTACCTCCTCTACTTCCGCACGTCCTGTTGCAGCACCACCTATTTCAACCTCCAACTCCATCCGAGATACCAGGAAACATGCTCCTACTCCACCCTCCGTGAAGAGCACACCTTCTGGGCCTGCACAGAGCTCTTCTTCATCTTTTCCATCCACATGGCAAACACATGAGGTTATATGCCGTCGTTGCAAGGGTGGAGGTCACTTTGCGAGAGAATGCCCTTCCAAGCGTGTAATGATTGTTACTGAGGATGGTGGATATGCGTCCGCTAGTGATTATGATTAGGAGACTTTGGCTCTCATTGCGAGTGAGAACAGGGTGGCGAGGATACAAAACCAGAGACACACTACATGGCTGTTGATTACGCTGACAGGTATGAAAGTTTAGTTGCTCAACGTGTTCTCAGTGTGCAGGTTACACAGGCTAAGCAAAATCAGAGGCACAACTTGTTCCACACAAAGGGAGTTGTGAAGGAGCGTTCTGTTCGCGTCATCATCGATGGAGGGAGTTGCAATAACTTGGCTAGCATGGAGATGATGGAGAAGCTGTCTCTAACCACTAGACCACATCCTCATCCTTATTACATCCAATGGTTCAACAATAGTGGCAAGGTTAAGGTAACACGTACTGTTCATGTGCATTTTAGCATTGCTACATATTCTGATTATGTGGATTGTAATGTGGTACCCATGCAAGTATGTTCTGTTTTACTTGGTAGGCCATGACAGTTTGATAAAAAAATTGTACACCATGGGAGGACAAATCAGTATACTCTTGTTCATAAGGATCAAAATATCACTTTGCTTCCTATGTCCCCTGAAAATATTATGAAAGATGACATTGCTAGAGCTAGTAAAGCAAAACAGGAGAAAAATAAGAGTGAATATCAGATTCTAGCACAGGAATTTGAGCAACACCATAAGTCTAATAAACCATCATCTAGTGTTGCATTCGAAATAAAATTGAGAGTGAATGTTTACTTGCTACTAAATCTGATATTAATGATTTGGATGTTGCTACATCTGTTTTCTATGCTTTTGTATGCAAAGAGGTATTATTTTCATTTGAGGACATGCCTCCCTCTTTGCCTCCTGCTATCATTAACATTTTGCAGGAGTTCGCTGACGTCTTTCCACAACACGTGCCACCGGGATTACCACCTATTCACGGGATTGAGCATCAGATTGACTTAATTCCCGGTGCATCGCTATCCAACCGTGCGCCATACCGTACCAATCCATAGGAGACGAAGGAGATTATGCGTCAAGTACAGGAGCTGCTTGACAAAGGTTATATACGCGAATCCCTTAGTCCTTGTATTGTTCCTATTATTCTAGTGCCTAAAAAGGATGGTCCATCGCGCATGTGTGTGGATTGTAGAGACATTAATAATATTACTATTCATTATCGTCATCCTATTCCTAGGATAGATGATATGCTTGATGAATTAAGTGTCTCTACAATTTTCTCCAAAGTGGATTTGCATAGTGGATACCATCAAATTCGTATGAAATTGGGAGATGAATGGAAAACAACATTTAAAACTAAGTTGGGATTATATGAGTGGTTAATCATGCCTTTTGGGTTAACTAATGCACCTAGCACTTTCATGAGATTAATGAATGAGGTTTTACGTTATTTCATTGGACGATTTGTGGTAGTCTATTTTGATGATATATTGATTTATAGTAGATCTTTGGAGGAACATTTGGAACATTTGCGTGCTGTTTTTATTGCTCTACGTTATGCACGTTTGTTTGGTAACCTTGGGAAGTGCACCTTTTGCACCGACCGAGTATCTTTTTTTGGCTATGTTGTTACTCCACAGGGAATTGAAGTTGATAAAGCCAAGATTGAAGCTATTGAGAGTTGGCTGCAGCCCAAAACGGTCACACAAGTGAGGAGTTTTCCTGGCCTCGTTGGTTTCTATAGGCGTTTTGTGAGAGATTTCCGCATCATTGCTGCGCCTCTCAATGAGCTTACAAAGAAGGACATGCCTTTTGCTTAGGGTACCGCACAGGAAGAAGCCTTCACGGTCTTGAAAGATAAGTTAACACATGCTCCTTTACTCCAACTTCCTGATTTTAATAAGACTTTTGAGCTTGAATGTTCTAAATGACACTTGTCAATCTCTCTTTGAGTAGCCAACAACTAGTGGTTATGGGGGTGGCTATTCATGATAAGACATAAATGCCCTTAATGATATGACCGTTGTAAGATAAGATCTAGTGGACAGCTGGTGCTAAGCACAACAACGGTCAGAACTTGAATTCTCAAATTCTTGAGGGCTATCAATTTCCTCACAATAGGTAATTCCGTAATTTGCACTGGCGAAATCCTAACTCCACAGTCAGAACAAATTCCTCAAAAACCATAAGAACTTCGTCTTTGTCACTGAGGACTTTGACTGCACTGCAAGAGATTTTCAAAGTCTTCACTCGAAGGATTGGGTATGTGTATGTTTTGAGATGAGCATCACTTGGAGATTTTATTAGTATTATCTCGAACCCTTTAACAGTACGGATTTTCCTATGACTCAAGAAAGGTAAAAAGAACAACGAAAACAAAGTCTTAATGCTTCAAATTCCTCGCTTCAATATCTTCAGAGTCATACATAAATCTTCACTTCGATTTCCTCAAGAAGAACATCAAAGTCTTCACTTGAAGAAATACATTTTTAGGGGTCGTCTTTCTTTGGTTAAACCAAACTCTCCAGAGGCTATATCACCTGTGTACACTCACGAACACATTAGTCCCTTAACCCATTTGTCGTTAATACTCCAAAACTACTAAGGAGGCATTAGATGCACTTACAGAGGTAACATGGTTTATTAGTCGTGATGTGTTCAAATTTTGTTTCAAAGTATGTACTAATAGATTGCAACACTATTAATGAGGACTAAAACTCACAATTCCTCTGGAAAAGATATGGATGGAGCGGATTTACCTGTCGGTTTGTGTGGACGCGTGTGTGTGTGCGTGTGCATGTGCGCGTGCGTGCGTGTGTGTGCATGTGTGTGTGTTGGCATGTGTTCTAATGTGTTTACGCTCTTTGTTGAATCTTTGTGACAAAGAGTGGTAGTTTTTATGCTTAGTGCTCATGATGACTCCTTGTGTGGTGTTTCTTTATGCGTATATGCTCTTCGGTGACTCTTTGTCTGCTAAATGAATTAATGTTGGTCGTTGCATATTTGACTGCCTCATGTTGGAAAAATTTACAAGTTATGGGGGTTAATCTTACCACCTCAATCAAAATGGCCGCCAACCTTATCCATCACTCATTGTTAACCCAAACACTCAATTGGTTAACCCCCGTCATCTTTCATCCTTGCAATGAAAACAAAATTTTGGCTCATCCAATCCACCCAATCAAATAGAAAAAAGTGGTTATCTTTAGCCAGCTTGACGGATGTCCTCAAGCACTCAAACATATTTTGTAACCGGTGGCCAAGACAGAGCTACAGACTTCAAACGAGAATTTTTGATTGTCTCTTTTGATTGACATTGCTCGGCATTATATAGCCAACTACAAACTTCCAGTCCTGTAAAAATAAAAACTCACCGCTAAGACAAACTAACAAGCATTAGGAAATAACTAACTTGATAATCAAGAAATATCTCCAAAAGATTTAAACAACTAAGGATAACTAGGGATACTTATCCCCCTAAGTTTTGGCCGGGGCCCTCTTGCATGAAAATCATTGTCTATTAGGGACTACTGTTCATTTTGCCTAGTTTATGATCAAGCGTAGTCCGCTTCCGCTTCTACGAAATGAATTTCTAGGCAAGCCGCATAACATTGTCATGAACATATGGCCGCAAATCCCGCATTAGACTATAGCCATCTAGCTCTGACGATGTTGTTTTAAGGCATAGTGCCTTAACTATCTTCTCCTGTAGGATAGCAGAAATTTCTGTCACAAAATAGTAACCAAAAGTAAGCAAAAGTAGTGGCATGTTAGATGCTTCTTTGCAAACCTTCATCAAATAATCCAGCTTTAACATATTGTGAACAAGAATCATAACACTTGAGTAAGATACTGCACTGTCCAGCTGATCCACAGACTGCTGTTCAACCTAGTAACATATTTCCAACATTTTTGGGTGAGGCTTTGTAATATCCCAAACTTTGGAATGTTATAATAAATATAGAATGATTGTTTGTTTGCTTGAATGATTGAAAGTGAGTGAAATTTGAAACTTTTTGAAAGTTTAATGAGAGGGAATGAAATGACTTTCCCACACTTTCACTTTACATTTTGATCACCAGGAATTCAAATTCATTTCATCACAAAACCCTAGAGTGAAGATGACATGACTTCTTCCATTTAAAGAAATGAAAAGGGATTTGAAAAGAATTTGAATTTCATTTGAAAAATATTTCAAATTCAGAAAACTTTATGCAACTCAATGATTTTCATGAGAGAAGATAAAATGACTTCTTCAAATTATATGAAATATGAGTTGGAAGTTTAAAATAAATCTTTGAATAGTGAATGTGAAAATCTCTGGATTTTCTTTTGGAATCATTTCATATTTGGTTCCTATTCCAATTTTCAAAGTATTCAAACCTCTGACAAAAAATTGAGAGGAGTAACATGACACTCCACACCAGGGACTTCTTGGTGATTTATTTGAATAATAAAAACCAGGGGTTATTCTGAAAAATATTTGCAAAGGGATTTAAAAGCAAAAGGGCAATTTCTGAAAATATTTTTTTTCCAAAGTATTCAAATGCCAGAATAAAAATGTCCATTAAATGGCATTTATTATTCTGTTAATTTTGATATAACATTTGACTATATTTGGAATATATTCGAATGCATTGAACAAGTTTTATGGCTCTGGAAAAATCATAAATAGCAAAACGGTAACGGTTTATATTAAAATGGCCAGCCCAACGACTTAAATGCCGAGACCGTTACGAGCCGGTTGCCCGTTGATCACGCCTTCTCTGAGTTTTGCCAAGAGTTAGAAAATACCCCTTCCCTTTTGACCACACGAAGGATCAACTGAAGCCACTCCAAGAAGGACAATATATAGAAACAACTGATGGTCCTTTCAAAGTAAAGAAGATTTCACCATGCATTAGAAGAGTTGAAGCTACACGTGTTGAAGACTATACAGATCTGAAGAAATTGAAGACCATGAAGAATTTCCAAGATATTATGCCCTAGAAGACCAAACCCCTGTTGTAAACTTACGTTAGATGCGATGATTTTTGTGAGCTATCATTTGTGTGTAATTTTCGACAGCCACAACTAAAATCTATTTTCAAAACCATTGTTTGTATTGTGTGTTTTCCCCTCCTTTCTCTCTCTTACCCATCTCATCCCCAAAACCTTGAACCCAATAGATGACGAATGAAGCTAGACTCGTGTATTCTGGATCAATGACTCGGTTAGAGACAGAAGAATGGATTCAGAACATGGAGGATCACCTAAGGAGTAACCTTGTTGCAAGGAACGAGATGGTCCAATATGCTCTTTGGTATTTTGCAGAAGGTGCTGCGAATTGGTGGAAGATGCATAGGCAGGAATCAATCACTTGGGAAGAATTCAAGATGACTTTGCAAGGATCCCATGTTGTTACCAACACCCAAAAGCCCCGTCGCAAAGTTGTGAAGGAGATTTGTGCCTGCAAGATATGTGGAGAAATAGGACACACCCAGGAAAAACACAAGAAAGGATGCCCTCATTGTGAAGAGAATCACCCTGCTGAGGACTACCCAACTGGGCAAGTGACATGTTTCTTGTGTGAAGGAACTACACATTATCCTGCTCAATGCCAGGAGTACCCCAAGGTACAAGAAGTCAACAAACAGCAGAAGAAAGCCATGAAGGAAGCCTTCAGAGAAAAGTTAGGAGAACTTGTGAAGAAGGAAGATGTTGAAGACCCTGATGGAGAAGGATTAACCAGATTTTACTCAAATGCCTGCTATACATGTGGAGAAGAAGGACATTTCTCACAGGACTGTACGAAGGAAAGAAAAGAGTATTCTGGGAACTTCCCGATAGAAGAAGTGGAGTTTGATCCACAGGGAATTGAACTTTTGATCGGAACCAAGGAACCCAAGAAGAGAAACCGAAGACTTCCTCTGAACAACCCAATTTCTACGAAGAAGGATCTGAGTCAGATCATGTGTTTCAGGTGCAAGAATTTAGGCCACTATGCCGATAAGTGCCCAAGAAAGGAATCAAGAACCCAAGAGCAAAAAACCAACATCAAGAAGCCCCGAGATATGTCAGAAATCATTTGTTTTCAGTGCAAGAAGACAGGACACTACTCCTATACCTGTCCAGAGAAGAATGCTAAGCATGAGTAGTTTGAGTTCGGAAGTAATAAATGTAATAGGTAGCACTCTTATCCTTTGAGGTTATGTAATGGATAATCCATTTGTTTTAAGGATGATAATACTCTCTAAAGATGTTGGAAAGTGAAATTGAAGTTTGATTTTGAATAACATGGATGTTTACCCAAGTCGAGACATATGTCAATTCTGAGTACCTTTTCTGACACACGCAGATGACCACCCTTTATGAGTCTTTCCTCAAAGGCCCGGAAACAATCATGACCCTGACCAGTGATCATGACTACCCAAGGATCCTGAAGGATATGATGAAGCACATCCATCTTGAAGGAGATGCAGTCTACAAAGACTACCCATTCATGGATAATGGAGTGAAACTTTGGTATGTGGAGGTACACCCTCACCGTGCAAAGGGAGTTTTCCCAAAGACTACTGGACGATACTTTTACATATCTCGTGTACCACAAGCTATTTTCTTTGACGCTGTTCATGAAGCTGCCATGGAAGCCATACGCCATATTGGAGAAATACTTGAAGCAAGACTCCGTCATACTCAGGAATACCTGCAAGAGGTGCATACGGAGATGATGGAGATGAAGCTCATGTCCACCCTAATCAAGGAAAAGATGGAGGATTTCAAGGAGCACATCGGAAATTTTCAGTGGTACTAAAATATATCCAAGGGGAGATGAATGAATAAAGTTGAGAGTGGATGCTAGACCATACCAAACTATGTGGATGGCAGCATTTGTAATAAAGTATTTTCTAGGAGTTTTAAGAAGTGATTGAGAATGTAACCAAGGATTGAATATGAGAAGAATGGGATAGTTTCGAAGATGGAAATACCTGTATCATGAAGCACTTCTGATTTCATGAGCTTATCTTGTAACGGAAGTCTGAGAGTTTGTAATAAATTCATGAGTCAATGGAATTTATGGTGTGATGATTTACCTTATGTTGCATTTCATGAGTTGTTACTCTATGAACAAAGATCTCTTACCATTTTCGAGGATATGAGAAAATATGGTCTATGCATACATGAGTGCATTTCATTTTAAGTGTGGTAGTAACCACAGGTACCTTTTCTGGATTTAGGAGTTTGGATAAGTGAATACGGATGAAGAGAATGTGGAATCACCGCAAACTATCCGGATAATAACCTTTGAGACAAAGAGTTTTCGAAGCTGGAATGCTGAGAAACGGAATGATTATGGTGAAAACCACACCCAAGGTTAAACAAACCAATGGAAAGGAAAATGGATTCTGCAGAGTGGAATCTAGACAAGAATAAGTCTGAGATTTGTTACCTCAAGGGTATGGTGTAGTGAACTGAAGGTAATGCTGGAATATGGAACGATAGTAACCCAGGAGTGAGTTAAAGCGATCCAAGTATTCAAGTGAACCCACAAGTCACTGACCTCAGGATTGATAAGGATCAAGCCCCACCTTTGTGAAGGCAGAGACTTGGAAGAAGCTACGACTGCTCAGCAAACGTTTTTCTTAGGAACATACGATAACCTGAGAGATGTGAAGAAACGATAGATGTTTTTGCTTAGCTTGCAGAATCAATGGATTTATCCAAACTTTGTTCGTTGACAAGAGAAATTTTCTCCAACGCTTGTGAGGAAGCCCAAGTGTTAGAATACGAGATTACTAAACCTTATACAAGGTAATGATTTTAGTGCGGCATGGCTTGGCCACCATGACGACTTACTCTTATCATTCTCTTGCTATTCGGAATGGTAAATCTGAGTGACTTACCCATAGTAAAGAGACGATGTTCTTTGAAGCTTTTTGTTTAAGACTTAGAATGGTAGGATGAAACCCCTAGTACATTGACAGTTGCTGTCACACGTAGGAAATTTTACGGTGAGGAATAAAGCCAAGACCCATTTCACTGCAGGATAACCACTAATGGTAGACCACCATGAGATCTTCGATAAGTTATTTAGAATGATCACGAGACTTGTCAGCTAAGAAGACCCAGTATTGGAGGAAGTACACCTTGTTGTGAGGACACAAGATTTTGATATAACCGAAGATCATCACCAAGGAAGATGCTGTGAAGAATGTGAACAGACAGATGCACCATAGGACTGTCAAGATTTTGAAGGACCAGTAACTCTCATTTCAAGTGTGGTAGACCCACATTTCCAGGTCAATGGAGTTTTGTTAGAAGACCCCAAACCCTAACCTTTTCTTTCTAGCCCTTCCGAATCTCGAGGACGAGATTCATTTTAAGTGTGGTAGGTTTGTAACATCCCAAACTTTGGAATGTTACAATAAATATAGAATGATTGTTTGTTTGCTTGAATGATTGAAAGTGAGTGAAATTTGAAACTTTTTGAAAGTTTAATGAGAGGGAATGAAATGACTTTCCCACACTTTCACTTTACATTTTGATCAACGGGAATTCAAATTCATTTCATCACAAAACCCTAGAGTGAAGATGACATGACTTCTTCCATTTAAAGAAATGAAAAGGGATTTGAAAAGAATTTGAATTTCATTTGAAAAATATTTCAAATTCAGAAAACTTTATGCAACTCAATGATTTTCATGAGAGAAGATAAAATGACTTCTTCAAATTATATGAAATATGAGTTGGAAGTTTAAAATAAATCTTTGAATAGTGAATGTGAAAATCTCTGGATTTTCTTTTGGAATCATTTCATATTTGGTTCCTATTCCAATTTTCAAAGTATTCAAACCTCTGACAAAAAATTGAGAGGAGTAACATGACACTCCACAACAGGGACTTCTTGGTGATTTATTTGAATAATAAAAACCAGGGGTTATTCTGAAAAATATTTGCAAAGGGATTTAAAAGCAAAAGGGCAATTTCTGAAAATATTTTTTTTCCAAAGTATTCAAATGCCAGAATAAAAATGTCCATTAAATGGCATTTATTATTCTGTTAATTTTGATATAACATTTGACTATATTTGGAATATATTCGAATGCATTGAACAAGTTTTATGGCTCTGGAAAAATCATAAATAGCAAAACGGTAACGGTTTATATTAAAATGGCCAGCCCAACGACTTAAATGCCGAGACCGTTACGAGCCGGTCGCCCGTTGATCACGCCTTCCCCCTCTCTCCCTATGACATGTGGGGCCCGCTGTCCGAATCCAAGCCGCCGCGGTCATCTCTTTCCTCCCCCTCACCCGAAGACCATGCCGACAACCCCCGCCGTGACCACCTCCTCCGTTACTCCCCGAGCGCCCCACGGACTCCTATAAATACCCACCGCTCCCCTCCCTCCATTCTCGTTGTTTCCCCCTCTCCCCGAGCCTTCCCCTCGCCGGAATCACTCGCCGGACTTCACCACGGCCGCCGCGCCATTTCTGCTCCACAGCTCCACTCCGACCTCCCCGAGCGCCACCGAACCCTCCTTCGACCTCACCGCACCCGTGCGCACCACCCCACCCCTCTGCTTCGCCGGAGACCCCCTGGAATGCCCTAACCTACGACCTCGCCGGAGCCCCACCTCCACCGAGCCGCCCCGGAGCTCGTGCCGCTCGCTCCTGTCGCCTTCGAGCCTCGCCGACGCCACCATCGTCATTGCCACTCTCGCCGCCGTCGACCGGACCCTTTCCCCGACACCAAAGACCACCGGAGGCGCATCCCCGGCGACCTCGACGCCTCTGCCGTCGCCGGAACCCTCGCCGGAACCAGCAACCACCACGGTGAGCACCCTCCCCGTCCGATCCCTAATCAACGGCGTAGATTAGATCCCCGTACCCCTTCGGTTCTCTTAGAAAGAACCGGTCGGTTTTCTTTTAAAATAAATTGACCGAACCGTTTTCTGTTATGTCTCGGTCGTCCGCCCGAAACTCCCTAGCACACGCACACTTAGACCAACCAGGAAATGCCACGTGTACCCTATCCGTTAAATAAGTTTTTCATTTTATTCTGTTTTCAGTTTTAAAAACAGAATAGTTTCAGATTTGTTTTGCCTATATCTTTTACGTTTTTAAGTATTTTAAATTGATTCTTTTTGCATTAGATCATAAATTTCATCTAGTTTCTGTAGATATCGAATTTGGCTATGTTTGAACATCTAAATTTGAATTTGAACATATTTGATTTAAATTTTGTTTTCTGAATATCTTGAGTTCTAAAATGAATTTTTGAATGATTCTTTTTCCTACTTGTCACTAGTGACCATAGCTATCATTTGGTAGAGTTTGAGAATTTTTATAATAGTTTTAAATAGTATTTTCAAACCAAACAGAATCTGTTTAGTTTCATATTAGTTTATTTATATTGATTTACTTTGTTTTTGAAAATCTGAATATGATTTATATTAAGTTTCAGATTTCATTTAGTTTTGTTGTTCCAAACCTTAGTAATTTACTTGCTGTTAACAAAAGTTAATTTGTTTAGTTTATAAATTTTGTTGTAGGGATCTATACCCTCTTTCAAATAGGTATAGTTTATTTAAAACAAATTAGTTAGTACTAGTACTTTTAACTAAAGTTTTATATAATTAGATTCTGTTTTCAAATAAAATTTGTAGTAATTTCTTTCTGTTAAGTAATGATTTGTTTATAAAATAATTTAGTTTTGCTCTATTATGATAGGAAAACTATATCCTTAATCATTAGGTAATGTCTTATAAAACAATTTAGTTTTTCATAGAAATTATTTTCACAAAGTTTCATATGATTTAATTCTGTTTTGTAATAAAGATTTTATTTAATTATTTTCTGTTAACTTAGTTGTTTTACAATATGTTTTCTCTTAGTTTATGTTTGCTTGTTGTTAAGTTCATTAGGCAAACACTTATATTGTTTAGAAGGTTGTTTTTTATAGTTCTAGTTGTCTTTCAAAAGTGATTCATTTTTTTCTAGAAAAATATTTACAAAAATCTTTTATTATATTTTACTTTGTTTTGGGTTTTGTGTTACTTTTGAAATTGTTGGAGTTTTGTGTTTCAACTTTGTCTTAAGTATTTCTTCCATCAACCTTGTTGCTTTTGTTTTGTATTACTTTTTGTTAGAATTGATTGCTAGTATGATTGCTTATATGTATGTAATGTTTGTTATAGATTTTCATCGGAGAGTAACGAATAGTCTATCAAGTTATTTCTGAGAGCGATCTTTATCTTCATCAACAGTACAGGCAAGTTCACTTTGACCATCTTTTCATACCTACGTTTTATTGCATGTAGTGACATCATTCAACATATCCCTTCCGTAGTGTTATTGAAATTCTTGTAGTTGAGTAGAATGCATGAGGTAGGAACCCACCACTGGTTACTAAAGCCCCGGGAACGCTAGTTAGTGCAATGCTATGCTAAAGTAGACGGGGTCTGGTATGAGTGTTCGTGAGTGGTGTGAAGAAGGACTCCACGTCAAAACGACGACTTCATGAAGACATCTTCAAGTCCTGCATCTTCAAGACCTCAAGACTTCAAGACTCGAGAAGACAAGTTTTCAATACACACTACTGGGTGAAGGATGGTTGATTGGGCATCCCTGGAGAAACCAGTGGATGGCCGGGATGCATGGAGAAGCGCCATGACATCTTGCGGAAAGCTTCACCCAGACTCAAAGAGAAGGATGAATACTTCATGCCCGGAAGCTTACCTATGTAGCCACAAGTCATTATGGGCTCTGGCTTGGTTGATCTTTGTTGTGACTCTGCTGGGCAGTGCTACGAGATGTAGTCGACGTTAGGATTGGGATGGGCACTGTCGGACAGTCAGGGAAGCACTCTGAAAGACCATGTTTCTTTCATCCTGTTCTCAAACACCAGGCAGTGCGAGGACTTACCAGGAGGGAAAGAATCTTGTGGGTAAAGTACACAACACTCTGCAGAGTTAAACCTAATCGATTAGCCGTGTCCCCGGTTACGGACAATTTGAGCTTCTAGACTTGGATCTATCTCTGAACTCTCAACACTGGACTGATAACTAATTGTGGGCAACTTAAGAAACTTGTGGGCATTGAGACATTGGTTGGCGGAACCATGTCATGATAGGTAATTCCATAGTGATACTCCTGATATTCCTTTGTTGTAGGAAAACAAAATCAGCTTTTACGCAAAAACTTAGCCACAGAGCCATAAAGCCTTATTGCATATAGTATGGTTTATTCTTCTGTTCTTCTATGGTGATCTTGCCAGCATATTCAAAATGCTGACCTACACGGCTGCAACGTCTTATGTTGCAGATACTCCTCTACGACGGGTAAGAGTACGATTCAGGGTTACGGTCCACACTCAACTTGCCGTTGGTGTTATTGGGACTCCACTCCCGTTGACTGTATCCGCTGCTATTTTAAGGTATATATCAGTTTTACGTTATTTACATGTGATTGCACTTTGATATATACATTGATGTACTGTGTGTGCCAGCATACTGATCCAGGGATGACACAGAACACACAGAGGCTTGACTCGTTTTGAGTCGGGTCGCTACAGGCTTATTCAAGATTTTTTTTCAAAACTAGTACCTATTTTGTACCAAATTCGAAAAGCATATGTCAAATTTGAAAAAAAAATCAAAAATAGCACCCTGTCGGCCTCTGGTCAGTGGGAGGCTGATGGGCCCCTGGATAAGGCCGATGACTGTTTTCTTTCTCCTCTGACCACTCCTTTCACCCTCCCCTGTCCTCTAGGCTCCCCATCTCCACCTCCCACTCCCGTTGCTCTCTAGTGCTTCCACCACCGCGCTGATCTCTTCGTTCGTCCACCCATTTTCGTATCCAACCCGCGTAAACAATAGATCAGGGCGCTCTCCACAGGCCTACGGTATTTTGTTGCTTCCAACTCAATCAAATGTCAACTTTCAACTCGGTTGTGGATTTAGTTCTTATTGGTCACCGTTTGTTTGCAGGTAAATGGCTTGCCCATTTTGCCGAGCTACAGGTGGCCCTTGTTCTGCCGTTGATTTTCGTGCATCTGTATTCACTGTGGTGTTGGATCGTCGATGTTCAAGGCGTGTTGTAAGATTCTATATCTTGTTTATCTGACTGTGGCATATGGTTGATGTTGTTTTGGTCGGAATGTATTCGAATGCGTTTGTTTATATGATTATGATGTTTGCTTCCATTCTTGTTGTAGTATGTTTCGTGCAGTGCTAGATCGCATCTTGCTCGGTACATTGAGGAGTGCAGAGCTTTAGCTATTCGGAGGGGTGACACAAATATTGATCTTGCTCTTCACAACAGTGAGGGTAACTTATACCATGTTCTGTTTAGACATGGTCGGATGAGCAGTAAATTCCATGGTCCTTCGTGGGAGGAACTTGTGAATGATTATGGTCTCCGTCATCGTGACATGATGACTGTTAGGCTTGAGCACTATGGAACTATGATTAGTGTCGATTTTCATCGAGATGGTGTTATGTTGTTTCCTTTACCCTGTGTTGGTAAGTTTTTTGTTTGACTGATTTTCAGTTTTGTTTCAGCTTATACTTTTTCTGTTCTGCTCAGTTTGTGAAATTATTTTTCTGTAGAGATTGGGGGGGGGGGTATTCGGAGAAGAAAAACAAGAGAGAGAGAGGATGAGCAGCGAGCGAGAGAGGAAGAAGAAGGTCCCGACGGTTGGGCCTTATCCAGGGGCTCTTCGGCCTCCCGTTGGCCGACGGCAGCCTCTTCGGTCACCCGTGGGCCGATGGGCCCTCTTTGGCCACCAGAAAGCCGACCGGTCCCTCGTCGGCCCACCAGAGGCCGACAGGGTGCTATTTTGATTTTTTTTCATTATCGACATACGCTTTTCGAATTTGGTACAAAATAGATACTAGTTTTGAAAAAAAAAATCCTTATTCAATGTTCTTACAGGCCATAGTATTTTAGCCGATTAAAAACTGAGGCTGAAGTAATAAAGCATGGGGCAAAGAGACTGCAAAGATAATTCACACCTCACGACAATCTGCTGTCAGGTTATTATCACCACCAAAGCAATCTGAAGCTTTTAAGACACTAAGGCTGGCTGTTAGTGTAGTGCTATAAACATCCTCGACCAGGCATTGAAGTTCTTCAATCAAAACTTTAGCTGGACAAAATAAAAATGGAGAACACAAAAATATTAGACAGCACAAGCTAGTTATTAAGGCATGAGCAGCTGAATAATGAATTTAAGTTCATAATCCGCGATAAGGAAGGTGAGGGTTCACTGTTGTAGTGTTGTGCACATGATAAAATGACAGTGAAATAAAATGCTTCTACTGGTAAGTACTGTGTGTTTCCGAAAGAAGAAAAGAGGGAAGGAATGAGGAGTCACTAATATTTGAACAAAGACGAGTGTGCATGTCTCTGAGTAAATTTGACCATCACAACTGTTTTACTACAGTAACACCTTTATGAGACCATGGAATAAGTCATGCAGTAATGATGTGACACCGCAACGGAGAGATGAAGCTACCTTTATTTATATGGTCCTCAAGTTTCTCCTCACAAGACTGTACTGCAAAAAGTTACTGCATTATCAGAAACAAATAGTTACAAAGGTACCCATTAAATGTAAATATGTTTGTTACAAATGAGAGATAGTATTTCAGCCAAATATGAGATAGACATGTCAAAAGATAAGAATCATGCATGATAACTAGGGCCCTATATTAGCATCCTAGTGTTAAAAAGAGTTACTAGAATTTATAATATCTTTTGGTACCATGAGTTCTGGCTGATTTCCACTGTCATTGGCCTGCCACTGAGCTCAAACTTTATATCTAACACTGATATAATTGAAACTCTTATGGATAGCCTTACAACTAAACTAACAGATCAAAACCTGAACATAGATAATACAGTTGTGCCCTGCTGCCACAGTAACCACGATGCTGAAGTATTGGATATTACATAGTTGTGCCCTGCTGCCACAGTAACCACGATGCTGTAGTATTGTCTATTACATAGTTGTGCATCAATGGGTCCATATCCACACTATATCATATACATCATGCATCAGGTTCAGTAATAGTTGATCAAAGCGAACACAAAAATCAGAAGAACAGACAATACTAAGGGCTAGAAGGGCAATTATGCCAGAAGGCCTTTACATATTCACACAGTGGGTTGCACAAGAGGGCCTATTTATTTGATCCTGACAGCACGCTAAAAAAGCTGAAGCATTGTTTAGCGTTCTACATGGCGTTTTCTGTACTACGAGTTACATATGCACAGCGGTGTAACTTCATCTAATCACCTAGATATAAAGACCACCAGGAAGAAATCCAAATGGAAAATATATCTGTTAGATTAATAATAAAGTAGCAGCACTCTAGTATAGATACACGATACATTCAGGCACAGGAAAAGTGGCTTATAACTTACACTGGTTAATATTCCGGATACTTTGGCGCTGAAGGTGGCAGCCTGCTTCAAGATAGGGCTTCAGTCGATCAGTGTAATTAGATTTGACGAACTGACTAACAGCACCTGATTCCATGGGAATCATTGGTCTTCGAAAATGCTCTGAAATAATGGAATTTGAACATAAGTGCAAAAATAATAGGGAACTGTGCAGTATGTATTAAAAGATAATGTTCAGAAAACCAAGCAAGACTTACACATAAGCTGTTCACTGGCAAATGACAACTCAAAACTTACCAGAAATTTACTTCATTAACTGCACTGGCAAATGACGTTTCATTCACCCAAGCTTAGAGCAGAAATTTACTTCATGAAAAAGTTAAAGCTTCAAGAAAATTACCAAATAAAATTGTCGAAATATGAAATCAATTATCACTTTGTTCACTAGTACAGTACAAGAAATGCTAGCAAAAAATGTTGACATCTGTGAGAGCAAATGATGGAGGTCTCTACTTTAGCAGTTTGGCCCCATGTCTCAAGCACACTTTAGGACCCTGGCTGCTTACACATCTTCTAAGTTCTGAACAATCAACAGGTCTGTCATGTCAGAAAATGGGGGAGTCACTAGACCTATTTCACTATAAATAGGGATTCTAACAATGGGACTTTCATAAAAATTTGGTCAGACAATACAATACAGAGCAAAGGAACCAACTCTGGGATTTTCATGGAGAAGAGTGAACTGACCTAATTCCTGATGAAACTTTACAAGAATTTTTTTTCCTGCATCAACTAGCTCCTCATATTGTGCAACCCTGTCAATGATAACAACACGCATATATATGATTAGTACAAAATTCCACGACCAGAGGAAAAGTAGAAAAATAAAATTTCAAGAGAAGTGTCTATGCAGAGCAAGGAACCACGTAATAGTTATATCCTACAAAATCAGCTGGGCATATATCACAAAAAAATATTCTCCAAAACACACAACAAAAGGGAGAGTGGCCTCGTTCCTTCCAAATACAAGTCAAGTGACAAATCTATACCTACTAATAAAAAAAAAGGTATTCTTAGTCCATTATGCTATTTTATAAAAAAAACCTGATGTTTCTGACATTAAACCCGCAATACATATTAAATGTTTTTAAAAATACTCATATCTTCTAAACCGTAACTCCAAATTTAACATGTTATATATGGAATTTGATTAATAAAATATGTAGAATCTGAATATGATGTTATTTTACCTGTTAACAATTTTGAAAAAATACTATCTAGAGTGCAATCATAATAAATACTCCATCCGTCCCAAAATAACTGTCTCAACTTTGTACTAGCTCTAGTACAAATTTGTACTAAGCTTGAGACACTTATTTTGGGACGGAGGGAGTAATGCATTATCCGTCTTTCTTTCATACCGGTACTGGTCCGGATTGGGGATGGACACCTCAGCAAAATCAGGATTGGAGACGAAATTGAAGGCCACTTGCCTGTTTCTTTGTACATACTAAATCTACATGCAAGCCGTGTTGAAATAGAAGACTTGTGGAATTTTGAACTGCGCTTGTGTAGGCTAAGACCATCTCTGTTTTGGCAGTAATTAAAAATTCTCAGGTTATATACCGTTTTTTGTAAATTAAGAGCATGTGGTAATCTTTTTTCCCGTTGCAACGTACGGGTCCTTTTGCTAGTTGAAACTAACGGCATAAAGCCATAAAGTAAAAGTCACGCACAATTCAAAGGGAAATACTAGACACGACTCCTTGAGATGGCTGACGATTGTTGTGTGATCACATCGTTGTTCCAAAAAATAGGCAAAATTTTCTAGTAGTAATTGTAAATGAAGCTACAAGCCTACAACACAGTTATAGTTTGATAAATCTTCAGTTAACACTTAGGAAATAGCTTTTTTTTCAAGATTAGCTAATAATTATTCTGATACACACGTACAGTGACAGTTGGTGATATATACATGTACTGCAACATTTTAAATGAGTTACCCGATGTCAATACAAAATGTTGAAAACTTTCTGTCAATATCTGGTTCTCTACTCCTACCAACTGTTTTGTCAAAACATGTTAATTCGCAATGGACTTTTGTTTCCAATTACAGCTCCACCAATTCGCTATATCCGCTGCAAATGGTGAATCAAAGTGTATGGTATTAATAAAGTCAGGTTGCTGATTACTTGGTCATGAAATCAAAGAAGCTGCGCCTAGCTCCCTCCTCGGACACCGGCGCCAGCGGCAGGGACGCCTGATGTGTTGCTGCTTCATCCGTCATAAAACCCGACTAAACCTGGTGCAGTAAAGAATCTGACTGGAAAAAAAAAGGAAAAGGAAATCGAAGTGAGGTCAGAGAATTTGATGATCTGTAACGAAGTTGGTGGATCTTTGATCATATATATATATATCCAAAGTTGGTCAGCCTTTGCTGAAATATTCAAAGTTGATTGTTTGGTTTGATGATATATGTTCAAGACGTTTTTACAGAATACAGAAGAAACAAGCTATACAAAAATATACTAATATGTCCTTGTTGGATAGCTGCTCTCCAGCACATTGTTCGGGTGCCATGCCACGACCTCCTCGTCGGATATGGTGCGGGCGTACTCATCGACGTGGATCTAATTCGTGGCCACAAAGCGCCTATCCCTGTATACCGCGAGCAGCCGAGCACAAATCTTCACGAGAACGGACGAGTCGGGTTCGACGGAGACAAGGTTGGCCAAAAACTAAGCGCTTATGGCTCACGTGAAAGCATAAGAAATATGGCTCGATTGCACACTGTGTAGAATTAAACTCTACTTCTACCATATAAAAAGAAATTGATGATAGAATGAATCAATTTAATTCGAACTGATAGGACCCGTCGGAATTAAACCCTCACCTCTGAATCCTTAAGTTCATACCTTGTGCTCTCTGATCCCGGTCAAGTTCAACCCTACCTCAAACCTATATCAGTTTAGTCCAGTTTGATGAACCGGGAAAAGCCAATCCCCACGAGGATAACCATTTGCTCTCACTGACTATGTGGTCCCACATAGTCATTACCATCCTCGTCTTCTGGTTCTTTTTAGAAAAATTCCGCTCGCACCAATCAAGCCGCTACCCTCAACCCTCACAATCCCGTCGCAGTTTGCCCTTCCGTCCATGAACCGTTCTCCACCTCCGACTGGATGCCGCCCTTCGTCCTCGCTGCTTATGGTGGCCTTGTCACCCTCGTGGAACTAGCTGTAGAGCTCACGGGCGTGCTCCTCCCTAGCCAACGAGGCGTCGAGCTCGAGCAGCGAGTGCGTGGCTGCGTGCAAACAGGAAGAGGCACACAGGCGAAGTGACCGCTGACGCGGCAGGTCACAGTGGCCGACGGATCGTGGGAAACGACGAGCAAGAGTACTGACGCGTACATGGCTGGGTCGACGTAGTACGCCACGTGGGTGACGAGACGTTCTTTGTGGTGGTTGAGGGAGTCCTGAATTAGGGAGTCCTCGGATGTACAACCTATTGCTTATGGATCGAACTGTGATGGGCATTGGATGATCAGGGTCATCATCGGCAGGATGGAAGCCTCGAGGAGCCATGAAATATCCTCCAAGTCATCGATCGTAGATAGGCATGTTTATCTCTTCGGCATGTAACCGACCATTTGTAATCCCTAGGTACCCTCGGTGTCTATATAAGCCGGAGGGTTTTAGGTTGTAGATACATAACAACTCATCTAGGGTTAACTATTCGATCTCGAGGTAGATCAACTCTGTAACCTCTCATACCATCAATACAACCAAGCAGGACGTAGGGTATTACCTCCATAGGAGGGCCCGAACCTGGGTAAATCTGTGTCCCCTTCGTCTCCTGTTACCATCGATTATAGTCTCATAGTTCGGGACCCCCTACCCGAGAACCGTTGGTTTTGACACCGACATCGGTGCTTTCATTGAGAGTTCCTCTATGAACGCCTAAGAGATCGATGGCTCGCGTCATCACGAGCAAAGAGATCTGCATCCAGGGGATTCTCACCTCCAATCAGAATCTCGCAGGCGGTGACATCTTGTCACACGCCTACTCGATCAGTCACCATGGCCAGATTGGAAGCTTTTCCCCCGATCAGAGGATCAAGTTCGGAAATTAGAGTTCGTCGCTTATTCACGGGGAATACTTGTTCTAATGGAACCCTCGACCTTTGAGAAGAAGCCTGTAAGTACGGATGCCTCGACGCCGAAGATATCAGGCCCCACTGCTATACGGAACATGGATCCGCTTTGGCGCGGCTCCGGAACTGTCACTCCGCTCATATGTCGAAGCCATGCGTATGTCGGATGACTAGGTTCCGGTCTATGATCGGCTTGGGATCAGGCCCGATGACAGGGAGATTCATGTCCCTTCGGTCACCCACCTTGTCGCTACCATCGAGTGTCCGGCCGAGGATTCGTCCCGACAGCCGGAACTGAAGACAGTCTACACCCCGGTCTCTGATCACCGAGACTTCATCGGCGAATCAGATGACGGAGACCACCCTTGAGCCGGATCATCATTGGCTCTGGACCTACCACACGATTCGGAATCTGTAATTCCGAACACTCAATGTGGCGTGGAATCGAATCTTTTCCCACCCACCACCCAAGACGATCATCCCGGTATCGCACCAAAATCTACGTCATCAGACTTTCGGGATATCAAGCAATTACAGGGAGAATCAGTCCATCACTTTTGGGCCAGACTCCTACTCGCTAGAAGGAGAGAAAAAGGTCTTAGTGACCAAGAGATAATGGCAATTTTCATTCGCAATTGCCATGATGAAGGGATTCTTAACGCCTTGGCCTGCAGACACATTCATGACTTTTCGGAGTTATTTGATTTGGTACAGAAATAGTGTGCCATGAAAAGCGCTTGGCAATCTGAATGGTTGTTTTTGGAACCAACTTTTCCCAAGCACCCTAGCGGAGATCGGAAAAAGCGGGTACCTTCAAAGAGGCCAACAAGATACGAACCCGCCGAAAAAAGAAACAGGCCTCCTTCAAGGGTCGGCACTGTCCTTGACGGACTACTGGATAAACCTTGTCCTATACATTTTGTGTTGCAAAACACAAGCCCGACTCATAGCCTTAGAGCCTGCTGGGTCGTCAGGCAAGTGGCAAAGAGCGGTGAGGCTATCCTTGAAACACCTCCGTCAATGGGTGCTCCCCATTGTCGCCCGAATACAATGCCAAAGTCCTGACGGTCTATGAAAGGTTCCTCTCAAGGAACATGAGGAAAAGGGCTCTTAGAGAGCTCGAACAGGTCTACCATGTGGCAGCAACTAGTGCATGGGTAGACTTACCGATTCCCTTCGGAGATACTGACCAGCCAACCATTCTTCCCGGCCACTCACCGGCCACACTAGTCTTGAACCCCATTATTGATGGATACAGGCTACATAAGGTGCTAATGGGCGGGTGCAGTGGTTTAAACCTAATATATGAAGGCGCCTTGGAAAAAATGCAACTCAACCGATCTCGCATCGAACATAGCAATACAACCTTCCGGGGAATCATTCCAGGGAAAGAGACACGCTGTTCCGGACGTATCGTCCTAGATGTAGTGTTCGGCACGATCAAAAACTACTGATCCAAAGAATTGATCTTCCACATCGTACCCTTCCCAAGTGGCTATCACGCCCTATTGGGACGTGACGCCTTCACAAAGTTCCAGGCTATACCCCATTACGGGTACATGAAACTTAAAATGCCAGGACCAAATGGAGTGATCATGATCTCCAGTGATCCGAACATAGCCCTTCAGGCCGAAAACAAAACGGCAACACTTGCCCTCGAGGCATTAGCTGAGACTTTCGCTGTAAAAGAACTGACCGCACTACGGTCACCAGTTATCAAGGATGATGTGATCCTTAGCAAAAGGCCCAAGTCCACATCGTTCAAACCCGCAGAGAAAATCGCCAAGTTTCAAGCACATCCGACGGACCCAATAAGACAACATCCATGAGAGCCCAGCTCGCCCCCCTTGTGGATGAGGCACTGTGGAATTTTCTTCAAGAAAAGTGGGACAATTTTTGCCTGGCATCCTTCCGATATGACCAGAATCCCATGATGGCTTGCTGAACAGAGTCTGAACATTATCGCAGGCTTTAAGCCCGTTAAACAGACTCTATGTCGCTTCTTCGAATCCAAACGGCAAGCTATGGGGGAAGAATTAGCTAAACTGCTAGAGGCCAGTTTTATTCGGGATATCAAGCACCCCGAATGGTTGGCAAACCTGATGATGGTACCAAAGAAAGACAAGTCCCGGCGGTTGTGTGTCGATTTCAAGGACCTCAACAAGGCCTGTCCTAAGGACCATTTCCCCTTACCACACATAGACCAGATCATTGACGCCACAGTCGAACACGATTCGTTGTGTTTCCTCGATGCTTACTCCGGATACCATCAGATTAAAATGAAGGAATCCGATCAAGCGGCAACCGCATTCATCACCCCTTACAGGCCATTCTGCTTCAACATGATGCCTTTCGGGCTAAAAAACACTGGGGCCACATACCGGCGCATGATCTAGACATGTCTCATGACTCAGGTCGGTAAGACAGTCGAGGCGTACGTGGACGACGTGGTAGTTAAGACCAAACACGTCAGCCAGCTGATCGATGACCTACGACAAACCTTTGCCAGTCTACGCGAGTACAACATACGACTCAATCCGGAAAAATGTGTATTCGGAGTTCCTTCTGATAAGCTGCTTGGATTCATCGTCTCCTATAGAGAAATAGAAGCGAACCCAGCTAAGATCCATACCCTAGCAAAACTTTCAATTCCTATAGAGCTGAAGCATGTCCAAAGGCTAGCTGGGTGTGTAGCGGCGTTAAGCCGCTTTATCTCCCACCTCAGAGAGAAAGCTTTACCGCTCTATAAGCTGCTGAAATGGACCAACAACTTCGAGTGGACCATCGAAGCAGCAACTGTGCTAGAAGAAATTAAAACACTACTGGCAACCAATCCCGTACTCACAGCACCAGGCGCCGGTGAGCCCATGTTGTTATACATATCAGCCAGCAATCAAGTGGTCAGCGCGATGCTCGTCGTTGAACGAGATGAGGAAGGACACAAATTCTGGACTCAAAAACCGGTCTGTTACGTGTCAGAAGTTCTAACGCAGTGCAAGTCCAGATATCCGCACTACCAAAAGATAGCCTACACAGTGTTTATGGCATCAAGGAACTCAGACACTACTTCCAAGAGTGTGCGGTAACAGGGGCATCCGAAGTCCCCCTAAATGATATAATCAACAACAGGGATGCCACCGGCCGCGTAGCCAAGTGGGCCATTGAGCTCCTTCCCTTTGAAATAACCTACAAGCCACGTCGTGCCATAAAATCTCAGGTATTGGCAGACTTCCTAGCTGAATGGACAGAGGCCAAGCTCCCCAAGGAATACATCGCATACTCCCATTGGACAATGTACTTCGATGGATCCAAAACCTGGGCCGGACTGGGGACTAGATTTATCCTCACATCACCCATAGGCAACAATGTGCGATACATGTCGCAAATCATGTATGCCGACTCCAACAATGTAGTCGAATACGAAGCTCTCCTTCATGGTCTTCGGATGGCAGTATCAATGGGCGTAAAAAGGCTAGAGGTACAGGGAGACTCCAACTTGGCCATCTTGCAAATTAATGGCGAATTCAACGCCAAAAACCCGAAGATGGCGGCATACAAAAATGCCGTCGTAAAAATATCTGCTCGGTTCGAAGGGTTGGAATTTCACCACATTGCTCACGACAACAACCAAGCCGCTGACGTATTGGCTCGTATGGGAGCCAAACGCGACCCTGTCCCGAGAAACACCTTTCTGGAATGGTTCTTCAAGTCATCCGTTGTGTGGCATGATGAGGACAAGGGCACCGGTCTAAATATGGCGGACAAGGTTGTTCCCCCTATAAACGATCCCGACGATCAAATTATCGACAGATCCATCATGGACGAAATGCCTTCAGCTCATGAGGTAATGGCAGTAATTGCGCTGTGGATAGAGCCCTTCCTTGCCTACCTTCTCCGCAAGGAACTCCCCGAAGACCAGACAGAGGCACGACGCATAGTTCGGCGATCCAAGGCCTACAAAGTACACGAGGGTGTGTTATACAAGAAAAGCACCACCGGAATATTACAACGGTGCATATCCGAGGAAGAAGGAAGGGAGCTCCTAGCCGAAGTTCATGCAGGCATGGGCGACCACCACACCATGGCAAGAGCCTTAGTTAGCAAGGCCTTCCAAGCTGGTTTCTATTGGCCTACAACTCAGATGGATGCCCAGTCACTTGTCAAACATTGCGTAGGGTGTTAACTCTTCGCAAATCAAAGTCACATGCCCCTAACAGCTCCTCGGACTATTCTGATCACTTCGCCTTTCGTGGTCTGGGGGCTGGACATGGTCGGACCCCTTAAAGGGGGACCAAGAAGAACAAATACTATTGGGGATATAACCCCGCAATATGACCCGCCCTTAAGGCTCCGGGTCATGTTGATGGCTCGTGAGCTGGCCCAAGGGTGAGCCGTAAAACCTACGGCCCAAGAAGATAGACGGCTCAAGATATGGGCCGTAAGGTGGTCCGGACGGAGAAGACCCGGGCGTGTAAGCCGCTCAGAGATGGCTTGGACAAGAAGATAGAGAGAGACCCGGATGCTGATGAGACTCGATTAAAACAATTGTAAAGACCCGTTGGTCCTGACCTCCTATATAAAGGCAGACCCGAGGCGGCTTAAAGGATAGGTGATCAAGAACTAGGTCAAGCTTTATCTCCCTTGTAATCGATACAACAAGCAATACAAGCACAAGCAGGATGTAGGCTATTACCTCGACTTGAGGGGCCGAACCTGGGTAAACCCGTGTCCTTCGTCCCAATCAACCCCTTTGAGTCCATCACATTAGCGATGGCCTCAAATCCAAGTCCGCTCACCCAGACATCTGCCGTGATAAATCCACGACAGTTGGCGCCCACCGTGGGGCTTGCGCTTGGTGGTGTTGAGTTCTCAAAGGGCTCTCTCCCAGGGCTCGAGGGATATGTGGTCGGAAGGATGAGAATGAGTCGCCGTGGACGGTTCTACATCGACGACGCCGGCTGGGGGCTTGATGCTGAGTCCGTGGAGTATGGATTCCGGGTCCCGTTCGGCGAGATCCATGTCTTCATCGGGAAGGATGATGGATCTACACCCGGGCCAGACATCTGCACCAACATCATCGAGCCGGCTCGGCGTCTCCAATCTACAAGTAACGTGCGGCCTGTTCGCGCCAATCCGGGTCAGAAGCATGTCTTCGTAGGCTTCACATAAGGTAGGGATCTGGAAGCTTCTGGGTCACAGGAAACCCTTGTCTATTCAGAAGATGAATCTTCAAGTGGAGAAACAGAATCAATGTACCAGCTCTGCAACGGTGGCCTTGGGGGCTGTGACAATGCATACTCTGAGACGGATGGTTTTGAGTCGGATACTTTAAAACCTCCGGTTCGTGCAGCGATGTTCATGGCAGGATCAGCCCCGACCGTTGGTAGTACAGTCGCGGGAGCCGCCGCTTCGGGTGATAGCCCGCCGCCGCCGGCTCAAGTTCTGGTGGAGCTGATGGATGAACTGGTGGCTCTCATGGCCACTGAAGTGACACCAGATAATCAAGCAGCTCGGAATATAGAGATTGCACGGATCAAGGGTCGGATGGCGGAGGAATGACAAAGGATGGCTGAGCTGAAGGTCGAGATGGAAGAAGAAGCAGAACGTATCAAGACAGATGCTTTCCGTCTAGGGTTGGAGCAAAGGTCAGCAGCGACGGTACACAGGAGGAGGCATCAGTCCCGTCTGCCGGAGCGTTATGAAGCAAGGAACCTCTTTAATACCCCCGACGCGGGGCGAGCCGCGGGCGTGCCCGAGAGCCGCCCAACGGAGTGGCCGGCGACTCATCCGGCCCAACATTACCCAACTTCACCTTAGGGCTTTCCAACACCGACAGCTGCCACCCGGCTTGAGACGATCCCTATCCCGGATGAAGCACCCTTTGCAGAGGATGTGCGGAACGCCATCGGGTACTTACAGACGGCCATGGCCTAGCAAGAGAGGTACGCTCACAGCCAGAGCCGCATCCATTCAACCCCTCTTCCTAGCCGTAGCTTAGCCGGCGCTACGAGTCACCAGCAGGTTCCAGCAGTAACCATCACAGAGAAATTCCAACGGGTCACCGACCGCGAAGAGATACACAGGCACGTATAGACCATGCGGGAAGCCCGCAAGAGGCGCTAGTTAGGCCGGTTTGCCAAGAGCCCGGGCTTTCTGTTTCCATAGGGGCAGGTGTAATCCCCAGGACGGGGGGGGGGGGGGCTGCCATGTCTATCGCCGGCTCTCCGGAGCGAGCGGTTGCCGAAAGACTTTAAAGGTCCCCGCAAGGTCCCAAATTACACAGCTGATCTACCCCCAGAGGCCTGGGTGGAAAGCTATGAGCTGGCCATGGAGATGCTGGATGTTAGCGAGGCAGTTTGTGCCAAATATTTCATCATGATGTTTGAAGGCCCGACTCGTACATGGTTAAAAGGGTTGCCACCTAATACCATTAATTCATGGGCGGAGCTCAGGGCTCGGTTCATCAAAAACTTTCAAGGGACGTGCAAGAAGCCTATGACCATTGTGGATCTTGATCACTGTGTCCAACAGGAAAGCGAGTCGGCTCATCATTGGATACGACGGGTCTCGACAATTATCCACTCATCAGAGCAGATCACGGCGGCTCAAGCGGTGTTGATTTTAGAAAAGAATTGCCATTTTGTTCCTTTAAAGCAGAAACTTGTCCGACTCAAGCGCACATGTCAGGACATGGGAGAGCTCATGACGGCTCTCACGAAGTACGCCGACTCAGACAACACAAAGGATCCGGGTTCTGATGAGGAAAAGGCTAGTCAAGGCAAGAAGGGCAACCAAGGCAAGGGCACAGTGAACAATGGTAACCAGAGTAAACGTAAAAATCCAGAGGCCGGATTAGAGCTGGTGGACAACATGAACGCCCAACAAAATCACCCCAAGGGCAACAAGAGGTTTGGGCCGCCCTCGAACAGGGATAATTTTTCCTCGAACATGGAAGAGATGCTTAAGCGACCTTGTCTGAATCACAGTTTGCCTGATAGACCGGCAAATCATACATGGGAGAGTTGTTCTTTTATGCAGAGATTCAAGCGATATGTCACACAGCCTAACCATTGGGGGGGGGGGGGCGGCCCGCCAGGCGGCCGAGGACGTGACGGGTCAGGAGCTGGATTTAGTTCTGGCGGGTCAGGAGCCAATTTTGGCTCTGGCGGTTTAGCATCCGGTCATCCGGGTCAGGATAATCACGGGGGACAACAGCTGCATTCTGGTAATAATAATCAACAACAGCAGCAACAGCGGAATCAGTCTGGTTTTCAAAGTAATCCGAAACAGCTCAGCTCTGGGCAATACCACGTCTTCACGACTAGCCTCAATAGACGGGACCAAAAGTTGCGTAAACGGGCAGTCAATGCGGTTACGCCTGCTCTTCCACAGTATCTGAAGTGGTCTGAATATGACATAACATGGAGCCGTGAAGATCACCCGCCACGCGTTGATGACCCGGGGCGGCTGGCTTTGGTTGTGTCCCCCCAAGTGGGTGGATATATGTTGAACAAGGTACTCATGGATGGCGGCAGCAGCATAAACATCCTTTATTATGACACCTTCCGGCGGATGAAGTTGCTCGACAAGGACTTAAAACCTTCGTCCACTGTTTTTCATGGTGTGGTGCCAGGTAAGTCGGCGCATCCAGTGGGCAGGATTTCTTTGGAAGTAGCTTTTAGTGATGAATACAACTACAAAGTGGAGTCCTTATGGTTTGAGGTGGTGAAGATCAAGAGCCCTTATCATGCCTTGTTTGGACGGCCGGCTTATGCTAAGTTCATGGCTCGGCCCTGCTATGTTTACTTGCAGCTCAAGATGCCCGACTTAAACTGTACCATCACCGTTCATGGTAACCGAAACACGGCTATTAAGTGTGAAGAAGGGGATGCAACTTACGCAGAGTCCAGTTGCGCTCAGGAGGAGCTTAAGTTTTATAAGGAGAATGTTGATCCCTAGGATATGACCCCCCTGAAAAAGCCCACCACGGAGGTTGAGCCGCCCCTCAAATTTTCAGCGGATGATACCAAGGCAATAGATTTCAATCCGGGCGAATCATCTAAGCAGTTCATCATTGGAGCTCATATGGATCCCAAATAGGAAAGTGCGCTCATCGAATTCATCCGTGAGAATCGGGACATCTTTGCATGGAAACCTTCCGACATGCCGGGTGTACCGAGAGAATTCGCTGAGCACAACCTTAATGTGGATCCAAAGTTTAAACCGATCAAACAGTTCCTGCAGCGGTTTAATGAGGAGAGGCGCAAGGCTATTGGGGAAGAAGTTGCCCGGCTCTTGGCAGCTGGCTTTATTGTTGAAGTTTTTCACCCGAAATGGTTGGCTAGCCTAGTGCTGGTGCTCAAAAAGAACGGCACCTGGCGTATGTGTGTGGACTACATGGACCTTAACAAGGCTTGTCCGGCTGATCCTTTTGCCCTCCCTCGAATTGATCAGATCATCGATGCCATAGCCGGATGTGAAAGTTTATGCTTCCTGGATGCTTACTCAGGTTATCATCAGATCAAGATGGCAGTGAAAGACCAGGAGAAGACGGTGTTTATTACACCCTTTGGGGCGTTCTGTTATGTCTCTATGCCTTTCGGGCTCAAGAGTGCCCAGGCAACTTATCAACGATGTGTGCAGAACTGCCTTCACAGTCAAATTGGCCGTAATGTTCATGCTTATGTAGATGACATCGTGGTCAAATCCAGAAGGAAGGAGACTCTTTTGGAGGATCTAAGGGAAACCTTTGACAATGTCCGGGTCTACAAGATGATGCTTAACCCGACCAAGTGTGTCTTTGGTGTTCCAGCAGGGAAGCTTTTGGGTTTTTTGGTCTCTAAGCGTGGCATCGAGGCTAACCCAGACAAAATCAAAGCTATTACTTCTCTAAGAGAGCCGACTTGCATTAACGACGTTCAACGCTTAGCAGGGCGGATTGCTGCGTTGAGCCGATTCATAAGCCGTCTTGGAGAGAAAGCTATTCCTTTATATCAGATGATGAAAAAGACAGACAAGTTTTCCTGAAGCAAGGCAGCGGGTGAAGCACTTGAGGCGCTTAAGAAACAACTCACTGAGCCGCCAGTGTTAGCCGCTCCAGTTGAGAAAGAACCGTTGCTCCTTTATGTGGCGGCTAACAACAGAGCGGTCAGTGTTGCAATTGTGGTCGAGCGCAAGGAGGCTTGGAAGGAGTATCCCATGCAAAGGCCGGTTTATTATATCAATGAGGTCCTGACAAAATCTAAGCAGAGATATCCACACTGGCAGAAGCTGGTATACGGGGTTTTTATGGCCAACCGCAAGTTAAAGCACTACTTTCTAGGGCACCAGGTAACTGTGGTCAGTTCTGCTCCGTTGGGAGATATTATCCAGAACAGAGAAGCCACAGGGAGGATTGCCAAATGGGCCTTAGAGCTGGGACCTCTTAATGTAAAGTATGTTCCTCGCACGGCGATCAAATCCCAAGCTTTGGTAGATTTCATCAATGATTGGAAAGTGCCAAGCTCCCGAAGAAAAGCCAGATAATACATGCTGGACTATACATTTTGATGGGTCCAAACAGTTAGAAGGGTCCCGAGCAGGGGTTGTCTTGCCATCCCCAAAGGGTGACAAGTTTTGTTATGTGCTCCAACTAATGTTCTCTTGCACTAACAATGCGGCTGAGTACGAGGCTTTGCTTCATGGTCTTAGATTAGCCAAGGAGATGAATTTGAGCCGGGTCAGGTGTTTGGGTGACTCAGATCTAGTAGCTCAGCAAGTTTCTGGCACTTGGGACTCCAAAGACCCACGGATGGCGGCTTATAGACAGGCGGTTGATATTATTGCGGGTCACTTCAAAGGGTATCAAGTAGATCACATTGATCGTTGCAAGAACGAGGCGGCTGATGCTTTATCACGGCTAGGTTCCCAACGAAAGCCGGTGCCACCTAATGTATTTCTGGATGTCTTATATCATCTGGCTGTCAAGATACCTTTAGAGGAGGATTTGGCTGTTCCTGACCCGGAGGCAGAATTGGTGGCGGCTCTACATGTTATCCCAGATTGGACTATTCCTTATTTAGACTATTTAACCCAAGTCGAGTTACCAGAGGATGAAGATCTGGCTAGAAAGATCACCCGCCGTTCTAAGTCCATGACGATAATTAACGGTGAGTTGCATAAATGCAGTATAACAAGGGTTTTTCAACGTTGTGTTTCACTAGAGGAGGGCCGGCAGATCTTGAGTGAAATCCACGCTGGAGATTGTAGGCACCATGCCAGCTCAAAATCTTTGGTGGCGAAGGCTTTCCGGCACGGGTTCTTCTGGTTGACGGCTCACAAAGATGCAGAGGACTTAGTCCGTAAGTGCGATGGCTGTCAGAAATTTAGCCGGCGTGCTCATGTTCCGGCTCAAGAATTAAGGATGATACCAATCACTTGGCCGTTTGCGGTCTGGGGGCTGGACATGGTAGGGCCTTTCAAAAGATCCAAGGACAAGAAAACACACATTCTGGTGGCGGTTGATAAGTTTACTAAGTGGGTAGAGGCAGAGCCGGTCAGCAAATGTGATGCAACTACAGTAGTTCTGTTTATGAAAAAGCTAATCTACCACTTTGGTTACCCGCACAACATCATCACTGATAATGGTACAAATCTATCCAAGGGGGCTATGAAGAAATTCTGTGATGAAGAACATATCCGGCTTGATATTTCAGCCGTGGCACATCCATAGTCCAACGGTCAGGCAGAGCGCGCCAATCAGGAAATTCTAAGAGGGATTAAGCCGCGGCTTATGGTTCCTTTGCAGCGGATGCCCGGGTGTTGAGTCGAAGAGTTACCTTCCGTTTTATGGAGCATCAGAACCACCCCTAATAGGTCCACGGGTTTCATGCCCTTCTTCATGGTGTACAGCGTTGAGGCCTTCTTACCCAACGACATCCGACATGACTCGCCAAGGGTGGCGGCTTACATTGAGACGAACAACGAGACGGCGCGCCGAGATGCATTGTGACAGGGATATACCCCATGGTATTACCCGTCCTGGCGACTCACAGGAGACCTGACCGAATACATGACATCTTATTAATGACCCGGCCAGGCAACTCACAGGAGACCCGTTAAAGACATGACATCTTATTTATGACCCGACAAGCGGGTCACAGGATGACCAAGCCCAAGACCCGGCGGGTGAGCCGGCGCCAGGTGGCTCACAAGAGAAGGCCCATAGGAGAAGGCCCACAATAGAGAAGGATTCCCTTAAAGGAAATAAGACCCGGAGTAGGATCCGTGAGAGACTAGTCCTAATCCTACTCCTAGTAGGACTCTATTGTAAACCTACCCTCTGCACTTATATAAGGAGGGGTAGAGCACCCCTAGAGGGACAAGTTCTAAAGAGACACAAGTCTACAAGTTTAGACAACACAAGAGATTAGATGTAGCAATTAGCACCCTTGTAACCGAGAGATCTTCATCATCATCAATACCAGACAAGCAGGACATAGGCTTTTACCTCCATCGGAGGGGCCAAACCTGGGTAAAACTCCGTGTCTTCTCGATTCCGATCAACCCCTTCAAGCCGCCACGTAGTTGCATCTCGCCCTGAACCTAAGTCCGTTCACCCAGACATCTGCCGTGATAAATCCACGATAGTTGGCACCCACCGTGGGGCCAAAGCGCATGGTGGTATTGTGGTCTTGAAGGGAGATCTTCAGGGATGGAGAAGCTCGTAAGTTGATCAAATGAAGATGACCCGGCACAGGACAGTTGGGGATGCATCGGCAAAATTCATCGTTCGTTGTACTGATTGAGATCGACATGGATTTGATTCGGACGCGTATGAATCACCTGGCTATAGGCAGGCAACATCCCCGAGCAGGTTGTTGGGTTAGATCCAATCAAAGTATGCGCAAAATACGCCTGAGAAAACACAAGGTTCGTTTGTGCAGTCGTCCATAAAGCTGTGTTAATCGATCAATGTCGGCATGTGATTGGAAGGAAAGAATCGATTTACTACGTGAAGGCAGCAAGTCACCAGGAGAGTAGATAGATTGTTGCTGCTGTTAACCACAAATCTAATGGATCAAAAAAACAAGGAAGAGAAAAAGAGGAAGTCCACGATGTGGAAGAAGTACAGGCACGGACTCGCCGCTGCGCGCTCGTCTCCGCCTCTGTCTTTGCAGCGCATCCGAGCCAGCCTCGCCCCCGCGCGTCCGCTCGCAGCATCCGAGCCGTCGTAGCCCCACTGCTGAGCCGCCCTGACCCGAATTCGGTCATGGTCTGGCCCTACGCTGCTGAGCCGCCCTGCTGCACGAGCTCCATGCCTGCGGCACCCTGCGCAGCCGCCCTACCGTGCGTCATGCTCCAGCCCTCGTGCGTGCCTGCCATAGCCGTGGCTCGCAAGGATCCCTACCTCGTCGCAGATGCCACTCACCTCCCCGCCTGCTCCTGGCCACCAGCTCTGCCGTGCCAAGGCCGTTTCCCACCTTCTCTACCTCTGCGCGCCTCTATCGCGGCCGAGCCGCCGCCATCGCTCGACCGGAGCACCACTGCATCTTGCTCCTGGCTGGATTCCCTGGCCGGATTCTTCTACTGCATCACGGCTGATTCTGCCGAGCCCCGCGGCTGCTCCGTCAACTACCGAGATTGGCGTGTGGGTATCGATACAAAGCCAATGGGACAGCAAGGTTAGCTTCTGCTGGGGTCAATCTGGAGTTTTCAGCAAGGGATATCTGCACTTGCTCATACATCAGCATGGGTTGGCCATAGTTGATACACAAGGGCTAAGATGGAGAATCATTCCACTGCCAATATCAGTCGATCCGAGTTTCGCTGGTTTCATGGAAAGTTTGCAGGGCAGCTATTTTATATCGACTCTGATGGTGCTGAAGGACACGGCTCAAACACATTTTCAGCTATATCAGTTCACGCTCTTGGTGCTGAGGTTTATCAGTGGGATGTGACTCACCTAGGATGAAAAATGCATGCACTAGAGATTGTTGCGCAACTTCCAAATGTCGCCTTGCCGCCCCTCGCCGGCTTTTGGCAACATTTGTTGTCATATTTTGTGATTCAGATAAGGAAAGTGTTCTTGGAGTTTAAAGACATGAAAGCAAAGACAGACGAGAATTTGTAGGTATCTGGTATTAAAGGTGGTGGTGAAAATTGGTCCACACAAAAGATCATCTATCATTCAGATACGTCAGGTGATATCCATCCTATATATTTTATCAGTGTATATTAAATCATTCGGGAGCAATTACTTTTTCTGCGATATTTGTACGTAGGACAATTAGCGCATAAATTCCCGCCACTACAGTTTGGTTCACTTCAAACAAACAGCCAGAACGAACCATCGACCGGATCATTGAAACAATTCATATGGGATCATCTATAACCTGCCACGGCCAACCTCAAACTTCCAGTGAAGATCCTCAAGCCGCCTCTTCGAGTCAACTTGAGGCTCGGGGGCTACAGACATGGCAAGACACATTTGGTCGTTTTCAATGAGAAGCCCGGGGCTTTGCAAGATAAAATTTTCCGGCTCAGAAATTTGAGTTGAAGTGGTTTGTTCACCGTCAAAACGGCCGATCTATCATCCGGCTTTATGCCCTATCAAGCACTGTTGCAGGGACGCTTCTTTCCTTCGGGCATAGCTTACATCTCCCCTGCACAGTCTGCTTTTACGCTGTTGCAAGGAGGCTTCTTGCCTTTGGGTATAGCTTACATCTCCCTTGCACAGCCGGCGTTATGCCCAATTAAGAACTTTTGCAAAGAGGCTTCTTGCCAGCTGTTATTAAACTGTTGCAAGGAGGCTTCTTGCCTTCGGGTATAGCTTACATCTCCCTTGCACAGTTGGCTTTATGCCTAGTTTGGTTACATTAAGCGCTGTTGTTGATGGAGGCTTCTTACCTTTGGTATAGCTTACATGACCCTAAGACAACAGCGTGTACACCAAATTCTAGTTGCTTATCAACTGCGGCCATCGAAGGGGGCTTCTTACCGACGGGTATCGCTTATCTCACCCTAATGGACGGCTTTATGCCACTTCCGGTTACTTATTAACCGCGGTTGTCGAAGGGGGCTTCTTACTGACGGGTTCGCTTATCTCACCCTAACAACCGGCGTTTACGCCAAAACTCAGTTGCTTATCAACTGTAGCTGTTGAAAGAGGCTTCTTGCCTTCGGGTATAGCTTACATCTCCTTTCAAACAGCAGGCTTTATCAGTAAGCCGTGGTTGTCGATGGAGGCTTCTTGCCTTCGGGTATAGCTTACATTACCCATCGACAGCCGGCGTCCGCGCCTACAACTATAGCTGTTGAAAGAGGCTTCTTGCCTTCGGGTATAGCTTACATCTCCTTTCAGACAGCCGACTTTATCAGTAAGCCGTGGTTGTCGATGGAGGCTTCTTGCCTTCGGGTATAGCTTACATTACCCATCGACAGCCGGTGTCCGCGCCTACAACTCTAGCTGATGAAAGAGGCTTCTTGCCTTTGGGTATAGCTTACATCTCCTTTCAAACAGCCGACTTTATCAGTAAGCCGTGGTTGTCGATGGAGGCTTCTTGCCTTCGGGTATAGCTTACATTACCCATCGACAGCCGACGTCCGCGCCTACAACTGTAGCTGTTGAAGGAGGCTTCTTGCCTTCGGGTATAGCTTACATCTCCCTTCAAACAGTCGGCTTTATGCCATTTCAGGCTAATCATTAGCCGCGGTTGTCGATGGAGGCTTCTTGCCTTAGGGTATAGCTTACATCTCCCATCGACAACCGGCGTCCGCGCATACAATTTTCAAACATTAACAGGAGGCTTCTTACCTTTAGGTATAGCTTACATTGCCCTGCAAACAGCCGGCTTTACGCCGCTTCCGGATCATTATTAGCCGCGGTTGTCGATGGAGGCTTCTTACCTTTAGGTACAACTTACATTACCCTACGACAACCGGTTCTCGACAAAGTTCATCTTACAAGAGCTAGAGTCATACTACTCCAGTTGACAAGTTTCAAAGTTCTTGGCCGGCTCTAAATTACTGGAGAAGGCGTGACATCTTCAAAGACAAGCGCTGGCTCTAAAAGTTCAAGATGGATTTATACAAAGGGGGGATCAATCAATAAAGAGCCGGCAAAACAAAAACACGGAGAGACGGAAATATATACATCCGGAGCTGCATTCAAGAAAGGCAGAATTATCCTTAAAGCTATTACAAAGTTGCTCTCAAATGGGAGCTAAAAGGTGGAGCCGTGGATTATCAAGGGGGCTTCCCACCTCCAGATAACATGCCAGCTTATCAAGGTGGGTCAGAACAAGATTACGAGAAAAGGAGCAATGTTATGAAAGGTACTATCTCTTAAAAGATGAGCCGTCGTTAAGTGTTTTGCAAGAGCAAATGGATCTTTTAAATAGCCAATATAGCTGGATCTTCATGGTTTATCATAACGAGTAATAAATGATTGGGGTTTTTCAAACCAGCTCGGAGAAATTATTATTTTGCAAAGAGCCGCCCTGTCAGATATAATGCCATATCATCTAATTGGCCGGTTCTCGGATTTCTTTATTATGCTCTGTAGTAATCTACAACACTCACGGATTTCTCAAACTTATATTTGCCGGGTTGCACCGCAACCACGAGCAGGAATTTCATGTGAAAGACAAAGGAATTATTCCAGGATATTCATTCGGGGTTATATTACGACCATGGTCAAAGATTCATTCAACAAATTATGGTGAGACATATTATTCTCACATAGTCCCGAGTCGCCACAGGCAGACGACCCGGCACTTGGGGGCTACATTATCCAAGTCCAAGTTTATATCAATTATGCAAGTCCCATGTCGCTGCAAGCATGCACCACGACACTTGGGGGCTAATGCAAGCCGGTTTTCAAACCATTACATTGTCAGGAAGACCATATTATCTCAAGTAGATGAGCCGACCCTTCTATATTTTTCTAAAGTCCCAGCCCAGTAATTCTTACTGACCTGGCACTTGAGGGCTATAGTATTCAGCTGTTCCAACAGATTAAGAGATTCAAATTGAAGACCCGGCGCATCACATTCTGATGAGCTGGCCCTTGGGGGCTACACCCGCCGAAGCGTTCTGATGAGCAGGCCCTTGGGGGCTACACTCGCCGAAGCTTTCTGATGGGCCGGCCCTTGGGGGCTACACCCGCCGAAGCATTATAAGATATAAGTCAATTATAAGTCCCAGGTTGCTGCTGGCAGGACAACCCAACACTTGGGGGCTACACAGTCCAAAATGTTATTTGCAAAGCACCAAGTTATCATGGATAATCTCGGAGCTTGGGGGCTATAGGTAATATGATCAAAAACTTTGAGGAGAATTTTCAAGATATTAAATATAGAGTTCAGTTGTTAGACCCGGCGTCACCAACACTTATGACCCGGTGTTATCAAAAGATCATAAACCCGCCAGAGTTTATATAAGCCGCCCTGCTTCACAACAATGGAAGTCCGGTTCTACATTAGATGGATTTTCATCCCAATATTTATCAGGTCAGCAGGATTCTAGTTATTTAACCCGGAGTCACCAACGATAATGACCCGGCATCATCAATGATTATGACCCGGCGGAGATGACTCGCCAAGAGTATTGGAAGCCGACTCAATGACATATGGGTGTTCTATTCTCAATATTTTCAAAGGACATTGACAAGCAAGATGATTATCAAGACGACTCATTCATATGGAGAAAAGACCCGGATTTCTGAGAAGCCATTTTATAAGCCGACCAAAGGAGCAAGCCGGCCACTTAACATATTTGTTACTCTTATTTTAGGAGCTTACCATGAATAAATTCAAGCTAACCTGGGGGCTAATGACGGGGATATACCCCATGGTATGACCTGGCCTGGCGACTCACGGGAGACCCGGCCGAAGACATGACATCTTATTAATGACCCGGCCAGGCAACCCACAGGAGACCCGTTAAAGACATGACATCTTATTTATGACCCGGCAAGCGGGTCACAGGATGACCAAGCCCAAGACCCGGTGGGTGAGCCGGCGCCAGGCGGCTCACAAGAGAAGGCCCACAGGAGAAGGCCCACAAGAGAGAAGGATTCCCTTAAAGGAAATAAGACCCGGAGTAGTATTCGTGAGAGACTAGTCCTAATCCTACTCCTAGTAGGGCTCTATTTGTAAACCTACCCTCTCCACTTATATAAGGAGGGGTAGAGCACCCCTAGAGGGACAAGCTCTGAAGAGACACAAGTCTACAAGTTTAGACAACACAAGAGATTAGAGGTAGCAATTAGCACCCTTGTAACCAAGAGATCTTCATCATCATCAATACCAGACAAGCAGGACGTAGGCTTTTACCTCCATCGGAGGGGCCGAACCTGGGTAAAACTCCCTGTCTTCTCGATTCCGATCAACCCCTCAAGCCGCCACGTAGTTGCGTCTCGCCCCGAACCTAAGTCCGTTCACTCGGACATCTGCCGTGACAAATCCATGACACATTGGATGCTTTAGAAGAGGCGCGAGAGTTAGTAGCAGCCCGATCGGCAATTTATCAACAAGACCTGCGCCGCTATCACAGCCGCAGGGTCAAGACCCGGACGTTCCAGGAGGGCGACTTGGTGCTCTGGCTGATTCAGGACCAGACAAATATGCATAAACTATCACCTCCATGGGAAGGACCTTTTGTGGTCAGTAGAAATCTCAACAACGGGTCGTATTACCTCATCGATGTCCGAGACGACTCAGATACGGCGGGTCAGGAGACCCGTCAGCCATGGAACATAACGCATCTTCGCCTTATTTCACCTAAGGGTATAAAAATCTACCATTGTACACTATCATTGTATATACTACAGTTATATGAATAAACACGGAAGCCTCTGCTATTTCATAAGAGAGGATTAAGCAATATTCCAGTTGATGCATCGAATAAGGTCGGCAAACGACAATAGATGCCTATTAGCCAGGCGTTATGCCACAAAATCCGGCTCAAGACAATGAGTTGTGGCGAGGGCATCTTCTCGCTTTCGGGTGCAGCTTCTAACGCCTATCCGCCGGCGCTTGGCGTCGTATTGCTGAACGGTGGTAGACACCTATTAGGTTGGGCATTTTGCCACAAAAAAACCCGACTAAGGCAATTAGTCGTGGCGAGGGCGGCTTCTCACCTTCGGGTGCAGCTTCTAACGCCTATCCGCTGGCGGGTTACGCCGTAATTGCCGAGGGGGGCTTCTTACCGACGGGTATCGCTTCTAACACCCTATCAGCCGGCTTTATGCCATCTCCTGCTAACCACGTTAGCCCTGGTTATGAGAGGTTTTTTACCGACGGGTAGCTAACATCTCATGACCTGCGAACGACGACTTTCTACCTCCGGGTAAAGCTTCTAATGCCTATTAGCCGGCCTAAGGCCACGTAAAAACAACTAAGCTAACTTAGCTGCGGTGAATGACGGCTTCTTACGTTCGGGTACAGCTTCTAACGCCTATTAACTGTTCTCATAAAAACCCGGCTAAGGAAAAATTAGCCGCGGCGAGGGCGGCTTCTTACCTTTGGGTACAACTTCTAATGCTTATCCACCGGCGTTTACGCCATATTGTTACCTCCGGGTGTATCTTCTAAAATGCCTTATCAGCCAGGCTTTATGCCATTTACGGCTAACCAGATTGGCCATAATTATTAAAGAGGGAGTCACCACCTCCGGGTGTGGCTTACTTAATTTTGGCTGCAGGTGTCTCATATGATGACAAGGCAAGTGTAAATAACTCAAAGCATACAAAGACAAATGGCAGACCAAAAGCCGGATCATCTTATAAGACAAATTTCAGACAAGTTTTCATCTAGCTGTTACACTCCCAGAGGAGATCAAAATTTCAGACAAAGTTTTTTTTTCAGCCGTCACACGACGGGTTAAGCTAATACAAGATCTTACAGCAGCAGCTAGTTAGCTGACGGGTCATCCTGCGCCAGCTCTTCTGGGGCCTTGATCTGGAGGTTGTCCAAATCTCAATTGCAGTTTGTTAGAGCCGCAAAAGAGCCCTCAAAAAAGGGTGACGGGTCAAGATCTGGAGCAAAAAGGTCCTTACTCCGAGCATGCATCAAATCTTTGCACTCGTATAAAGGACCCCGGACTCTCTTCTGCTTCGGGTCATACGCTGCTTGATAAGTTGACAGATCAACCTCCTCCGGCAAGACAGAAGCTAACACCCGGGAGTCTTTCATGCACCGGCTATAGTCAGCATCAGTAAACTCCGAGCCGTCATCTTTTCTTGAAGGGAAGCCCTCCATCATCTCGGCGGCTGTCAGACCCGGAGCAAAGGCCAAAGCCTGGCTGATGCCCGCAATGGCCCCTTGGAGGGTGGCTGATTTCTTGAGTTCAGCGATATGTTTTGGCATGGTGTAGAAGAGCTCTAAGACACCCCTGAGAGTCGCCGGAATCTTCTCCTTATATTGCACGGCCTTGATAGTGCAGATTGCACCACAGTACAACTGCTCAGTTAAGGTATAGATGGCCTTTAACGGCAGCAGGCTATCAGAAGCCAACTGTCGGCTCCTAGGACCTGTATAAACTGGACAATTCATATGAGTTGCCAGCCTAAGTAAAGATGAAACTATTTGAAACACCAAGTTGTCACAAGCTTACCAAAGAGGGCGGCTGACATTTTGCTTATGTGGCGCTTCAAACCTTGGAGTTCATCCGCCACAGCTATCAGCCGCTGGTTGGCATCATCCACCCGTTGGGTCAAGGCGGTCTTCTCAGATTCAGTTGACTCTTTAAGGGCGGCGAAATCAGCCTTGATTATGGCTAGCTCTTTAGAGAGAAGCCGTCGCTTTTCATCGGCGACACTGCGGGCTTCTTGTTGAGCCGCTAAGTTGGTCTTCAGGTCCATCAATTGTGACCCGACTTCGTTTAAAGCTTCCTGTGACTTGTCAAAATACATGATAAGTCGCTAGAATGGAAATCATATCAAATAATGAAGGTTAAACACAAAATTATGCAAGTTTCGAGCAGATTGCAAGCAATATGTTTGACACTTGGGGGCTAATGTATGTTTGATCTTCGAGCTTATAACACAGTTCCGACTCATCTTCATCAAAGTTAATCCGGAACTTGGGGGCTATGATATGTCTCTTCAAATTTGCTTATAATGAAAGCTCTGACTCAACGTTATCAAGTTTGAGTCGGCCCTTGGGGGCTACGATTGGCTGTTCACGTTATCTATAGTGAAGATCCGACTCAACTCTAACATGTCGAGCCGGCCCTTGGGGACAAAGGCTCTGGATTTTCTAGAGGATCAGGAAAGACCCGGTTCACCTCTTAACTAGATTGAACTAGCCCTTGGGGGCTAAGTAAGGTTATAGCAGCAAGAGGAATACCTGATATTTTGTTTTCATCATAGTTACCAGCCGAAATTCTAGATCCCGGCTGGTGGTAAGCCGGTTTATATACCCGGCGTGGAGTTCTTCGACCGTCATCTTCTCAAAGGAAGAGTCAAAATCCAGCTTCTTGGAGGCCTCGGTAGACTCTTTATGCCTGGTCAGCACATGAGCTGGAGGAGACTGGGGAGCAGAGCCGGTGATCACAACCTCCAGAGTTGAAGTGGCCTTGGCAAGACTTGGCGGCTTTGAAGGACCCCTTAGAGGGCTCTCCGGGATGATATCTTCAACAACTAGCTCAGTGGAAATAATTGGCGGATCTACATCCGGTTGTGGCTCCTCCGATTGTTCCTGCTCCGGCTCTTCAGTGGCAGGACTAGGGGAGGGCTTGTTGGTCTTCTGACGCTTGGCTTGAGCACTGCAAGATAGAAAAGTGAGAATCCAAAGGATATTACTACCCTACAAAGAACCGGATATTATAGTGTAAAGACACTTACAACGGGTTGATCTTCGGAGGCGGCAGAACGGTCGCCGAAGAATCACCGGAGGAGGGTGACTTCTGAGATGAAATTCAAGAAGGATGAGACGGTACTAAGGTTATAAAGAGAAATGGATCAAACAAGAACACATACCTCAGCTGGGCGTTTCTTCGGAGCCGGCGAGTTCGGCAAGCCGGACATAAGCTCAGTAGAGCCGGTGCTCCGGATCTGGCGACGTTCAGCCTGTTGTTGCTTTTTCAGAAGAAAATCGGGAGCCAGGTAAGCGAGAGGATGAGAAAGAGGAACTTTTCTGGCAACCCGCCGTGGCTTTCAGGGGACAAAATATTCTGAGCCGGAAGAGACATAGTTTACCTCAGGGGCATTGGCACGGCTGGTCTCCACTTCATCCTGTGAGTAAAAAACAAGCATTGGTAAAATAGGAAGGCAAAGAATCAAGCAAAATAACTAAATTTTTACCTCTGAGCTGGATGACTGTGGCGGGTCAAGCCACTCCTCTCGAGGGGCGTCTTTCTTTGGCTTCTTGGCTAGGGCCTTCTTCTTGAGCTTCTTTAGAGGAGGGATGTACTCTTTTTTCTAGAAATCAGAGTCGGCCTGCGAAAATAACCCGGAGAATAATAATAGATTAGCAAGGTACAAGGAACATCCAAGAGACGGATGGGAAGAAATTAACTTACATCTGGAGCCGGATTGTTGACGCTAAAAGGCGCTAGGCCAATGGCGCTGCATGAGCTGGAGGCTTCATGGACATGGCTTCGGATGACAGTGGTAATGTCATCCTCTGTCAAGGTTGATTTGCTAAAGCACAAGGAGCTGTCATACTTTCCTTCATATTCACACATCAGCCGGCTTCTACGGCTTAAGGGCATGATCCGCCATGAAATCCAGCAGCGAATCAAACCTAGTCCGGTAAAACCGTTTGCCATGAGTGCCTTGATATTGGCGTGAGCCCGCTCATACCTGGCACGCTCTGAAACTGAGAGCCAGCCAGGAAGCTCTGAATCTGTCCTGAGCCGGGAGGGACGATAACCCGGCAATGGGCGCTCATCTTCAGGAGAGGTGTCTTTGCAGTAGAACCAAGTCTTATTCCAATCCTTTGGATGGATCGACATTTGCGCAGCCAGAAAAATGATGTCTCTGCGTCGTTGAATGGAGATACTGCCAAGTTCCAGACTTGGACTGCCTTTCATTTCGGTTTGGCGGTTGGCGTAGAAGAACTCTCGAAACAACCCCACAGACGGCTTGATTTGCAGGAAGGCTTCGTAGAGCACTTGGAAATTGCATATGTTTGAAACGGAGTTGGGGGCCAAGTCTTGAGGGTGAAGCTTGTACAAATGGAGAACGTCACGGAAGAATTTAGAGCTGAGCGTCATGAACCCTTGCTTTATATGGTCAGAGAAAACTACTACCTCTCCTTGTTGGGGAGAGGGCCAAGTCTCATCACCTGGAACCCGCCAGTGAAGGACCTCCTTGGAAGGAAGAGTGCCCGCGTCAACAAAATCCGCTAAGTACTCTTCTGTGACGCAAGATCCGACCCATTTGCATGAGTTGGAAGCGCGGGACATGCCAGCGGCTGAAAGACTGAGCAAAATTAAATATGTGGCGAGTTAAGAGCAAGAAATATCTATGACGACTTACAATTTTAAGGGCTCTACAAATACTATGCCATAGTCCGGCTGATGAGAGCCGGAGAGGTTTGGTGGTTCAACAAGGAAAGGAGGAGCGAAAATCGGCTAAGTCCTGAAAAAACAAGTTTCATAAACTACCGCTGCGATCATGGATCTACAAAAATAGGAAAATAGGTTCTTATTTCTAGACCTAGCGAAGAACAGGCAGAACAGAAAAGAATGAGACGAAGCTGCGACGGTCCACGCATTGCGCATGGCTGCGTTGTGCGCAGTGGCACGGGAGAGACGCGCGCTAAAGACGTCGACGACGTCGGAATACCCTAACGGTGGCGATGGAGGAACACGAGCGGCAGACGTTCCCGCAAACCCTACTATGGCGACGATGGATCTAAAGGGAGAGCTAGGACTCACCGGCGATGGAGCGGCGGACACGAAAGAGATTCTGGTATGAGTCAGGTTGATGCAGCGGCCTGGTTGGTGAAGCCGCGGAGACGGTGCCGGAGGACGAGTACGCTGGTGCGACGACGACAGGAGGAAGAAGAAGAAGAATGATCAGGAGAAGGAAGGTTTCTGCTCGCACAAGTCTTATTTAAAGAGTAGATGAGGCACGCGCAAAAATCTAGGCGACGGAAACGATTTGACCGAGGCAGACGGCTCGATTTTTGGGTTAACCATTTAATAAAAGATCTGGTGGTACGTCAGCGGATCTCATGACGTCACGCCGGGTCATCATCGGGCGACTCGCCAAGAGCAAAAAGAGAAGGATGAAGTGAGCAAGCTCAATTCAATGTGGGGCCTAATGTTGGGGATATAACCCCACAATATGACCCGCCCTTAAGGCACCGGGTCATGTTGATGGCTCGTGAGCCGGCCCAAGGGTGAGCCATAAAACCTACGGCCCAGGAAGATAGACGACTCAAGATATGGGCCATAAGGTGGTCTGGACGGAGAAGACCTGGGCGTGTAAGCCGCTCGGAGACGGCTTGGACAAGAAGATAGAGAGAGACCCGGATGCTGATGAGTCTCGGTTAAAAAAATTGTAAATACCCGTTGGTCCTGACCTCCTACATAAAGGCAGACCCGGGGCGACTTAGAGGATAGGTGATCGAGAACTAGGTCAAGCTTTAGCTCCCTTGTAATCGATACAACAAGCAATACAAGCACAAGCAGGACGTAGGCTATTACCTCAACTTGAGGGGCCAAACCTGGGTAAAGCCGTGTCCTTCGTCCCAATCAACCCCTTTGAGTCCATCACATTAGTGATGGCCTCAAATCCAAGTCCGCTCACCTGGACATCTGCCGTGATAAATCCACGACAAATACCTACCCGTCATGGTCGACAAGTTCACTAAATGGATAGAGGTAAAGCCCGTAAAATCGGCCAAGTCTGGGCCAGTGATCGACTTTATCTCCAGCGTGGTACAACGTTACGGTGTCCCGCACAGTATAATAACGGATATTGGATCCAATTTCATGGCCCAAGAGGTCAAGGATTGGTGCGCAAAAATGGGCATTAAGCTCGATTACGCATCAGTCTATCATCCGTAGACCAATGGACAAGTTGAACGGCAAAAGGTCTCATTATGAGTGACATTAAGCCATGTTTGGTCCGATCTCTTCAGGAGTCCAAATGCCATTGGGTGGAGGAGCTCGACTCCATTTTATGGGGCCTGCGCACCACCCCGAACAGATGAACGGGTTACACACCGTTCTTCATGGTCTATGGGGCAGAGGCAGTCCTCCCCTGCGACATTATTCACGATGCACCAAGAGTGCGCATGTACGAGGAAAATTAGGCCGAGATGGATCGGCAGGACGACCTAGACGCCTTAGAGGGAGAGCGCGACATAGCTCGGGCTCGCTCTATGTTTTACCAGCAGCAAGCACGATGCTACCATAGTAGGGAGGTTAGGGCAAAATCATATAATGTAGGCGAACTCGTCCTACGGCTCTTGGAGAAGAAGAAGCATAAACTCAACCCCAAATGGGAGGGTCCCTTCATCATCGATGAAGAACTCATGGGAGGAGCCTATCGTCTTCGTAGCCCGTCGGACAATCGCCTTGAACCAAACCCATGGAACCCAGCTCATCTTCGGTGCTTCTACGGATAAACCAGTGTCGTCCAATTCTCCAATATTTTTCTTTTTTCTCGTCTTTCCTTTTTCCTTTTTATTCCCTTCCCACTTTGCTGTTTGATAGGATGCTTTCTTTTTCTATGTTTGGTCAAACTGATCTTGTAATAAGGGTATCGGCATACACTATAAAGTTTTAGATCCGAACACAACACCTGGGGGCTTCTTCTCGAAGCCATTGTTTTTATATTATAAGTATTTACTCACACTTATCGTGTATACACGTTTTCTTTGTCACGCTCAAGCCATCATATGCATCAATTTGAACTAAGACTTTGCCAAGCTGGGTTGCCTCGCTCCTGTGTTTACCCTCTACTTCCCGATTGTGCGGCTAGAGGGTAAAGGGAGCACCTCTGTGATTGTTACGACCGGGTCATCCAGATACGTACCTTAGACGGGTGAAGCCGAAAGCTAGCTATCTTACGTAAACAATTGGTCGGCCATGACGGAAGCACTTAATACGACTATGGTCGTTATCGCCATTGTTTGGGTTCGTTTTTCCTAAAAACACCCTTAGCCTCATACTAGTAGTATGCAGACCTTTACCTATGATCTTCATAGGGGCCCGAAGAAAGGTATCGATAGAGGTACTATTTTTCTCGGAAGATGTTTCTTACGCCAAGCAGTAATATAACATATCTCTTTGTGTGCTTTTTGTCTGTTCGTACCACATGGCCGGATTGCCTGGTTCCCCAAACACAATTCGCTCTTTTGGAATAACAAATTGTGAGGGACACTCCCGCCCTCTTCGCATGGGAGGGAGAAGCCGATGGCCGGTTAAGACAAAGTTTACAACACAGATTGTTCGTATGAAAGTATATAAAATTAGACATTTGGCTGTCGATCTAAGTTATCGATTATGGTGTCTAGGGAGGAGTGTTCCTGTGAAACGCGGGCGGCAGGCATCACTTGGTCATACACCAGGTGGAGGGGCACTTCTTGACCATCCGATCCCATGGGACCAACCCGAGCCATCCGCTCGGGATCAAGTCCAGTGTAGCGGGTCTTGATCATTGCCCACGCCTCCCGTGCTCCCTCCCGGCAAGCCGATGTCTTCCATAGCTCGAACCTGCTTCGAGCTCCCTTGAATCTATCGGTCAGCTCGAACATCCCTTCCGGTGGTTGTTCGGCAGACCATAGCACTTTTACCATGCCTTTCATTGCTTTTTGAGCATGCTCATGGAGGGAGGACAACTCCTTTAGCAAGTTCCCCCGGTAGGATCCGAACTCTTCTTCAGGTTGCCTGGACAGAAGTCCTATACATGAAGGAAAGACATTCTTATCCCACTTACTTTATACGAAGTACTTACTAATGTTCGGATCATACTTATCGAACATGCCCCTCTGAAGTTTCTGATTTTCTTCTTGGGCCTTGGCCAATTGATCCTTGAGATTCTCTATTTCTTTGGCCTGTTTTTTCTTCTCCACTTCGAGACGGTTCATAACACCACACCCAGCCTCGTGCTAGGACTTGGCGTACCACTGAGCTTCTCGGGCTTCATCCATCTCTCTTTATATATGCCCTATGGATTCAGCTGCTAAATAGAATACGTGCGTCAGCATGGACCTTTACTAGAAATTAACAACACCGGTATACTCACCATGGGCCTCCCGGGTGAAGCTCTTCACTTGCTCTAGCTCCGCCTTCACAGCTTGAACCTGTGATTGGCTCTCCTTTAGCTCCTTGGCCAGTTGCACGTTTTGTTGCCTCGAAGCCTGCATTCGCAGCACAACAATGTTAAAGACCCTTAATTCAGTTGTTCCGAACCAATTTAAGGCTCGGGGGCTACTGGGTTTACATGAGTGTTCGGACTCTATAAAAACCAATTAGTTACCTGCATGTTGGCCGATAGCAACTTCATAGCTTTGCCGAACCAGGCTCGGGCAGCACCAATGTGCGCGTCCGCCGAGTGAAGGGCGTCAAACTCTTGTTCAGGGAATATTTGGTGCCGCATGGCCTCCCATCATCGCCGATGATTCATGGCACTTCCCACTTACGATTTGGTAATGGATACACCATCAACAGAATCGGTAGGTACTGGATTGGCCATGGGGGCTCCTGTAGCAGGATCGACATGAGTTGTGGCTCTGTAATTTTGGGGTTCGGTGGATGCCCTGGCGACCTCTTCGACAGGAGAAGACTGGGCATTTCGCCTAAGTATTTCAATGAAATAAATTGCCGTAAGGATCTATTTATTATGATAATAAGTGGATAACTGAACAATGTACCTTTGGGTTGAGCGGGCAGGTTGATTCGTCCTCGCGGCCGGCTCTTCGGTAGGATCCCTGTTGGCTTCCGATTTGGCCACAGTCTCGGTTGCTGGCGTATGGTGCGCGGATCGACGGTGTTTGGGAATTGGAACTGGCGCTTTCGGGGCACTGATTGTAGCTTGCCTCTTGCGGGACGAGTTCTTCTTCTTCTTGTCCGTGGCAGGGATGGAGAACGACCCGGGGTAATCGATTGTGATAACCACCGGGGATTGGTTGAGTCTAACCTGATAATAGACTCCGTCTTCAAAATCAATTAGAAGATCCAGGTCCTCATGGAAACCCCGATCATCATCATGTGAATAGCTTTCGGGTTGAGGGGGCGGATAGTTGACTGTCTCGATGAAGCTCCTCCATTCCTATTCACACAAGGCTTCGATCAAATGAAGTACGGAATGGAAATCCTGAACTATGTTTGTAGAAAGGGGCTTACCCATTCGACATGGTTGTGGGTCGAGTATCCTTCCTTGGTTACCCGCCGAATAAAATCCTGTTGCTCCCCTTTATACAGGTCAGCAAGGGCGGCGGCCAATGTCGCCTGGTTGGCGGGCCCTAGTGTTTCGGGAGCGCATGGTGTCGCTTGTCCCGTTATAGCGCCACAAGGGGTGCACCCTTTGTTGGAGGGGTTGCACGCACCGGGAGATGGCGGCGGCCATTATGTCGATCATGGTTAGTTGATGGTCGGCAAGTATCCACAGCTGAGCCGCCAGGGTGTTGCACTTCGACGCTTTCCTCCTGGGACGGACTCTTTGGCCGCCAGTTGTATCTTTTCTTCAAGGGGGCGCCAGAGTATTCGGGTAGACCTGTCCGAGCTGGCTTGAACAGTGGGACGTCTTCAATATAAAACCATTACGAAGTCCAGTCTTCGGATTCCTTCAGTGTACCCATCGGATACCCCGTCCCCGCTATATGACACACTTCGGCTCCGCCGACCTCCAAGATTGTCTTGTCCTGGGTTCGGGGGACGAGACATAAATATTTTATGCACAATTAGAAATGCGCCTCGCAACCTAAGAACATCTCGCAAAGGGCAACGAAGCCTGAGATGTGCAAGATGGACCCTGGAGTAAGGTGGTGAAACTGGATCCCATAGAATTTCAGCAATCCCCTTAGAAACGGGTGGATGGCAAACCTAAGGCCCCATAGGAGAAAGGGGATGAAGCATACACGTTCCCCCCTATGAGGATTGTGGAACGGTCAACGAAAGCTTCGTTGTTGTAGGAGATTAAACCCGCGCGGGTCATCGCTAGATCTGAAGGGGGAGATACCCCTGGGTCTCTAGATCACGGAGCCGCATGAGTGCCACGGAGTAGCTAGTCCAGTCCCCTGGACGTGAACCGTAGGGGCGCGTAGAGGAGCTAGGGGAGTTAGCCATGTTTTTCATGGATTTTCCACTTGGAGCTTTTTTCGATGGGGAGGAAGAGGATGTGGTCTGAACCATGATTTCGTTTAATTAAATGGGTGATGCCTCTGCTGTGAAGGGGTAAGATTGTAAAAATCACTAGCCACTCGCCTTCCCATGAAGTGCGGAAATCGAGAAACACGGACAATTATTATAATGGACCTATGCTCCCAACGCTTGGGATCTTGCTGAAGACTGGTCGGTTGCCGAACAAGGAGGAGTGAGGGACTCACCTTGCAAGCCGAAGATGACGACACGAGGAGATTGACCGGATATATATCGGTGTTGAAGGCTAGTCCGGGGACTACTATGGGAGTCCTGGATTAGGGGGTCCTCGGATGTACAACCTATTGCTTATGGGCCGAACTGTGGTGGGCATTGGATGATCAGGGTCACCGTCGGCAGGATGGAAGCCTTGAGGAGCCGTGACATATCCTCCAAGTCATCGATCATAGATAGACATATTTATCTCTTTGGCATGTAACCGACCATGCGTAAAACCTAGGTACCCTCGGCGCTGGAGGGTTATAGGTTGTATATACAGAACAACTCATCTAGGGTTAACTATTCGATCTCGAGGTAGATCAACTCTGTAACCCCTCATAGCATCAATACAACCAAGCAGGACATAGGGTATTATCTCCATAGGAGGGCCCAAACCTGGGTAAATTTGTGTCCCCTTCGTCTCCTGTTACCATCGATTCTAGTCTCACAGTTCGGGACCCCCTACCCGAGATCCGCCGGTTTTGACACTGATAGTGGTGGCGTCCTGGGTAGGCAGGTGTGAGTTCCATCCCATGCAAGCTAAAGGCAAACTGAACTCCATGATTCATGTCTCTCCGTTTATCTTGCCCATCATGATCTGAACTTAGAAATTGGAACACTAGAAGACCCAATCTAAGGGGAAAATGGGATGTATGATCACAAGAGAGTATGGAGATCCCATTTCTGCTAACCAGCATACAGACCCGCAGCTGTGGCCATGGATTTGGTGGATCAGGTATGTAGGACAGAAGGAGCTAGAGAAAGAAGAAAGCACACATGGATCTTTTTTATTTTATTTACCGTTTCTTTTTTACCATATACGTGGGTCCAGACTAAAGAGATACTAGAGCAAATCAGTAAAACATTTCAAAAGATTTTTCCTTTTTTTTCGGCCAGCGCAACTCTAGCATGGACTAAGGATGAAGATGAATATGACAGTGGGGTATGCATGTCAGCGAGAGTATCTTATGATCCTGGTCCGGAATGATCTTTTCCCGATGCTCCAAATGGGTTCATTGTTAGAACTAACCGGGATTAAAAAGTACAAGGTACCGATTTCAGGGATTAGGAGCTGAGGGTTTGATTTTGACAAGGTGTATAAATTTATGGTTTATTTTAGACTTCACTCGGGGGGGGGGGGGGAAGAGGGTGGCGGCCTGGGGCCGGGTGGACACGGCGGCTGGCGGGGGACGCAGCGAGGATGTTGTGTGCTCGACCGAGGGAACCAAATACTATTTGCCGCTTAGAGCATCTACACCCACGATGGGTAAATCCGATGGATCAAACGACCGTGATGCATTTGTTCGTAAACAGTAACCGGTCACGTTCTAAATAATGCATTCTACAATTAAATACCCTCTCTGTCTTAAAATAAGTGTCTTAACTTTATACTAGCTTTAACACAAAATTATACTAAGCTTGAGATACTTATTTTAGGACGGAAGGAGTATTTCAAATTTAAAACCTTGAATCCATACTATTATATTTTTTTAAACCGGGTGTTCCCCCTTTCCATTACTAAAACGAAGTACAAAGTCTTACACAAGCCAGGAGAATGAGGTCAGGATGAGAGAAAGTTCAAAGCACTGCTAGGAAACCCACCATGCCTGCCCACCATCGATACAAGCGCTATGGGGCAAAAACCTAGACAAGACATAAAATCTTAACTAGACCTATTACAAACATAGGAGATCAATCGTTCACCATACTGGACATAGGACCAAATTCCAGCAAAAACCAAGGAAGATAAGACTTCAACACTGCTTCAGTCCATCATACGACCTGACTCGATCTGCTCCAGCCAGGGATGAAGGCCTCACAGCTCCACACCAATCTTCAGTGAGTTGTCGCAAGCTTTCATCAGCATCATGGTCCATTGCGGATCATCTCAGCTCCAGCGCTAAGTCTCTCCATATCCTCGCCTTTGTGAAGCCCTGCCCAATACAAAAGAAACGAACATGTCGTGAACACTATCTCAAAAGGAGTTTCGATTAGTTTGTTTTGAAAGTGGCCTTGTTCTGGGCCAGCCAGATAGACCAAGTCACTGCTCCAAGAGCCACAATATAAATACGCTCATCACCAAGAAGGAAAGCAAAGCACCAAGGAAATAATTGTTAGTAGTTACTGATAGAGGCGAGGGTCCTGATCTTTCGATGAGATGATAACTATCGATTTGGTGAAGATGACTTTGACTATCCGACTACAAACATGCACGAAGTTACGCCTTGGCAATCACTAAACCAATCTCCAAGACGTTATTGACCACACCGGAGCACGATCAACCTAACCACAAAGGTCTATTACTACAAGCAATCAAAGAACAAAAAAGTATATGATAATGCAATCTGAATATTGCGAGTATAGATGCAGTATTGGTAAGGATGGGGTTCCAAAAGTTGTCTTGTTGTGGTCGTTGGACACAAACGAAGTACACGAAGTTGTAATGGCTAACTTTTACTAAACAAAACCCAAAGAAAAATCTACTAGATTGATCTACTCACATAGGAGAAAGTGGTGGCGGCCAAGGAGGTGGGAGGATGTCCCAAGGCAGCCTAAAACTAACCGTAGGTCATACAAGGCCCATGGGCCCAAGTGGAGGTGATGCAACACCTTTGGCCTTGTAGTTTGACTCGGATTCCGCCGCAACGTCAGATTGTTTCGACAATATCTCCACGCTCCAGACGAATTTTAAGGTGATTACACTAGGATAGAACTCATATGAAATCTACTTTCCAACAAAAAAATCACCCAATTCGGAGTCCGAATGAAAAAGTTCTTGGCGTTTTGAGACAGATGTGTCTGTGCAGTCTGAATCTGAGTCCAGAACGTAAGAAACTTGGACTCTATCTTCTATTGAGCTAAAAGTGACGCGAGAGAACTTCTGGAACAACACCTAATTATTTCCTTTGACGTGAGAGGACCTCTTGAATAGCACCCAAGATGTTCCTCTTCCTTTATCATCACACGTGGTTCATACAAGTGTTCGGCCATTCTGCATTTAAGCATAAAATAAAAAAAGGTGAAGTGTTTTTGTTTCGGATAACATAAATAAATCATTGCATAATTCTTATAAGAAGTAACCTCACAAATATGCGCGTATGCAATATTTTTTGTCGTATCCAAGGCAGTCATGTCCTCCTCATCCCATATGCCGTACAAGGCCCATGGGCCCAAGTGGAGGTGATGCAACACCTTTGGACTTGTAGTTTGACTCGGATTCTGTTGCAACGTCAGATTGTTTCATCAATATCTTCATGCTCCGGAAGAATTTAAGGTTATTCCAATTGGTCTATAACTCATATGAAATCTACTTTCCAACAAAAAAGAATCACCCAATTCGGAGTCCGAATGAAAAAATTCTTGGCATTTTGAGACATGTTTGTCTGTGTAGTCTGAATCTGAGTCCAGAATGTGAGAGACTTGGACTCTATCTTCTGTTGGGGTAAAAGTGATGTGAGAGAACTTATTGAACATCACATAATTATTTCCTTTGACGTGAGAGGACCTCTTGAATAGCACCCAAACATTTCCTCTTCCTTTGTCATCACACTTGATTCATACAAGTGTTCGACCATTCTGCATTTAGGCATTAAATAAAAATAGGTGAAGTATTTTTGTTTTGGATAACATAAATAAATTATTTCATAATTCTTATAAGAAATAACCCCACAAATATGCATGTATACAATATTTATTGTCGTATCCAAGGTAGTCATGTCCTCATCAGTTACTGGGACATAAGTCTGTTCCAATGGTCACTCCAATCAATCTCCAAACAACCTTATCAACAACACATCCAAAAACATATGACGTGAAGTCTCAACCTCTCTATAGAAAGAACAAATTGGATTCCTAGGCCAGTAATGCCTTTTCATCACATCCCTAGTGAGAACAACATCTTGAGAGAGCTGCCAAAGAAAGACTTGGTGGTGTAGGGGCCAGTTTTCTTGAAACCCCAGAAGACATAGTCACTCGCTCGAGTGAGTTGTGTGCTATTCACAGTATCACATAGTTCATCCCACTGGCTTGACAACACAGGGTCCACCCTTCTTCGAAAAAATAGAGAACAATCAGCCTCAACCAACTTATCAACCATGCATTTTTGCTCATTGTAAATCTCAAATAGGAGAGGGTACTTGTCCATAAACGGGGCCACTCCGTTGCAACATAAAAAATCTTTAAGAAGATCTCGTCCGCCTCTGCCGTCCGATGGCCGGCTACACTCCTTAGAGTTTTGGTCTGACCACCGACGGGGTAGAGTAGTACATGGGACACTAGCCGGCTCATGGGAGTCGAGCTCTCTCCATCTCCCATGCCCTACTCTTCCTCGTCGGAGGCCGCAATCCGGACGGTGCCGGTTGATACGTCTCCAACGTATTAGTTATTTATGAAGTGTTCGTGTCATATTTGCCTATGTTTACAATACTTTATATGGTTTTGATGCACTTTATATGATTTATTTAGAACTAACCCGGACTGACGCTATTTTTAGCAGAATTACCATGGTGTTGTTTTTGTGTAGAAAATAAAAGTTCTCAGAATCACCTAAAACTTTTTTATGTTTTTTCTGGAGAAAATAAGAAATACCAGAGCGAAGAACCACTGGAGGGGAGCCACCTGTGGACCACGAGCCAATAGGGCGCGCCCACCCCCTGGGCGTGCCCTGATGGCTTGTGGGGCCCACATGGATCCGTTTAGTGTGATTCCAACGTAAAAATTCCTATATATATAGAAACACTCAGAAATAAACAGAGACTCCCCGCTCCATCGCTGCAACTCTCTAGATCGACGAAACCCCCATCTAGAGGCTTTCCAGTACCCTGCCGGAGAGGGCAAATCATCTCTGGTGGCCATCTTCATCATCCCAGCGGAGGCCATGACGAGAAGGGTGTATTTCACCCTCTAGGCTGAGGGTCTGTGCCAATAGCTATATGTTTAATCTCTCTCTCTCTGGTGTTCTTGAGATGGCACGATCTTGATGTATCACGGGCTTTGTTAATATAGGTGGATCATATGGTGTTCTTCCCTTGCTATCTTGTTGTGATGAATTGAATCTTTCCCTTTGAGATTTTGTTATGTCAGATTGAATATTGAATTTGAGATCACTTGATGTATGTCTTGCATGTGGATACCCGTGGTGACAATGGCGTATTCTATTGATTCACTTGATATATGCTATGGCATCAACTTGCAGATTCCGGTGACCTTGGGGATCTATGTGTGGGAAATATGCCCTAGAGGCAATACGAAATTAGTTATTATCATATTTCCTTGTTCATGATCATCATTTATGATCCATGCTAGAATTGTATTGATCGGAAACTCAGATACATGTGTGGATACATAGAAAACACCATGTCCCTAGTATGCCTCTAATAGACTAGCTCGTTGATCGAAGATGGTCAAGGTTTCCTAGCCATGAAAATGAGATGCCATTTTATAACGGGATCACATCATTAGGAGAATGATGTGATGGGCAATACCCACACTATAGACGTAGAATATGATCGTGTCAGTTTATTGCTATAGTTTTCTGCATGTCAAAGTATCTATTCCTATGACCATGAGAACATGCAACTCACTGACACCGGAGGAGTACCTTGTGTGTGTGTCAAATGTCTCAATGTAACTGGGTGACTATAAAGGTGCTCTACAGGTATCTTCGAGGGTGTCTATTGGGTTTGCATGGATGAAGACTAGGATTTGTTACTCCGTGTGATGGAGAGGTATCTCAGGGCCCACTCGGTGATACAACATCATAATGAGCCTTGCAAGCAAAGTGACTAAAGAGTTAGCCATAGGATCTTGTATTATGGAACGATTAAAGAGACTTGCCGGTAACGTGATTGAACTAGGTATGGAGATACCGACGACCGAATCTCGGGAAGTAACATACCGAAGAACAAAGGGAACAATATATGGGATTAACTGAATCCTTGACATAAAGGTTCAACCGATAAAGATCTTCTTAGAATATGTAGGAACCAATATGGGCATCCAGGTCCCGCTATTGGTTATTGATCGTAGAGGTGTCTCGGTCATGTCTACAAAGTTCTTGAACCTGTAGGGTCTGCACACTTAAGGTTCGGTGACGTTTCAGTAGTATTGAGTTATGTGTGTTGGTGATCAAAGGTTGTTCGAAGTCCCGAATGAGATCCCAGAAGTCACGAGGATCTCCGATATGGTCTGAAGGTAAAGATTGATATATAGGAAGTCCCCTTTTGGTCACCTAAAAATGTTCGGGCGTCACTGGTAGTGTATAGGAGATGCCGGGAGGGTTGCGGGGGTCCACCCACTTCGAGGGGGGGGGGCAACATGGGCATTAGGGGTGGCACACCAGCCCTTAGTGGGCCGAGCAAGCCAGCCCCTAAGGGCCCATGGGAAGAGGAGAGAGGAGGGCGAAGTGGGGAGTCCTCCCAGGACTCCACCTCCCTTGTGGGGGGAGAACTCCTCCCCTAGGTTCGACCGAATCCTCCTTGTGAAGGGTTTGAGGATGCCTCCTCCCTTTCCTTCCTCCTATATATACTAGAGGATTTGAGGGCATCCCTAACCCTAATAGCCACGTGCTGCCCACTTCTTCCTCTAGATCATTTCTCCTCTAGATTAGTTCGGCGGAGCTTGGTGAAGCCCTGCTGGATTAGTTCACCACCATCGCCACCACTACATTATGCTGCCAGAGAACTCATCTACCTCTCCACCCTCGCTTGCTGGAACAAGGAGGTGGAGATCATCATCGAGCTGTACATTTGCTAAACGCGGAGGTGTCGTGCATTCGACGCTAGATTGGAAGGACCATGATTAGATCATGGGACGGATCGCGATCGGATCGCGGGACGTCTAGCAATTTGGACCGCGAAGACATTTGAGTACATCAACCACGTTTCTTAATGCTTACCTCTTAGTGATCTACAATGGTATGTAGATCCCCTCTCCCTCTCGTAGATGCTCATCACCATGGATAGATCTTGTGTGTGCGTAGGAAATTCTTGTTTCCCATGCAGTGTTCCCCAACAGTGGTATCAGAGCTAGGTCTATGCATATATGAGATCACGAGTAGAACACAAAGGAGTTTGTGGGCATTGGTGCTTAGATTGCTTGCTTCCTTGGTCTTTACTTTATTTGACGATATTGTGGGATGAAGCGGCCCAGACCAACCTTACTCGTACGCTTACGAGATACCGGTTCCATCGACTAACATGTGACTTTGTTGCATAAAGATTGCTGGCAGGTGTCTATCTCTCCTAGTCTAGTTGGATCGGATTCGACAAAGGCGGTCCATGAGAAGGTTGAATAGAAATTTGTGTATCACCTTGTGGTTTTGCATAGGTAAGAATCGTTCTTGCTAGATACCCATAGCAGCCATGTAAAACATGCAACAACAATTAGAGGACGTCTAACTTGTTTTTGTAGGGTATGTTGTGATATGATATGGCCAATTATATGATTAGATGAAAGTGATGTATGAGATGATCATATTTTGTATAGAATATCACGACTTGCATGTCAACGAGTATGGCAACCGGCAAGACCCATAGGGTTGTCTTTAATTCTTGTATGACCTACGTGTCAATCGTTAAGCGTTATGTAATGCTTTACTTTATTGCGAAGCGATAGCAATAGTAGTAGAAGCATGGTGGGCGCGACAACCCCGATGGGGACACAATGATGGAGATCATGGTGTTATGATAGTGACGATGGAGATCATGCTAGTGCTTTGGAGATGGAGATCAAAAGCACATGTTCATGGCCATATCATGTCACTTATGATTTGCATGTGTTGTTAATCCTTTTATGCACCTTGTTTTTCTTAGGACGACGGTAGCATTATAAGGTGAACCCTCACTAAAATTTCAAGATAAAATTTAGTTCTCCCCGAGTGTGCACCGTTGCAAAAGATCGTCATTTCGAAGCACCACATGATGATTGGGTGTGATAGACGCTATGTTCACATACAACGGGTGCAAGCCAGTGTTGCACATGCGGAACACCCGGGTTAAGCTTGATGAGCCTACTATGTACATACATGGCCTCAAAACACAAGAGACCGAAAGGTCGAACATGAGTCATATAGTAGGTATGATCAACATGAACATGTTCACCATTGAAACCACCTCATCTCACATGATGATCGGACTTGGGTTGGTGAATTTGGATCATGTATAACTCGGATGACAAGAGGGATGTCAATTCGAGTGGGAGTTTTTAAGTAATATGATTAACTAAACTTCTTATCATGAAGATGGTCTAAAGTTGTCTTTGCTAAATTATGTTGTAGATCAATAGCTTGCGTTGTAGCTCCCTTGTATTTTTGATACGTTCCTAGAGAAAATAGAGTTGAAATATGATGGTAGCAATTGTGCGGACTAGGTTCATAATCAGAGGATTGTCCTCAGTTGCTGCACAGAAGGCTTATGTCCTTAATACACCGCTCGATGCGCCACCCCGTCAAGCAGAGACTGTGGATGTTGTGAACATCTGACAGGCACGTTCTGATGAATATTTGATAGTTCAGTGTGTCTTGCATTACGGCTTAGAATTCAGGCTCCAAATACGTTTTGAATGTCATGGAGCGTATATGATGTTCCAAGAGCTGAAATTGGATTTCAAGCTTGTGCCCGTGTTGAGAGGTATGAGACCTCCAACAAATATTGTTTGCCTGCAAGATGAAGGAGAATAGCTCAATCGATGAGCATGTGCTTAGATTGTCTAGGTGCTACAATCATTTGGATCGAGTGGGAGTTGATCTTCTAGATAAGATGGTGATTGATATAGTTCTCCAAGTCACCGCCACCAAGCTACTAGAGCTTCATGATGAAATATAAATATGCCATGGATGGAAAAGATGATCCCTGAGCTATTCACAATGTTTGACACCGTGAAGGTAGAGATCTAGACGGAGCATCAAGTGTTGATGGTTAGTAAAACCACTAGTTTCGAGAAGGGCAAGGGCAAGGAGGGAAACTTCATGAATGAAAAGCCAGTTGCCACTCAAGTGAAGAAACCCAAGGTTGAACCCAAACCCGATACTAAGTGCTTCTATTATGAGGAGAACGATCGCTGAAGCGGAACAACCCTAGATACATGGTAGATAAGAAGGTTGACAACGTCAATAGAAGTATATTTGACATACGTGTTATTGATGTGTACCTTACTAGTACTCCTAGTAGCACTTGGGTATTAGATACTGGTTCAGTTGCTAAATGTTAGTAACTCAAAATAATAGCTACGGAGACTAGCTAAGGGCGAGGTGATGATGTGTGTTGGAAGTGTTTCCAAGGTTGATGTGATCTCCATCAAACACTCTCTCTACCTTGGGGATTAGTGATGAACCTAAATAAATGTTATTTGGTTTTGCATTGAGGATGAACATGATTAGATCGTGTTTATTGCAATACGGTTATTAATTTAAGTTAGAGAATAGTGGTTATTCTACTTACAAGAATAATACCTTCAAGAATAATGGTTAGAGAATAATGGTTATTCTACTTACAAGAATAATGGTTATTCATGCACCCAATGAGAATGGTTTATTGAATCTTGATCATAGTAATACACATGTTCATAATATTGATGCCAAAAGATGCAAAGCTAATAATGATAATACCACATACTTGTGGCACTGCCACTAAAGGTCATATTGATGTAAAGCGCACGAAGAAACTCCATGCTAATGGATCTTTGGACTCACTCGATTTCGAATCGGTTGAGACATGTGGACCATGCCTCTTGGGCAAGATGACTAAGACCTCGTTTTCCGGTTTGATGGAGCAGGCAAGTGACTTATTAGAAATGATACATGTTGATGTATGCGGTCCAATGAGTGTTGTAACGTGCGGTGGATATCGTTATTTTCTTACCTTCACTGATGATTTGAGTAGATATGGGCATATTTACTTAATGAAACACAAGTCTGAATATTTTGAAAAGTTCAAGAAAATTCAGAGTGAAGTTTGAGATCATCATGACAAGAAGATAAAATGTCTACTATATGTGGAAGTTGTTTCACAACTCACGCCACCTGGAACACCATAGTGTGATGGCGTGTCCGAACGTTGTAGTCGTGCTCTATTGGATATGGTGCATACTATGATGTCTCTTATCGTTTTGCCACTATCATTTTGAGGTTATGCATTAGAGACAACTACATTCACTTTAAATAGGGCACCATCTAAATATTTTGAGATGACACCGTATGAATAATGGTTTGGTAGAAACCTAAGCTGTCATTTCTTAGAGTTTGGGAATGCGGCACTTATGTGTGATAAGCTCGAACCCAAAGCGGAGGAGTGCATCTTCATAGGATACCCTAAGTAAACAATTGGGTATACCTTCTATCTCAGATCCTAGGGCAAAGTGTTTGTTGCTAAAAATGTGTCCTTTCTCGAGAAAGAGTTTCTCTCGAAAGAATTGCATGGGACGAAACTAGAACTTGATGAGGTTGTTGAACCGTCACTTTAGTTGGGTAGTAGCACGGCGTAGAAAGATGTTTCCACGATGCCTACACCAAGTGAAGAGGAAGCAAATGATGATGATCATGAAGCTTCAGATCAAGTTACTACCAAACCTCGTAGGTCAACAAGGACTCATACCGCTCCTGAGTGGTACGTCAATCCTATCTTGGAGGTCGTGGTGTTATGCAATAGTGAACCTACGAGCTATGAAGAAGTGATGGTGGGCCCGAATTCCAATAAATGGCTAGGAGCCTTGAAATCTAAGAAAGGATCCATGTATGAAAACCGAGTATGGACTTTGGTAGACTTGGCCATTGAACTATAGGTCGTTGAGTACAAATGGACCTCTAAGAATAAGACAGGCACTGGTGGTGAATGTCACCATTTATGAAGCTCAACTTGTCGCAAAGAAGTTTCTGACAAGTTCAAGGAGTTGACTACGATGAGACTTTCTCACCCGTAGCGATGCTAATATTTGTTGGAATTATGTTAGCAGTTGCTACATTTTTCAATTATGAAATCTGGAAGATGGATGTCAAAACATTGTTTCCTTAATGGTTTCCTTGAGGAAAGGTTGTATGTGATACAATTAGAAGGTTTGGCCAGTCCTAAGGATGCTAAAAGGTGTGCAAGCTCCAGCAATCCTTCTATGGGCTGGAGCAAACATCTCAGAGTTGGAATATATGCTTTGATGAGGTGATCAAAGTTTTTGCGTTTATACAAAGTTTATGAGAAACTTGTATTTACGAGAAAGTGAGTGGGAGCACTATAGAATTTATGATAAGTATATGTGGTTGACATATTGTTGATCGGAAATGATGTAGAATTTCTAGAAATCATAAATGGTTGTTTGAAAAGAGTTTTTCAAAGGAATACCCATATAAAGCTACTTAAATGTTGGGCATCAAGATCTATAGAGATAGCTCAAGACACTTGATGAGACTTTCACTGAGTACATACCTTGACAAGATTTTGAAAGAGTTCAAAATGGGTCAATCTAAGAAGGATATCTTGCCTGATTTGTAAGGTGTGAAGTTGAGTAAGACTCAAAGCTCGACCACGGCAGAAGATAGACAAAGGACGAAGGTCGTACCCTATGCCTTAGACATAGGCTCTGTATAGTATGTCATGCTGTGTACCACACCTGTGTGTGCCTTCCCATGTGTCTGTCAAGGGGTACAAGAGCGATCCAGGAGTGGATCACTGGACAATGGTAAAAATTATCCTTAGTAACTAGAGGACTAAGGAAATATTTCTCGATTATTCAGGTGATAAAGAGTTTGTCATAAAGGGTTACGTCGATGCAAGCTTTAACACCAATTCGGATGACTCTTAGTAGCAATCCGGATACGTATGATGGAGCAGCCATTTGGAATAGCTCCAAGTGGAGCATGGTAGTAGTGTCTATAGTATTACATAGAGATTTGCAAAGTACACACGGATCTGAATGTCGCAGACCCGTTGACTAAAACCTCTTTCCCATGCAAAACATGATCGAACCCCATAACTGATTGGGTGTAAGATTCGTAACAATGTAAATCACATAGAGATGTGATCTAGATTATTGACTCTAATGCAAGTGGGAGATTGTTGGAATATGCCCTAGAGGCAATAATAAAATATTTATCATCATATTTCCTTGTTCATGATAATCGTTTATTATCCATGCTAGAATTGTATTGATCAGAAACTCAGATACATGTGTGGATACATAGACAACACCATGTCCCTAATATGCCTCTAATAGACTAGCTCCTTGACCAAATATGGTCAAGGTTTCCTAGCCATGGACATGAGATGTCATTGATAACGGGATCACATCATTAGGAGAATGATGTGATGGACAAGACCCAAACTATAGACATAGCATATGATCATGTTAGTTTATTTCTATAGTTTTCTTCATGTCAAAGTATCTATTCCTATGACCATGAGATCATGCAACTCACTAACACCGGAGGAGTATCTTGTGTGTATCAAACATCACAACGTAACTGGGTGACTATAAAGGTGCTCTATAGGTATCTCCAAGGGTGTATGTTGGGTTGGCATGGATCAAGACTAGGATTTGTTACTCCATGTGACGGAGAGGTATCTCAGGGCCCACTTGGTCATATAACATCATAATGATCCTTGCAAGCAAAGTGACTAAAGAGTTAGCCACATGATCTTGTATTATGGAATGATTAAATAGACTTACTGATAACGAGATTGAACTAGGTATGGCGATACCGACGATCGAATCTCGGGCAAGTAACATACCGAAGAACAAAGGGAACAACATACGGGATTAACGGAATCCTTGACATAGAGGTTCAATCGATAAAGATCTTCATAGAATATGTAGGAACCAATATGGGCATCCAGGTCCTGCTATTGGTTGTTGTCCGTAGAGGTGTCTCGGTCATGTCCACATAGTTCTCGAACTCGCAAGGTCTGCACACTTAAGGTTTGGTTACGTTTCGGTAGTATTGAGTTATGTATGTTGGTGACCGAAGGTTGTTCGGAGTCCCGGATGAGATCCCAGACATCACGAGGAGCTCCGGAATGGTTCAAAGGTATAGATTGATATATATGAAGTCCCGTTTTGGTCACCGGAAAAAGTTCGGGCGTCACCGGTAGTGTACTGGGGATGCCAGGAGGGTTCCGGGGGTCCATTGGGAGGGGCCACCCACTTCGGGGGCCACATGGGCCTTTGGGGTGGCGCACTTGCCCTTAGTGGGCTGGGCAAGCCAGCCCCTAAGGGCCCATGCAAAGAGAAGAGAGGAGGGGCAAGTGAGGAGTCCTCCCAGGACTCCACCTCCCTTGTGGGAGGAGGAATCCTAGTTGGCAGAGGACTCCTCCCCCTATGTTCATACGAATCCTTCTTGTGGAGGGTTTGAGGATGCCTCCTTCCCTCCCTTGCTCCTATATATACCAGAGGATTTGAGGGCAGCCCTAACCCTAATAGCCACGTGCTACCCACTTGTTCCTCTAGATCGTTTCTCCTCTAGATTAGTTCAGCAGAGCTCGGCGAAGCCCTGACGGTTTAGTTCACCACCACTGCCACCACGTTGTTGTGCTGCCGGAGAACTCATATACCTCTCCAACCTTGCTTGATGGATCAAGGAGGTGGATATCTTCATCGAGCTGTACGTGTGCCGAACGCGGAGGTGCTGTCTATTTGGCGCTAGATCGGAAGGACCATGATTGGATCACGGGACGGTTTGTGATTGAATCGCGGGACAAATCGTGATAGGATCAAGGGATGGCTAGCAATTTGGATCGCGAAGACGTTCGACTGCATCAACCGCGTTTCTTAACGCTTCCCGCTTAGCGGTCTACAAGGGTATGTAGATTCACTCTCCCTCTCGTAGATGCTCATCACCATGGATAGATCTTGTGTGTGTGTAGGAAATTTTTGTTTCCTGTGCAATGTTTCCCAACACTATGCATAGGGGTCAATTGCATGTTTTAATACTACTTTCTCTGATAGAAATCTTGGGGTGCTCCTTGAAGTTCTTTGTGTTTGATTGAATATGATAGATCTGAAATTGTTTGATGCATGTCGCATAATTTACCCACAGATACTTGAGGTGACATTGGAGTATTTAGGTGACATTAAGGTTGATTGATATGTATCATTGGTGGTGTTTTAGTATGAACTCTAGGTCTTATTGTGGCACTTATAGGAATAGCTCAAAAGATTGATCGGAAAGAATAACTTTGAGCTGGTTCTACTACCTACACCAATTTCATCTTATGTTCTCCACTAGATAGGAACTTTGCAATGATTCTTTGTTGCACGTTGAGGGATGATCATATGATTCAACTATGTTAGCTTTGTTTAGATATTGTACTAGTGAAAGTATGAACCCCAGGCCTTATTTCCAAGCATTGATATACTATTTTGCTTGTCGTTTACTATTTGCTACCTTGTTCTTTTCATATTTTCAGATTATAAAAACTTATTTCTACCATCCATATTGCACTTGTATCATCATCTCTTCGTCAAACTAGTGCACCTGTACAATTTTCCATTGTATTGGTGTGTTGGGGACACAAGAGATTTCTTGTATTTGATTGCAGGTTTGTTTGAGAGAGTCCATCTTCATCCTACACCTCCCACGGATGGATAAACCTTTGGTTATCCACTTGAGGGAAAGTTACCACTGTCCTACAAAACTCTGCGCTTGGAGGCCCAACAAAGTCTACAAGAATAATGTTGCGTAGTCGACATCACCGGTGGAGGTGAGATCGATGACAGATCCTTCCTGGGAGGAGTCGACATCAACCACGACACGGTTGCGGACCCATAGTGGTTCACCATACGGGGCGCCAGAGAGTGCGATCTGCCTCGCCAAGGTCCACCGCCGCAAGGGCTTCCACTGCCTCACATTTCGTCGGACGATGCCCATGGTGCGTCCCACTGCTCGGAGTGCCAACAGGGTGGTTGCATGTCCAGCAGCGTGTTCGCATGCCAGATGGGCTGCACCACCTCCGGTGAGGCAGCAACGGCACACCTAGCGCCGGATCCATGTGCCATTTTGGGTGGACGCAATGGATTTCCGATGAAAGGAGTCCTCGCTCTGCCGTGCACGGCCCTCCTCCCGGGAGCGACGGAGCTCAAGACAGATGGACATCTCCCCCTCATGGCCGCATGGGATGAGCTCTGGGTCGACGGATCTAAAGGTGAAGGACTCGGATCTACTGCCCACCATGGCGGAGACGACCGTTGATCGCCGAAGGTGAGATTGGGTGGTAGAGGGGGAGTGGAGTGAAGTGTCTAGGGTTTGATCCAGCGAGCGGATGGGAAGGAATATATGTGGGATCGAGTGGGCCAGTAATGGCCCACAAGTATAGGGGATCAATCATAGTATTTTTGATAAGTAATAGTGTCGAACCCAAGGAGGAGCAGAAGAAAATGATAAGCAGTTTTCAGCAAGGTATTCTTTGCAAGTGCTATGAGTAAAATGTTAGATGGTTTTGTAGAAAGATAATTCATAACAAGTGGCAAGTAACAATAGTAGAAAGTGTGCAACAAGATAGCCCAATCCTTTTTATAGGAAAGGATGGGCCTGAAAGTACTCTTATATGAAGCAAGCACTCCGGAGGACACATGGGAATTGCCGTCTAGTCATGTTCATCATCTTTAGTTGATTCACATTTGTTACTTTGATAATTTGATAGGTGGGTGGACTGGTGCTAAGGTGTTATTCTTACTTGAACAAGAAATGCACTAATGATTAACCCCCCTCGCAAGCATCCACAACTATGAAATAAGAATTAAGATAAATCTAACCATATCATGAAACATGTGGATTCAAATCAACCCCTTATGAAATAACGCATAAACTAGGGTTTAAGCTTCTGTCACTCTAGCAACCCATCATGTACTTATTAATCCACAATGCCTTCCCTTAGGCTCATAATATGGTGAAGTGTCATGTAGTTGATGTTCACACGACACCACTAAGTGAAGCAACAACATACATATCATCAAAATATCGAACGAATACCAGCTTCACATGACTACTTATAAGAAGACGTCTCACATGTCCTCAGGAACAAAAGTAACTAATCACACATCATCAACATGTTCAAGATCAAGGGTGTAACAATGATGATTAAGGATCTGAACATAATATCTTTCACCAAATAAACCAACAAGCATCAACTACAAGATGTAATCGACACTACTAGTAACCCACAGGTACCGGCTACCTCTTGAGCTTGCGTTGGTTTTCCCTTGAAGAGGAAAGGATGATGCAGCGAAGTAGATAAGTATTTACCTCAGTTGATGAGAACCAAGGTATCAATCCAGTAGGAGGAACAAGCAAGTCACCAACGGATGCACCTACACAAACAATTAAACTCTTGCACCCAACGCTATAAAGGGGTTGTCAATCCGTTCACGGTTATTTGCAAGGATTAGATCTAATATAGATAGATGTAAACGATAATGGAAAGTAAAAGGTAAATAAATTGCAGAAATGTATTTTTGGTATTTTTGGTTTATAGATCTGAAAGTATATTATGGAAAGTAGACCCGAGTGCCATAGGTTTCACTAGAGGCTTCTCTCTTGAAGGCAAATATCATGGTGGGTAAACAAATTACTGTCAAGCAAGTGATAGAAAAGTGAATAATAATGTAGTTATCCAAGGCAATGATCATGCATATAGGCATCACGTCTGTGTCAAGTAGGTCGAAAGGATTCTACATCTACTACTATTACTCCACACATCGACCGACTCCTGCCTGCATCTAGAGTATTAAGTTCATGAAGAATAGAGTAACACATTAAGTAAGATGACATGATGTAGAGGGATAAACTCAAGCAATATGATGAAAACCCCATCTTGTTGCCATTGATGGCAAAAATACAATACGTGCCTTGCTACCCCTACTATGTCACTAGGTGAGGACACCGCAAGATTGAACCCAAAACCAAGCACTTCTCCCATTGCAAGAATTACCAATCTAGTTGGACAAACCAAACCAATAACTCGAAGAGAATTACAAGGATATGAAATCATGCATATAAGAATCCAGAGAAGATTCAAATAAGATTCATGGATAATCTGAACATAAACTCACAATTCATCGGATCTTGACAAACACACCACAAAAGAAGATTACCTCGGATAGATCCCCATGAAGATCATGGAGAACATGGTATTGAAGATCAAAGAGAGAGAAGAAGCCATCTAGCTACTAGCTATGGACCTGTAGATCTGTGGTGGACTACTCATGCATCATCGGAGGGGCAATGGAGTTGATGTAGATGCCCTTTGTGATTGAAACCCCCTCCGGTAGATTACAGGAAAAGGCTCCAAGATTGGATCTCTCGGGAACGGAGGCTTCTCACGGTGGAAAAGTATTTGTGTGGCTCGTTATGATGTTGGGGGAATATTTGGGTATTTATAGGATGAAGAATAGGGTTAGGAGACCTGCCAGGAGACGGCAAGCCTGCTAGGTGCGACCAGGGGGTGGCCGCGCCTACCAGGCTTATGACCTCTTGGCACAAGCCCTGGCGTGCACTCCAAGTCTGGTTGATTTGTTTCCTTCCAGAAAAATTCCTTCTGAAGGTTTTATTTTGTTTGGACTCTGTTTAATATTTCATATTTGCAAAACTCAGAAACAAGGAAAAAACAGAAACTGGCACTAGGCTCTAGATCAATAGGTTAGTCCCAAAAATAATGTAAAATAGCATATTAATGCATATAAAACATCCAAAACAAATAATATAATAGCATGACATCATCAAAAATTATAGATACGTTGGAGACGTATCAGTACCAATATGAGGTTTTGAGACAAAGATTGAATACAAGAGATGAACTAGGGTTTGAGATGAGATGTTGCTTGTGAAGATGATGACTGGTCCTCCCATGAAGGAGGAAGCATTGGTGATGACAATGGCTTCGATCTCCTCCTTCCGAAGGGAAGTTTCCCCGGCAGAATCTCTCTACCGGAGAGCAAAAGGGCCTCTGCCCAGGTTTCCGCCTCGAGACGATAGCGCTTCGTCCCGAAAGAATCCTCTTAATTTTTTCTAGGTAAAAACACACCTTATAGCAGAAGAGGAGGCCGGGACACCTGCGAGGGACCCACAAGCTAACATGGCATGCCCTGTTGGCTTGTGGCCAAAAGGTGGCCCCTTCTGGTATATTTTTGGCCCAACAATTCGCATATATTCTGACAAAAATTCTTCGTGAAGTTTAAGGTCATTTGGTGTCCAGTGAATTTTCACCCTTTTTCTTAGTTTTCATGTCCAGAATTCTAGTTCTCGGCAATTTCCCTCTTTGTGATGTACCTTGTAAATTCACAGAGAAATGGCATAAGAATTGTATCATAAAGTGGAATAATGGTAAACAATACTATAAATATTGATAGGAAATCATGATGCAAAATGCGCATATCAGCCAGCGTGGGCCGGGTCCGACATGGCAGACGCGCCCGGACACTCCCATATCTGCCTCATATTTAGGTTGGATATGAGGGGTGGCGGTCAACTTGGACATTTGAGGCCTGTTGAGGCGCCCAGTTGGGTCAAATTTGGTGATCGGTCAGTGATCATACGGTTCGCCTCGGCGTATGAGGCGGGTTTGGGGCGTTCGGGTGTAAATGCTCTTAAGGCGGCGTTTTTGCTAGTACTAGGAAATGCCCCTAAAAAGAGTATTTTTTTTACAAGCAACTTATTTGCTTTCTTCTTTTAGGGGTATAACGATCTTTATTCAAGTAAGTTTAGGGAGAACGTTAGAATATTATGCAGATGAGTCAACGAAACATTGTCTACCTAAGTCTAGAGACAAAGAAATTTAAACTCAAGAATTAACCTCAGAATTTGTTTTTCTGCTCTCATGAATAAAATTGCAGCTTTCGAAATCCTTCAATTTTGCACTGGTTTGTTTGATGATGGCATTGTATAGTCCTATGTAACATCCCAAATTTTCATTTTGGAATGTTATGAATTATAGCTATGCATCATCATATTGTTTGAAATTATGTATGCGAGCGAAATGAAATGTTGGAGCTTTTGTTTGAAATTCTGGAAATCACTTCTATTCCTTTTTGTTTTGCCTCTTCAACTTATTTGCAAACCCATGAAATATTTCAATTATGAGGGGAGGAACATGACACTCCACACCAGGGGTATTTTTGTGAAGTATTTAAAGCATAAAACCCAGGGGGTTATTTCAAAATTATTTGCAAAAAGAATGAAATTCAATTTAGGCATTTTCTAAAAAATATTTTTACCAACTATTTATTTTGGCCATTGAAAAATGTTCACCTTGTTGCATTTAATTTTCTGACAATTTCGGTTTATAATACCTCTATATTTGAATGTATCTTACTTTTCTTTTCCTGTGTTTTGTTTCCTGTTTTTTGAAAAAAGGAAAAAGGTTTATTAAAAGGAAAAACCTGAGCGTGTGCATTAGGAAAGACCCGAGGCCCATTTGGAATGGTTGCGGACTGGGATCCCCTTCACCAGATCCGAATTGATTCGGATCGGTTGCCCCATCGCCCGCCCCCTCTTTTCTCTTGCTGATGCCCCGGCCCCACCATCGCTCCTGCTTTGCCATCACCCTTCTCCTTCCTTTCTCCTTCTCTTTCCTTCGCCTCGTCGGGGCAGATCGAGTCCGACCCCGATCTCTCTCTCCTTTTCTTCCCCGAGCCCCCTAACCTCTCCTATAAATAGAGGAGCTCAGCCTCGTTCGATTTTTGCCCAAACCCCGAGACCCCTCACTCGAACGCCCCACCATAGACCACGCCGGAGCTCGGCCCAGCCAAAGCTCTCGGAGATCATAGCACTCACCTCCCTCGCCCCAGACCACCACCGTCGACTCCAAACGATGTTGGAGCTTCGCTGCCATCCTTTGGACCCCTCTGACGCCTTCCACGACCACCGGAGCCACCTCCCCAACAACACCAATGCCCCTGCCTTGTCGGAACACCACCAACGCCGGTGACTTTTCCTCTGTGAGCCCTGCATCCCCTCTTAGCCGTTTGATCCAGTATCTACGATGTAGATTAAATCGAGGATAATGCTTCATTTTATTTTTAGTGAACCTATCATTTTTAGGTATTGACCGAAGCGTTTTGTTTTATTATGTGGACGCTCACTCATTAGCTTTCGCATGCGCACGCTTCGGCCAATCACAACATGACACATAGCCTGTTCGTAGATTAGGTTTTTTATTTGTTTTCTGTTTTTGTTTATCAGAATAGTTCTGTTTTTATTTTTGCTTTATCTTTTAGGATATTTAGAGTTTTTAATTGATTCTTTTTGCAACATGACACAAATTTCATGCAGTTTTGGCTGTAGTTTTATTTTTTAAATTTGGAACATTTAAACTTGAATTCTGTTGAATTTTCTCAAATCACTAAAATTTGAATAACTTGAGTTTATAAACTTATTTTTGAGTGACTCTTTTCGCTACTGTTTTGTATTAGTTACATTTATCACCCTCTTCTGTTTGAGAATTTTGTTAGGATATTTTAGATTAGATTTTTTTGCAAAACAGATTCTGTTTAGTTATTTTAGGATTTATTTGATTTGTTTTTATTTTAGTTTGTTTTGATTCTGTTTTATTTTAACTTTCTATTTTAGTTCTTTTAGTTTGTGTTGTGGTGATTTATTTTTTGTTAGTAAATTTTTTTTGTTTTGTTTTGTGCTCTATTTTAATAGGTAAACCTTGTTTTCACCATATGTAGTGTTTTACAAAAGGTTTTGTAGTATTTCTTTTTGCACAAAAGTTTTATGGTGAAATACCTTCTGTTTTGTAATAAAATTTTAGTTTTTCTTTTCTTTTATATATTTTTTAGTTGCGGAAAACAATTCTTATCTTGTTTTTTTAGTAAAAGCTTTGCCATAAACTTTGAAAGACATTTGATTTGCTTTTATGTCTTTTCTTTGCTTGTGCTATTGGTTGTTCTAGTTTATCTTGCTGTTGTTGTATGTTGTGATATGGTTATGCTTATTGTGTGTTTTGTTTGATTTGTTAGATCATCCGGAGTGCGAGGCTTGTTATCTAGAGTCACTCGTGTATGAAGATCGTTAGCAAGGCAATTTCACATCGATCATGTTTTAACTAAGTTTTTATCGCATTAGTTCTACCATCTCCACCCATTGCATGCAAAGTAGGTACTTGGAAACTTGGTTACTTGAGTAGTATCATGTGGTAGGCACCCCTCAAACCTTTGTCACCTCCGACTAGGAAACGTTATTTTATTTTTGCTATGCTTTTAGTAGGCGGGGTTGGTTGTGTGATTCGTGAGAGTTGTGCGATAAATTATTACAAGACCTACATGATGATCAAAACTTTAAGACTTCAAGTTTTGAACATACCTCTGGGTGGATGACGGTATGAACGGCACCCTGGAGAAACCAGTGGTTAGCCTAGGTGTTGTTGGAGAAGTGCCAGTATTCACGCGGAAAGGTCCACCCAGGAACACAGAGATGGATGGATACTTCAAGACCCGAGGCTTACCTGCACAGCCACAAGCCATTAATTGCTCTGGCTTGGTTGGACATCGTGGTGACTCTGGACAGTTGGTGCTACGAGATATAGAAGAATGGTAGGAATGGATGGGCACCGACAGAGTCTCAGAGGAACCCTTTGAAAGGCCATGTTTTGGTCATCCGTTTCTCAAACACCCTGAAGTGCGAGGAATTCAATGGAGGCGATCAAATCTTGTGGGGAACTTGTGAAAAACTCTATTGAGTACTCAAACCTAATCGATTAGCCGTGTCCACGGTCATGGACAACTTGAGCCAAAGGAACTGAAACTACCAGGAAGTCTCAACACAAATAATTATAATGATGAGGGTATTATTGTTAACTTGGGTATGAGAAATGGTTGGTGGAACCATCTCATTAGTCAACCAACATTGTAGTAATAATTTTTGCTTTGCCCCTATCTTGTTGTAGGAAAAATTGGCTTTACGCTAAAATTTACAACACCATCTGCCATATATGCATATAGAATAGATGATTACATTTCACCCCTCTCTTTTTGTGAATTGCCGACATATTCAATATGCTGACCTACACGGCTGCAACTTACCATGTTGCAGAGTATTTTTCTGACCAGGAGTGAGGATACGCTCTACGCTCGGTGAGATGCCCTTGGAGTCAGATGGACTCAACTACCTTTGAAGCTTCCGCACGATTTTGGATTAGTTTATCTTATGAGTTGGCCTTCAGCTACTTTATTGTAATCCTTATTGTAATAAAGGACTCGATATGAGATTTCTATTAATAAAGCAGTGTGATTTTCCTTTTGATATATACATTGATGTACCGTGTGTGTACAACATGATCTTGGGATGGTACGGAAACACCGTAGATTCGACCGTTTCAGGTCGGGTCGCACCAGATATGGTATCAAAGCACACGCTGACCGTAGGACGTAACCCCTAGGATTGGAAAAGCCTTAGGAAGAAAACCATTTTACTTATGTCCTTAAAATTCCTATATTCTCATCTACTCATTTCTGACTTCTCTTTGATTTTTCCAACATTTCTAGATAGACACCTTCACCCCAGTTTTTTCACGGAGTTTTGCCAGCCTGACGCGACAATGCCCTTTTGCAAAGAGCTGGTGAAGATCGTCAAGGACGTAAGGATTGCCCTGCCAAGCATCACCAAGACTGCTATCATGTCTTTTCCAGCAGACGCTCACTACAGGATCGAGGTGCACATCCCCGGAAAGACCTTTGGAAATCGTAAAGATCCCATTGACTTCAAGTTTGTGGCACCCAGCTGGATTCTCGGGAGAGACATGATGATTCACCGTGCCCTTAGGCGTATTCAGGAGGAATACATGGGTGGTCCCATTTTGCCAAGCCTCAGCATGGTCTGTCGCAGAGTTTCTAGTGGAAATATCATAAACACCATGACTGAAGACTCCACCATTTCTTATATCCAGACGCTGGAGACGCACATCAGGACTCTAGAGCTCCGTGTACGCATGGACACGAAGACGATCAAGAAGCTGATGAACCGTGAGCTTGACCTCGAAGCTGACATACGAGAAGCCAACTACGAGCATGAGCGTGAAGTGAATGACTTCTTCGAGAGGATCAAGAAGCTGAAGACTCACATTGCATATCTAGAGGAGCATCTGGACATGGGAGAAACTCTTCATCTAGAATGCGACATGGCTCCCTTGATCAGCAACGAGGATGACTACGAAGAGAGCTCTACCGAAGGACCCACCACCATGTACTTTTGAGGAGAACTTTAGTCATGCCCTCCATGTATCTTTTATTTCCTCATTAAATCGTAGGTCAATGCTTAGTTTTAATTAGGACACTTGTATCTCGATGTTTGAACCTTTGAGTTGAATAAATGAATGAGTGTTTTGGTGTGATATGTTTGTTGCATTTCATATTGGGTAGTTAATTTTCCCTTTAGACCCTTGATTCTATTCTAATTCTCATCACTCTGAAAATACCATATGCCTCCGAGACGTGACCCCGACTTAACGTTCCCAACGGAACTCACACAACTCCTCCAGCAGCAGAATACCCTGATGGAGCTATTGATCCAGAACCAGACCAACAACAACAACAACCCTCCACCTCAGGCCGATAACCTCACCCATTTTCTAAGGCTGAATCCACCGACCTTCTCCAACAGCACTGAGCCCATTGTGGCAGATGATTGGCTCCGCAATATGGAGAGGGAACTCATCACCGCTGGATGCATGATACGTCTCCAACGTACCTATAATTTATGAAGTATTCATGCCATGTTTACAATAATTCTATATGATTTTGGTATGATTTTATTAGAACTAACCCGGACTGACACTGTTTTAAGCAGAACTACCGTGGTGTTGTTTTTGTGCAAAAATAAAAGTTCTCACAATGAGCTGAAAATTTACGAAGAATATTTTTGGAAAATATAAAAAATACCGGAGCGAAGAGTCGCCGGTGAGGAAGGCCAAGGAGGCAACAAGCCACAGGGGCGCCTCCTAGGAAGCACCCCGTGGCTTGTGACTTCCTCGAGAACCTTCTGGGCATGGGACCAACGCCAAAAACTCTTATAAATATAGAAACCTCCAAAAAGAAACCTAGATCGGGAGTTCCACCGCAGCAAGCCTCTAGAGCCATGAAAAACCAATCAGGAGCCCCATCCAGCACCCTGTCGGAGGGGGAAACCATCACCGAAGGCCATCTTCATGCTCCCGACGCTCTTCATGACGAGGAGGGATTAGTTCACCCTCGGGGCTGAGGATATGTACCAGTAGCTATGTGTTTGATCTCTCTCTCTCTCTCTCTCGTTTTCTTGAGATTGAACGATCTTGATGTACCGCGAGCTTTATTGATATAGATTGAATCATATGGAGTTTTCCCCTCTCTATCTTCTTGTGATGAATTGTGTTTTCCCTTTGAAGTTTTCTTATCGGATTGAGTCTTTAAGGATTTGAGAACACTTGATGTATGTCTTGCGATGGGATATCCGTGGTGACAATGGGATGTTCTATTGATCCACTTGATGTATGTTTTGGTGATCAACTTGCGGGTTCCGTGACCTTGGGAATCTAAGCATAGGGGTTGGCACAAGTTCTTGTCTTGACGTTCCGGTAGAAAATTTGGGGCACTCTTTGAAGTTCTTTGTGTTGGACTGAAGATGAGGAATCTGAAATTATGTGATGCATATTGTATAATCAAGCCCATGGGTTGTTGTGGTGACATTGGAGTATCTAGGGGACATTAGGGTTTTGGTTGATGTGTATCTTAAGGTGTTATTTTAGTACGAAATCTAGGGCTGTTCGTGACACTTATAGGGATAGCTCATAAGAATTGATCAGAAAAGATAACTTTGACGTGGTTTCGTACCCTACAATAATTTCTTCGTTAGTTCTCCACTATTTGTGACTTTGGAGTGAACTCCTTGTCGCACGAGAGGTACTTACATATGATTCAACTATGTCAATATTGGTTAGAGAAATTGCACTAGTGAAAGTATGAACCCTAGGCCTTTTTTCCAAGCATTTATACAATGTTTTGCTCGCTATTTACCATTTGTTACCTTTCTGTTTTTATATTTTCAGACTACAAAAACCTATATCTAACATCCATATTGCACTTGTATCACCATCTCTTTGCCGAACTAGTGCACCTATACAATTTACCATTGTATTGGGTGTGTTGGGGACACAAGAGACTCTTTGTTATTTGGTTGCAGGGTTGTTCGAGAGAGACCATCTTCATCCTATGCCTCCCACGGATTGATAAACCTTAGGTCAACCACTTGAGGGAAAATTGCCATTGTCCTACAAAACTCTGCGCTTGGAGGCCCAACAAAGTCTACAAGAATAAAGTTGTGTAGTGGACATCAAGCTCTTTTCTGGCGCCATTGCCGGGTAGGTGAGTGCTTGAAGGTATATCTTTAGATCTTGCAATTGAGTCTTTTAGTTTCTTGTTTTTCACTAGTTTGGTTTTATAAAAGGAAACTACAAAAAATGGAGTTTAGGTTGCATCAATTGTTTCATCTTTTTAATGTCTTTCGTGAAAATGATGGAAAGGAAAATTGTGCTCAATTTTTAGAAGAAGAAGTTATTAAAATGATTGGCACTAAATCCTTTAGTTATGAGCATGATTGCAATGTTGTTAGTATGAATTCTTTGAATATCCATAGTGCTAATGATGATTGCACTAGTCATGATAAAAAGACTTCTTATAAGCATGACAATTTTTGTGGTTCACATAGAGTTTGTCAATACATGTCTAAAAGGGAAGATAAATTTTGTAAGAGGCACAAGTATTTAGAAACTAAATGATTGCAAGAGAGGCTATATGTTTGTGCTGAAAGACTTAATATTTCTCGTTGTCCTTGTGAACTTTTTAATGAAAATGGTCATTTTAATTTCCAATGTGAATTATTTCATGATCGAATTGTGTCCAAAAACTTTGATAACCTCATTACCCTTGAGCATCATAATGAACTTAGTCTATTTTTGGGGTATGAAGACATGAAACATAAAACTAAGGATGTTCCATCTTGGGTTATCATGAAATTGATTGATTTTGATCTAAATGAAATCTATATGTATTGTGTGGTAAATTGCATTGAGAATCCTTATATTGCCAATTACTTAAAGACAAGAAAACAAATAGAAAATGAAGAGAATACTAATGAAGGGGAAGAGGTTTCCCAATATCCTCCTATTTTTTCTTATGATAAATCAGGTAACAAGGAGAAGCTTTATATTGAACCAACCTCTTCAAAAAGAAGTTTGGAGGAATTAAATAAAGCCACACATAATGTGGTGAAGAAGAAGAAAATAAGGAAAAGTAATGGTAAATACATATCTCTCCCAAATAATGTTGCTCCCATTATTGATAGGCCTCATGAGAACGAATCAAAAATAGTTGTGGAAGATGATACACTTGAGGATGATTTTGTTTTGCCTATTGCTTGTTGTGATAATTATGATTGGGAAGATAATCAGACTTCTTACAATCTTGAAAATATTTATGGCACCAACTTGGAGTATGATGATAATAATTGCTATACTATTGGTGCTATTCATACCATTAATGATGAGAGTGATTATGTTTATGATATATAAAGCCACAAGCTTGGGGATGCTACGTTTGATGAAAATGACATGTTTGAGAATTTATTTTCTGCAATTAATGTTTGTCCCAAGCTTGGGGATGCTATGCTTAATTAAGATGATCTTTTTGTTCCCCCTACTTTGAATAATCAAATTTGTTATAATGATTGCATGCCTCCTACTTATGATGGTTATTGTGATGATACTTATGCAATGAAAAAGAGTGATGATTACTATTATGATACTTGTCATAATTATGAATATCCTTTTACTAAATATTACTCTTTTAGTGTGGAACCAATTTGTAGTATTCAAGTCTTTTATGATACTCCCACTATTAGTCATGAGAAGACATTTGCTTATGTGGAGAGTAGTAAAATTTCTATGCATGTAGATCATGAAAAGAATGCTTTATGAGTTGTTTATATTGTGGAATTCCTTCATGATGCTACTAAAAATTATTATAAGGGAGGAACATATTCTTGTAGGAATTGCAATTATATCAAGTTTCCTTTCTATGTGTTCAAATTCTTGAAAATATGCTTGTTTTCCCTTCCTATGCTAGATGATTCTTGCTCCCATAAATTGTTTGCTCACAAAATCCCTCTGCATAGGAAGTGGGTTAGACTTAAATGTGCTTGTCAAGAGATTCATGATGCTCTTTTGCATGTTTCAATTATTATTCCTATGTGAGCATCATTGAAATCATCATGCCTAGCTAAAAGGCATTAAAGAAAAGCGCTTGTTGGGAGACAAGCCAAAACTTTTACCTTATGTTTTGATGTGTTCACATGGTTAAGCTACCGTATTAATCATGTTTTGTGTCTTTTATTCCAATAAAGTTCCAAGTAAAGCCTTTGGGATAGTGTTGATACTTGCTTGTTTGATTTTGTGTAAAAACAGAAAGTTTTGCGTCTAGTATATGAATTATCTTATTTTACTGGAGCGTCAAAAAATTCATTAATTTTACACAGAGTTTATATGAAAATTCCTTGAGGTTTCCTAATTTTTTAGAATTTTTAGAGTTAGGGAAGTATGGTGATCATTCCGATCTTTACAGACTATTCTGTTTTTGACAGATTCCGTTTTGCATGCATAGTTTGCTTGTTTCTAGTGTTCCTATAGCTTATATTGAGTAATATAAATTGTGGGAATGATGGAATACAGTAGGTATTATGTCATAACAATTATTAATCTTGTCTTGACAGTACCTAAGTGAATGATCTGTCTTTATTACACTAACCCTTCTCACAAAGTTTCGTTAAGTTTTGTGTGATTGAAGTTTTCAAGTTTTGGGTGAGACACCGATATAAGGAGAATAAGGAGTGACAAGAACCTAATATTGGGGATGCACAAGGCACCCCCAAGGTAATATCCAAGATAGACTCAAGTGCCTAAGCTTGGGGATGCTCTGGAAGGCATCCCCTCTTTCGTCTTCAACACTATTGGTATATCTTACTTGAAGCTATATTTTTATTCATCACGTATAATGAGTTTTGCTTGGAGCATCATTTTATTTTGTTGTCCTCTGTTAGGTTTTATTTATAATCTTGTTTTTCAATAAAAAGTTCCAAGAATTGCCTTTAGGATGCTTGAATTACATGTTTGATGTGTGTTGTGTAAAAACAAAAACTTCTTCTGTAGTGTTTGAATTTTCATATTTTACTGGAACGTGCAAAGTTTCTGAAATTTTGGCACACTATTTTCATATAAATTTTATATAATTTCATAAATATTTATAATTGTTTGAGTTACAGAAGTACACTGTTTTCATAAATTGCTACAGATTGTTCTGTTTGGACAGATTGTTGTCATAGTTTTGTTATCTACTTATCCTATTGTTTCCATAGCCTATATTGGTAGATATAAATTGTGGAAATGATAGTATACAGTAACTAATGTTTGAAAATTATTATTAAACTTGTTTTGGAAGTACATGAAGTGTTGATTTATTCTTATGTGTACTAACCTATCTCACGAGTTCTTTTCAAGTTTTGTGTGGAAGATGTTTTTGAGAATAGGTGAAACCGGGATATGAGAGGATTGAAAGAGATACAAAAGCTCAAGCTTGGGGATGATCAAGGCACCCCAGGTAAATATTTCAAGAGCTATCAAGCATCTAAGCTTGGGGATGCTACGCATCACACATCTCTTCGTCAACAGTTTTCGGTTAGCCTATGTTGAGCCTAAATTTTTATTCGTTCACATGATATGTGCTATTCTTGGAGTGCTATTTTTGTTTTTATTGATATTTAAATAAAATACTCAGATATTAAAATCTTTATTTAGATATAGATAGAAAGTCCTCACATAGCTACTTAATTGTTTGACTACTGATTGATTTTTACTGATTTGTTTTGGAGTAGTTTTGTCTTTTGCTCTAGTGCTTCACTTATATCTTTGTAGAGCATGTCGGTGGTTTCATTTTATAGAAATTGTTGAACTCTCATGCTTCACTTATATTATTTTGAGAGTCTCTAAAATAGCATGGTAATTTTCTTAGGTTATGAATAATCCTAATATAATGGGCATCCTAGAGGGATATAATAATAAATTTCATATGAAGTGTATTGAATACTATGAGATATTTGATTCCTTGCATAAAGTTTTGAGATATAAAGATGGTGATACTAAAGTCATGCTAGTGAGTAGTTGTGAATTGGAAGAGATACTTGTGTTGAAGTTTGTGATTTCCGTAGCATGCATGTACGGTGAACCATTATGTAACGAAGTCGAAGCATGATTTGTTTATTGATTGCCATCCTTTGTGTGAGGGTCGGGAGCACGCGATGGTTAACTCCTACCAACCTATCCCCTAGAAGCATGCGTCTAATACTTTGCTTCGAGAACTAATAGACCTTTGCAATAAGTATGTGAGTTCTTTATGATTAATGTAAGTCCATGGATTATACGCACTCTCACCCTTCACCATTGCTGGCCTCTCTAGTACCGTGCAACTTTCGCCGGTGCGATAAACCCACCATATATTCTTCCTCAAAACAGCCGCCATACCTACCTATTATGGCATTGCCATAGCCATTCTGAGATATATTTCCATGCAACTTCCACCATTCCGTTTATGTCACGCATCATCATTGTCGTATTGCTTTGCATGATCGTAAGATAGCTAGCATGATGTTTTCATGGTTTGTCCGTTTTTGACGTCATTTGCTATGCTAGATCATTGCACATCCCGGTACACCGCCGGAGGCATTCACATAGAGTCATATTTTGAGTATCGAGTTGTAATTCTTGAGTTGTAAGTAAATAAAAGTGTGATGATCATCATTATTAGAGCATTGTCCCATGTGAGGAAAGGATGATGGAAGCTAGGATTCCCTCACAAGTTGGGATGAGTCTCCGTACTTTACAAAAAAATAAAAGAGGCCAGAGAAGCCCAAATAAAAAAAAGAGGCCAAATATGCCCACCAAAAAAATAAAAAAAGGGGAAATAAAAAATGATGAGAGAAAAGAGAAGGGGAAATGCTACTATCATTTACCATACTTGTGCTTCAGAGTAGCACCATGTTTTTCATATAGAGAGTCTCCTATATTATCACTTTCATATACTAGTGGGAATTTTTCATTATAGAACTTGGCTTGTATTTTCCAATGATGGGCTTCCTCAAATTTCCCTAGGTCTTCGCGAGCAAGCGAGTTGGATGCACACCCACTTAGTTTATTTTTGAGATTTCATACACTTCTAGCTCTATTGCATCCATTGCATGGCAATCCCTACTCACTAACATTGATATCTAGTAATGGTCATCTCCATAGCCCATTGATATGCCTAGTTGATGTGAGACTATCTTATCCTTTTCTTCACAACCTCCACCATATTCTATTCCACCTATAGTTCTATATCCATGGCTCATGCTCATGTATTGCGTAAGAGTTGAAAAGGTTTGAGAACATAAAAGGTGTGAAACAATTGCTTGACTTGTAATCGGGGTTGTGCATGATATAAATACTTTGTGTGGGGAAGATGGAGCATAGCCAGACCATATGATTTTGTAGGGATAACTTTCTTTTGCCATGTTATTTTGAAGAGACATAATTTCTTTGTTAGAATGCTTGAAATATTACTGTTTTTATGTCAACATTAAGCTTTTATTTTGAGTCTCATGGATCTGAAAATTCTTGCTACAGTAAGAAGATTTCATTGATAAATATGTTAGGAAGCATTCACACTTCATAAATTATTTCTTTTATCATTTACCTACTCGAGGACGAGCAGGAATTAAGCTTGGGGATGCTGATACGTCTCCAACGTATCTATAATTTATGAAGTATTCATGCCATGTTTACAATAATTCTATATGATTTTGGTATGATTTTATTAGAACTAACCCGGACTGACGATGTTTTCAACAGAACTATCGTGGTGTTGTTTTTGTGCAGAAATAAAAGTTCTCGGAATGAGCTGAAAATTTACAGGGAATATTTTTGGAAAATATAAAAAACAGTGGAGCGAAGAGTCAACGGAGAGGAAGGCCGAGGAGGCCACAAGGCACAGGGGTGTGGCCCCCCTAGTCCCCCTGGCTTGTGACTTCCCTGGGAACCTTCTAGACGTGGGACCGATGCCAAAAACTCCTATAAATACAGAAACCTCCAAAAAGAAACCTAGATCAGGAAGCTGTTTCAGCACCTTGCCGGAGGGGAAACCATCACCGGAGCCCATCTTCATCATCCCGACACTCTCCATGACGAGGAGGGAGTAGTTCACCCTCGGGGTTGAGGGTATGTACCAGTAGCTATGTGTTTGATCTCTCTCTCTCTCTCTCTCTCTCTCGTGTTCTTGAGATGGCACGATCTTAATGTACCGCGAGCTTTATTAATATAGATTGAATCATATGGAGTTTTCCCCTCTCTATCTTCTTGTGATGAATTGAGTTTTCCCTTTGAAGTTTTCTTATCGGATTGAGTCTTTAAGGATTTGAGAACACTTGATGTATGTCTTGCGATGGGATATCCGTGGTGACAATGGGATGTTCTATTGATCCACTTGATGATGTTTTTGTGATCAACTTGTGGGTTCTGTGACCTTGGGAATCTCTGCATGGGGGTTGGCACACGTTCTTGTCTTGACGTTTCGGTAGAAACTTTGGAGCACTCTTTGAAGTTCTTTGTGTTGGATTGAACATGATGAATCTAAAATTATGTGATGCATATCATATAATCAAGACCATGGGTACGTGTGGTGACATTGGAGTATCCATTAGGGTTTTGGTTGATGTGTATCTTAAGGTGTTATTTTAGTACGGACTCCAGATCTGTTCGTGGCACTTATAGGGATAGCTCATAAGATTGACTAGAAAAGATAACTTTGAGGTGGTTTCGTACCCTACAATAATTTCTTCATTAGTTCTCTGCTATTTGTGACTTTGGAGTGAACTCTTTATTGCACGAGAGGTACTTACATATGATTCAACCTTGTCAATATTGTTGAGAGAAATTGCACTAGTGAAAGTATGAACCCTAGGCCTTGTTTCCAAGCATTTATACAATGTTTTGATCACTATTTACTATTTTTTACCTTGCTGTTTTATATTTTCAGATTACAAAAGCCTATATCTACCATCCATATTGCACTTGTATCACCATCTCTTCGCCGAACTAGTGCACCTATACAATTTACCATTGAATTGGGTGCGTTGGGGACACAAGAGACTCTTTGTTATTTGGTTACAGGGTTGTTCGAGAGAGACCATCTTCATCCTATGCCTCCCACTAACTGATAAACCTTAGGTCATCCACTTGAAGGAGAATTGCCATTGTCCTATAAAACTCTATGCTTGGAGGCCCAACAAAGTCTACAAGAATAAAGTTGTTTAGTAGACATCAATGCACTAAGGCTGAGAAAGTGCGCTTTGCCGCCCATCAACTTGAGAGGTTAGCAGCTTCATGGTGGGAGAACTACACCACCACCTACCCCATTAGTGGTGTGACTTGGGAGCAGTTCAAGCTAGCTTTCCGCACCACTCATGTCTCAGCTGGAGCCATGAGTCTGAAGAAGCTTGAATTTCGCAAGTTGCGCCAGGGGAATCGCTCAGTGGCCTAGTATGTGGATGAATTCAGCTTGTTGGCCCGTTATGCACCAGGAGATGTGAATGATGATGGAGCCAAGCAGGAGAAATTCCTGGAGGGACTCAATGATGAGTTGAGCATGCAGCTGATGGTGGCTACTTTCAACAACTACCTGGAGCTGGTAGACAAGACCCTCATCTTGGAGGGAAAGAAGTAGCAAATTTAGAACCGCAAGAGGAAATATGGACACGGGAAGTCAAACTCTGGAGCTCAGCAAAATCCCTGCTACTCCCACTTAGGGAATACCGGATCAGGGACCGGTAAGTATGGAGGACACACTCATGTCGTGCACAACCATGAAGGAAATGGGAATAATCATCCCAACAAAGGCAACTTCAAGAATGGAAATGGAAGTGGAAATGGAAACCGGCACCGTCCCGCCCCAGCTCAGAAGGATCTGAGCCATATCACCTGCTTCAAGTGCCAGAAGACTAGGCACTATGCCACTGAATGTCCCCAGAACAAGCAGGGCAATGGAAACGGCAACAACAACGACAACTCAGCAACTAAGAAGCCCAATCCTTTTCCCCGTGCTCAGGTGAACCGCATTGATGTGGAGGAAGTCTATGGTCAGCCCAAGACTGTGGTTGGTAACTTTTTGTTACATTCACGTCCAGTAATGGTACTTTTTTGATTCCGGTGCAACTCATTCATTCATATCAAGGGTAGTTGTGGAAAAGTATGGTTTTCCCACCAGAACCCTTAGTCGGCCCTTTAAGGTCAGTTCCCCAGGAGGCAGGATGATGGCAGGGATAGGATGCCACGCATTGAACCTCAATATTGGAAACCATGTTTTTCCCACCAACCTCATCGTCTTAGAGTCCCAGGGATTGGATGTCATATTAGGCATGGATTGGATGACCAAGTATGAAGGAAACCTTGATTGGTCTAGAAAGTCTATTTTTCTCACCACCCCAGGACATAAGAGGATTAAGTATGTATCTCGACGCACACCGAAGAGTACTCAGTGAATTCGCTCACATGAGTTGTTCAGGAGGAAGTGCCCATTTTACAAGACTTCCTAGATGTATTCCCGGAGGAATTGCCAGGCATGCCACCGGATAGAGAGATTGAGTTCCTGATCAAGTTATTGCCAGGAACAGCCCCAATTTCCAAGCGACCCTATCGGATGCCCGCAAATAATTTAGAAGAAATCAATAAGCAGATTAAGGAGTTATGTGACAAAGGGTATATTCACCCAAGTTCTTCACCTTGGGGAGCCCCGATTCTTTTGGTGCAGAAGAAGGATAAAACCTTAAGGATGGTAGTCGATTATGTGCATTGAACAAGGTGACTATCAAGAACAAGTACCCTCTACCAATGATTAATGACTTGTTTGATCAGCTGGTGGGAGCCAAAGTGTTCTCCAAGGTCGATCTTCGATGAGGGTATCACCAGTTGAAAATTCATGAACAAGATATACCCAAAAAAACCTTCACCACAAGGTATGTCTTATATGAGTATACGGTCATGTCTTTTGGTTTGACTAATGCTCCTGCCTATTTTCGTGAGTATGATGAACAAGGTGTTTATGGAATATCTGGTCAAGTTTGTCGTGGTGTTCATCGATGGTATATTGATTTTCTCCAAGAGCGAGGAAGGACACAAGGAACACTTGTGTTTAGTTCTGGAGAAGCTCAGAGAGCATCAGTTATATGCGAAGTTCAGCAAATGTGAATTTCGACTGACAGAAGTCGGATTCCTTGGACACATTATTTCTGGAGATGGAATAGCAATGGACCCCACTAAGGTTGAAGCAGTCACCCAGTGGAAGTCACCCACCTCAGTTATGGAGATCCGCAGTTTTCTCGAACATGCCGGATATTACAGGTAGTTTATCGAGAATTTCTCAAAGATTGCCAAGCCCATGATAGAGTTATTAAATAAAGAGTCTAAGTATATTTGGACTTGGGAATGTGAAGCCAGTTTCCAGGAGTTGAAGGAACGTTTGGTCACCGCCCTAGTGTTGATTTTGCCGAACATTTGGAAGGACTTCCAGGTTTATTGTGACGCTTCACATCAAGGACTTGGAGGAGTACTCATGCAGGAGGGAAAAGTTGTAGCATATGCATCCGGGTAGCTACGTCCCCATGAATTGAACTATGCCATTTGGTTGAACCTCTATGTCAAGGATTCAGTTAATCCCGTATGATGTTCCCTTTGTTCTTCAGTATGTTACTTGCCTGAGATTCGATCATCGGTATCTCTATACCTAGTTGAATCTCCTTACCGGCAAGTATCTTTACTCGTTCTGTAATACAAGATCCCGTGGATAACTCTTTAGTCACATTGCTTGCAAGGCTTATAGTGATGTTGTATTACCGAGTGGGCCCTGAGATACCTCTCTGTCACACGGAGTAACAAATCCCAGTCTTGATCCATGCCAACCCAACAGACACCCTCAGAGATGCCTGTAGAGCACCTTTATAGTCACTCGGTTACGTTGCGACGTTTGATATACACAAGGTACTCCTCCGATGTTAGTGAGTTGTATGATCTCATGGTCATAGCAACACATGCTTGACATGCAGAAAACTATAGCAATAAACTGACACGGTCATATGCTATGTTTATAGTTGGGTCTTGTCCATCACATCATTCTCCTAAGGATGTGATCCCGTTATCAAATGACATCTCATGTCCATGGCCAGGAAACCTTGACCATCTTTGATTAACGAGCTAGTCTATTAGAGGCATACTAGAGACATGGTGTTGTCTATGTATCCACACATGTATCTGAGTTTCTGATCAATACAATTCTAACATGGATAATAAATGATCATCATGAACAAGGAAATATGATAATAACTAATTTATTATTGCCTCTAGGGCATATTTCCAACAGTCTCCCACTTGCACTAGAGTCAATAATCTAGCTCACATCACTATGTGATTTGTTATGAATCCCACACCCAATGAGTTCTGGGGTTCGATCATGTTTTGCATGTGAAAGAGGTTTTAGTCAACGGGTCTACAACATTCAGATCAGTGTGTACTTTGCAAATCTCTATGTCATACTGTAGACACTGCTACCACGCTCCACTTGGAGCTATTCCAAATGGCTACTCCACTATACATATCCAGATTGCTACTAAGAGTCATCCGGATTGGTGTTAAAGCTTGCATCGACGTAACCCTTTACGACGAACTCTTTATCTCCTCCATAATCGACAAATATTTCCTTAGTCCTCTAGTTATTAAGGATAACTTTGACCTCTGTCCAGTGATCCACTCCTGGACCACTCTTGTACCCCTTGACAGACTCATGACAAGGCACACACAGGTGCAGTACACAGCATGGCATACTATATAGAGCCTATGGCTAAGGCATAGGGGACGACCTTCGTCCTTTCTCTTTCTTCTACCATGGTCGATCTTTGAGTCTGACTCAACTTCACAGCTTACAAATTAGGCAAAACTACTTCTTTGGCTGATCCATTTTGAACTCTTTCAAAATCTTGTCAAGCTATGTACTCATTGAAAGTCTCATCGAGCGTCTTGATCTATCTCTATAGATCTCGATGCCCAACAATTAAGTAGCTTTATCTAGGTCTTCCTTTGAAAAACACCTTTCAAACAACCCTTTATGCTTCCAGAAATTCTACATCATTTCTGATCAACAATATGTCATCCACATATACTTATCAGAAATTGTATAGTGCTCCCACTCACTTTCTTGTAAATACAAGTTTCTCATAAACTTTGTACAAACTCAAAAACTTTATCACCTCATCAAAGCGTATATTCCAACTCCGAGATACTTGCTCCATCCCATAGAAGGATTGCTGGAGCTTGCACACCTTTTAGCATCCTTAGGAATGACACAGCTTTCCGGTTGTAGCACATACAACTTTTCCTCACGGAAATCATTAAGGAAACTATGTTTTGACATCCATCTGCCAAATTTCATAATCGAAAAATGTAGCAACTGCTAACAAAATCTCAACAGACTTTTAGCATCGCTAATGGTGAGAAAGTCTCATCGCAGTCAACTCCTTGAACTTGGCGGAAACTTCTTTGCGACAAGTCGAGATTTATAAATGGTGACATTCACCATCAACGTATGTCTTCAATTTAAAGGTCCATTTGTACTCAACGACCTGTCGTTCAATGGGCAAGTCTACCAAAGTCCATACTTGGTTTTCATACATGGATCCTTTCTTGGATTTCATGGCCTCTAACCATTTGTTAGAATCCGGGCCCATCATCGCTTCTTCATAGTTCGTAGGTTCATCGTTGTCCAACAACATGACCTCCAAGACAAGGTTGCTGTACCACTCAGGAGCAGTACTCGTCCTTGTCGACCTACAAGGTTTGATAGTAACTTGATGTGAAGCTTCATAATCATCATCATTAACTTCCTGTTCAACTAACATAGGCTCTATAGAAACATCTTTCTGCTTTATGCTACTCTCTGGTTGAAACAAAGTTCAACAACCTCATCAAGTTCTATCTTCCTCCAACTCAATTCTTTCGAGAGAAACTCTTTCTTGAGAAAGGACCCGTTTTTAGCAACAAAGACTTTTCCCTTGTATCTAAGGTAGGAGGTATACCCAACTGTCTCCTTAGTATGAAGATGCACTTTTCTGCTTTGGGTTCGATCTTATCAGACATAAGCGTCACTTTCCCAAATACTAAGAAATGACAGCTTAGGTTTCTGCCGAACAATAATTCATACGGTGTCATCTCGATGGATTTAGATGGTGCCCTATTTAAAGTGAATGTCTTTGTATCTAATGCATAACCCCAAAACTATAGTGGAAAAACGATAAGAGACACCATAGTACGCACTATACCCAATAGAGCATGACTACGATGTTTGGACACACCATCACACTATAGTGTTCCAGGTGGCGTGAGTTGTGAAACAACTTCCACATTGTCTTAAGTTGTATACCAAACTCATAACTCAGATATTAACCTCCACGATCATATTGTAGACATTTTATCTTCTTGTTACGATGATCTCAAACTTCACTCTGAATTTGCTTGAACTTTTCAAACTTTTTAGACTTGTGTTTCATTAAGTAAATGTACCCATATCTACTCAAATCATCAGTGAAGGTAAGAAAATAACGATATCCACCACATGATTCAACATTCATTGGATCATATACATCAACATGTATCACTTCCAATAAGTCACATGTCCGCTCCATTATATCGGAAAATGGGTCTTAGTCATCTTGTCCAAGAGGCATGGTTCACATGTCTCAACCGATTCGAAATCGAGTGAGTCCAAAGGTCCACCAGCAAAGTTTCTTCATGCGCTTTACACCAATATGACATTTAGCGGCATTGCCACAAGTATGTGGTACTATCATTATTAACTTTGCATCTTTTGGCATCAATATTATGAAGATGTGTTTCACTATGATCAAGCTTCAATAAACCATTCTCATTGGGTGCATGACCATTGAAGGTATTATTCATGTAAATGGAACAACCATTATTATCTAACTTAAATGAATAACCATATTGCAATAAACATGATCTAATCATGTTCATGCTGAACGCAAACACCAAATAACATTTATTTAGGTTCAACACTAATCCCGAAGGTAGAGGGAGCGTGCGATGGTGATCACATCAACCTTGGAAACACTTGCAAGACACATCGTCACCTCACCCTTAGCTACTCTCCATTTATTCCATAGCTTTTACTTCGAGTTACTAACATTAGCAATCAAACTGGTATCTAATACCCAAGTGCTACTAGGAGTACTAGTAAGGTACACATTAATAACACATGTGCCAAATATACTTCTGTGGATGTTGCCAGCCTTCTTATCTACCAAGTATCTAGGGTTGTTCCGCTTCAGTGACCGTTGTCCTCATAATAGAAGCACTTAGTCTCGGGTTTGGGTTCAACCTTGGGTTTCTTCACTAGAGCAGCAAATGGCTTGCCATCCATGAAGTTTCCCTCCTTGCCCTTGCCCTTCTTGAAACTAGTGGTTTTACTAACCATCCACACTTGACGCTCCTTCTTGATTTCTACCTTTGCAATGTCGAACATCATGAATAACTCAGGGATCAACATTTCCATCCCTGGTATGTTCATAGTTCATCACGAAGTTCTAGTAGCTTGGTGACAGTGACTTGGAGAAACATATAAATCACTGTCTTATTTGGAAGATTAACTCCCATTCGATTCAAGCGATTGTTGCACCCAGACAATCTGAGCACATGCTCATCGATTGAGATATTCTCCTTCATCTTGCAAGCACGAAATCTTGTTGGAGGTCTCATACCTCTAACACATGCACGAGCCTGAAATCCAATTTCAACTCTTGGAATATCACAGATGCTCCGCTACTTTCAAAATGTATTTGAAGCCTGAATTCTAAGCCATAATGAAAGACTCACTAAACTATTAAGTAATCATCAAAGCATTCCACTCAGATGTTCAGATCATCCACAGATGACGCTAGAGGGGGTGGTGCACCGAGCGGTGCGTCTAGGCCACAAGCCTTCTATGCAGCAACTGAGGACAATCCTCTAGACATGGACCCAGTCCGTATAATTGCTACCATCATCTTTCAACTCTATTTTCTCTAGGAACGTATTAAAAACACAAGGGAGCTACAGCGTGAGCTATTGATCTACAACATAACTTTGCAAAGACAACTTTAGACTATATTCATGACAAATGAGTTCAATTAATCATATTACTTAAGAACTCCCACCCAAATTGACATCCCTCCGGTCATTCGAGTGATACATGATCCAAATTCACCAACTCAAGTCCGATCATCAAGTGAGCTGAGGTGGTTTCAATGGTGAACATCATCATGTTGATCATATCTACTATATGACTCATGTTAGACCTTTCGGTCTCTTGTGTTCCGAGGCCATGTTTGTACATGCTAGCCTCGTCAAGTTTAACCTGAGTGTTCTGCACATGCAACACTGGCTTGCACCTGTTGTATGTGAACGTAGAGTCTATCACACCCGATCATCACGTGGTGTCTCGACACGACGAACTTTAGCAATGGTGCACAGTCGGGGAGAACACAATTTATCTTGAGATTTAAATGAGGGATCACCTTATAATGCTATCGTCGTCCTAAGAAAAACAAGGTGCATAAAAGGATTAACATCACATGCAAATCATAAGTGACATGATATGGCCATGATCTTTTGCTTTTGATCTCCATCCTTAAAGCACCGGCATGATCTCCATCGTCACCAGCATGACACTATGATCTCCATCATCTTGATCTCCATCAACGTGTCGCCATCGGGGTTGTCGTGCACACCATGCTTCTACAACTATCGCTACCGCTTAGCGATAAAGTAAAGCATTACATAGCGCTTAATGATTGACACGCAGGTCATACAGTAATTAAAGACAACCCTATGGCTCCTGCTGGTTGCCGTACTCATCGACATGCAGGTCATGATATTCTATACAAAACATGATCATCTCATACATCACATATATTCCATCATGTAATTGGCCATATCACATCACAACATACCCTGCAAAAACAAGTTAGACGTCCTATAATTGTTGTTGCATGTTCTACATGGCTGCTACGGGTATCTAGCAAGAACGATTCTTACCTACGCAAAACCACAACGGTGATACACAAATTGCTATTCAACCTCTCAAGGACCGCCTTTGTCGAATCCGATCCAACTAGAGTAGGAGAGACAGACACCCGCCAGCCATCTTTATGCAACAAAGTGACATGTCAGTCCATGGAACCGGTCTCTCATACGTGGACGAGTAAGGTTGGTTCGGGCCGCTTTCCCACAAAAGACCAAGGGGGGAAGAAATCTAAGCATCAACGCCCACAAACTCCTTTGAGTTCTACTTGTGATCTCATCTACGCATAGACCTAGCTCGGATACTAGTTTTGGGGAACGTTGCATGGGAAACACAAAATTTCCTATGCACACGCAAGATCTATCCATGGTGATGAGCATCTACGAGAGGGAGAGTAGATCTACATACCCTTGTAGATCGCTAAGCGGGAAGAGTTAAGAAACACAGTTGATGTAGTCAAATGTCTTTGCGATCCAAATCGCAAGCTCTCCTGCGATCCAGTCACGATCCATCCCGTGATCCAATCACGATCCGTCCCGCGATCCAATCACGGTCCTTATGATCTAGAGCCGAATGGACGGCACCTCCGTGTTCAGCACACGTACAGCTCAATGATGATCACCACCTCCTTGATCCAGCAAGCGAGGGTGGAGAGGTAGATGAGTTCTCCGGTAGCACAACGGCGTGGTGGCAGTGGTGATGGAGTTGATCCGGCAGAGCTTCGCTAAGTCATGCCGAACAGATCTAGAGGAGAAGCTATCTAGATGGAGAGGGCATCATGTGGATTTTCAGGTGGGCTTACCTCTCTATCCCTCCACTATATATAGGAGGAGAGGAGGAGGTGGGGCACACTAGATCCCATCTAGGGAGTGGTGGCCAAGGCAGAGGGGGGGGGCTAGGGAAACCCTAGGGTGGCTTGGCCCCCAAGTTACCTAGTGGCAGACACTTAGATGGGCTCGTCCACCCTTGGCCGAAGGTGGGTAGGGTTTGGGTGGCGCCCAGCCCCCTTGTAGGCTTGTGTGCTCCCTCCCCTTGTCCCATGAGGCCCCCTAACACTTGCCCCCCCCCCGAAACACCTTTCGGTACTCCCGCTCTTAACCCGGTACCCCTAAAACGCTTCTGGACTCTGATTCCCTTTGTCCTATATATCGATCTTCACCTCCAGATCATTTCAGAGTTCCTCGTCATGTCCGGGGATCTCATTCGGGACTCCGAACCACCTTCGGTCACCAACACATATCACTCAATACTACCAAAAGGTCACCGAACGTTAAGTTTGCAGACCCTACGGGTTCGAGAACTATGTAGACATGACCGAGACACCTCTATGGTCAATAACCAATAGCGGGACCTGGATGCCCATATTGGTTCCTACATATTCTACGAAGATATTTATCGGTTGAACCTCTATTTCAAGGATTCAGTTAATCTCTTATCATGTTCCCTTTGTTCTTCGGTATGTTACTTGCCCGATTTGATCGTTGGTATCTTTATACCTAGTTCAATCTTGTTACTGGCAAGTCTCTTTACTCATTTCATAATACAAGATCCCGTGGCTAACTCTTTAGTCACATTGCTTGCAAGGCTTATAGTGATGTCGTATTACCAAGTGGGCCCTGAGATACCTCTCCGTCACACAGAGTAACAAATCCAACTTGATCCATGCCAACCCAACAGACACCCTAGGAGATACATGTAGAGCACCTTCATAGTCACCCAGTTACGATACGACTTTTGATACACACAAGGTACTCCTCTGGTGTCAGTGAGTTGCATGATTTCATGGTCATAGGAACAAATACTTGACATGCAAAAAACTATAGCAATAAACTGACATGATCATATGCTATGATTATAGTTTGGGTCTTGTCCATCACATCATTCTCCTAATGATGTGATCCCATTATCAAATGACATCTCATGTCCATGGCCAGGAAACCTTGACCATCTCTGATTAACGAGCTAGTCTATTAGAGGCATACTAGGTACATGGTATTTTCTATGTATCCACACATGTATCTGAGTTTCCGATCAATAAAATTCTAGCATGGATAATAAATGATTATTATGAACAACAACTAATTTATTATTGCCTCTAGGGCATATTTCCAACATCCTTCAGTCCGCTATCAACGGACAAAATGCTCTCCAAAACTGCACCCATAAGGGTGTGGTGATCCTTGGAGATGGAGGCGCTTGATAGAGCCTCCCCCATGACCGGCCACCCATTGGTCGGTGGCACCTGTGGTGATCAGTTAGACCGATCTGCAATCAGGGATTGAACCAGTGGCTCCGGAGGCATGGTGTGCTCCGAACATGACCTTGGAGGGGACGGGGCATCCCTCCGTCCGGCCTCCTCAGTATACAGGAGGGGCTCCTCCCCCTGGTCTTCGGTGGCCGAGGCGTTAACCTCGACCATGACGTCATCGCCCCACCACTGGTGCTCGCCTCCATAGGAGACTGGTTGGATGACACCTCCGCTGCATCCTTCAAGGCACCCGGAAGGGTGGGATGCGATGCGGTCCCGCTCTCCTCCATCTCGGCGGGTGGGGTCTCCCCATCCAAAACTTGGTCGATGGGGAGAACGCGTGGTGGGTTGCAAATAAATAGGCGCTCACACGTTAATAACATTTAAAACTTGGCATTAATAGCTCTGGGAGTCTTCGGGTTCTTACCTTCGAGCTGGGGGCTTGACCCTTAGGTTCCTTTGAGGAACCTTCTCTAAGTCTCCGGACTCGGTATCCGAGTCCGAACTATCGTTGGGAAAAATCAACCGCGCCTGACACGTCTTCTTCGGGGCAAGAGGAGGTACGTACTCTACAACGCACGGTGATGCCACCCGCTTTCTTGTGAGGGGGGATCGCCTTCCCCCTCGTCCTCGTGCTCCTCCTCTTGATTAGAGGAGGCATGGGTTTCCTTGGATGCAGCGTCCATCTGGTCCTTGATGTGAAGACCTCCTCAGCTCTTCTTCTTCTTCTCCTCCTTCTTTTCTAGCGCCTTGTAAGGCACCACGACGAGCATCTCCAACAATAGCTTGGACCTCGGGTCTTCGGCTATGGTGTCGGGCAGTTGATGCCCGTGCCTTTGCTCAGCCACTTTTGCAAGGGTGGTCGGAAAGGTGCTTAGATTTTCTTTTGGAAAACGCAACCGATCAATTAAAACTATGTTATACCTGGGAAGGAAGGTTATCGGCATGTATGCCCCGATCTTCCTCCTCTGCCGGCCAACTCTCCCGCACCTTGAATAGTGCCTTCCATAGTTTCTCTAGAGTGGTGTGGAAGAGCCGACGAATGTAAGCTCATCGTCAAGCCGATAAGCCCACATGGGAGAGTCCCGATGCTGACAGGGCAGGATGCGCTGCCGAAGCATGATCTGTACCACGTTGACCAGCTCGATCTTTCCTTTGATCATGGAGGCGATGCACTTCTGCAGGTTGTCCACCTCCGTATCCGACCCCTAGTCGAGGCCCTTTCAGAGCCATCAGGTAAACCTTGTGGGGGGACCGGATCGGAATTCGGCCGGGGGAGCCCGACATTCTTCCCTTGGCTCGGTGATATAAAACCACTGTTTTTTCCAAATTTTGATGGTGTCGATGAAGGTGTCGGATGGCCATCCGACGCGGGGGAGCTTGCTGATGACCCCCCGCCACTGTCTAGGTGTTCGCCGGTGACGCACTTAGGCTTGATGTTGAATAAGTTGAGCCATAGTTTGAAGTGCGACTCGACGCGCAAGAAGGCCTCGCAGATGATGATGAAGGCCGATATGTGGATGAAGGAATTTGGTGGGAGATCATGGAAGTCAAGCCTGTAGAAGAACATGAGACCCCTAACGAAGGGGTGGAGCGGGAAGCTCAGTCCCCGGATGAAGTGAGGGACGAATACCACCCTCTCGCCTAGCTTGGGGTGAGAACCACCTGGTTCTTTTATGGAGCGTGGTGGTAGATGTTGGCGGGGAGGTAACTGGCGCCCTTCAGGTCCCGAATATCCTAGTCGGTGACCGTGGAAGCCTCCCACTTGTCGTTGGAACCAGAACCAGCCAATGCCGAGCTCGGAGGGGGAGTTGTGGAAGAACCGGATCTGGGCTCTGGAGGCTTAGGAGATTGGGGAATCAGGGGATGCGAATGGGAAGCGCGGTTAAGACTTAGGGTTCTCTTTCCCTTTTATTGGGCTGGTCGCCGATTAGCCTCCCTTACTACGCCTTGAATCCCTCTACTTCCCAAGATGTGAGTATCGTTATACACGCACGATTAATCATATCCCGTGTAAAGGTGTCACACCCTCTTATTTTAGCACATTGTTATGTTTGGGTTTATAAAATTTGGAGCCAACTAAATCTTTTTCTATGAGCTTGTGCTTGCTTGCTATGTTGTTTGCTTGCTTGTTGATTGTGTTCTATGGCACTACTAGGTTCTATTTCACTTCATATTCATCTTCCTTGTCCCAAACCACTTGCCCAATGATCATGCCATGTGAATAGTGCCCAAAACTATTTTTATAAAATTTTGTTTTAACTAAAAATGGTTTATTTAATTTAAGTTTCCAAAACCCCCTGGAATGAGGTTTGCACTTCAAGTCCTCAAATCAGGTGGACCCTTCTTTTCCAAAGGCTCTATTTCAAACCTACTATGTAAATGACTTCCCAAAACCACCAAATATTATTTTTAAAGATTATTTTCATAATTTATTTAAAGGATTTTTCTTAAGGCTATAAATGGTTTTTCCTAGGGAAAAAATTTATTTAAGTGCTTTGAAAATGTTTGAGAAAATTTAGAGAAACTCAGTGGACTTATATTTTCCATATATAAGAGTTTCAACACAAGGGCATGATCAAATCATGGGCAAAACCCCTCAAAACCCTTTTTGTTCAGATCAAGCTTTTAAAATATTTCTATAAGAAATATTCTCAATAAATTCCAAGAAAATTCCAGCAAGTCAATACTATCATGGGTGATTATCTTGTAAAGTTGCATCTCAATCCAAGTTGGTTTGGTTCATCAAACCATCCCAAAACCATTCCTGTCCAGAATCAAATTTGAGCAACTTTACATTATGAAGTGTCTTTCCTTGGCCTCAAACTTTATGGGCATGCTCTAATGGCCAAATAGTGATGATACACTAAGTGGTGCATCAAGGGTAAAATCCTAGCATCAATGGATCTACAGAAATCAGTTTCTCCCAAATTCTAGGGTTCATCAAATTTCCATTATCAACTTTTTCCCCTTGAGCTCAAATTTGGTGAAGCATCTCATTTCTACCTAGCCCTTGATCCTGGTAAATATCTCAGTAAGCTGGTAAATATTTCTTACCCAAAACTCCACAAAACAGCTTATGGTGATTTGGTAAAACCCATATTTCTACCTCTTATCCTTTTACCCTTGGCCCCAGCTTTTTACCACAGCCCCTCTGAGTTACTAGCTACCTCCAGTAACTCTTCCTAGCCAAAATTCCATGGGTAAGTGGGGTAAAACCCCCATTTTTCCCCTCTGGACAGTAATTTTCCTCCCTCTTCCTCAGCCTTCCTTCTCTCCTAAGGAAACCAGAGCATCCAATGCCCTACCCTCTATTGTAAAACCCCTAGACCCCCGTAGACATGAGAGGCCACGCAGAAGACGCCGTTGGCATGCCGTGGCATGCCAAACACGCGCTCTGGAGCGCGCTACAGTGCCGACAGGCACTGTAGCCGCTGGACACTACATGGCCCCGACCACCTCGGGCTCCCCTCTCTCGCCAGATGGTCGGCCTCGGCGTCCGCGCCAAGCCACCATGTCGGGCCCCTCCTCTCTCCTCCTCCTCTGGCCCTCCTCGCATGTGTCGTGGCCACCCGAGCCGGCCAACCGCGGGGCTCGCACGAGCGTGCCCCTGCCTCTCTCTCTCCTCCCCCCTCGGCCTAGACCAGTCCCAGGAGCACCCCCTGACTTGCCCCCTCTCTCTCCCATGACCTCTGGCCTCGACCTCGCCCTCACCAGCACACCGCAGTGAAGTGGACTCGCATTCGCCTATAAAAAGGGCCTCCCCCGAGCTTTCCCCTCCTCTCTGGCCCCCTCTCCTCCTCCATTGACCACTCGGAAGGCCCCTGCTCCTCCCCATGCTCGAGGCGCTCGGAATTGACCGGAGATCGCTGCGGCGTCGCCATCGTCGATCTCCTGGTAACGGCCACCTCCGGCCCTCTTCCTTCTCCCGTTAGTCCTCCCATGCCACGCTGATGCATCCCCCACTTCTTCTCGTCCTTTTTGCAGCTCGGGATGACCCCAGTGACCCCCTCCCGAAGCTCCTCCGCCGTGGGACCTCGTCACCGGCGACCTGCGCCTCCTCGTCGACCATCTCCGGCACCTCCCGACCGACGGCAGCCTCCTAAGTCCATCCCCGCTCTTAGATCCCCTTGTTGTGCCCTCCATTGCTTCCGGTGAGCGTCCTCCCCCTCCCGTCGACAGGAAGGAGATGACAGGTGGCCCCCACCTGTCATCCCCACATCCCTCTCCCTCTCCCTCTCTCTCTCTGATGCTGGGGCCTCAGGATCAGGTTCAAACCTGGCCGTGCGCGCACCGCAGCTCAATTGGGCCGGCCTGGTCGGTTGGCCTAGTACGGCTGGGCACGTAGCCCAAGGCATAGTAGCCCTTTCTTTTTTCTCTTTTCCTGTATACTTTCAAAAATCCCACAGGATGAAATATTTATTCAGTGCCAATATTTTGTCCACCTAAATTCATGAAATAATCACTAGAATTTAATAGTGCCATTTATAAAAATGTTTGAAAATATTTTTAGTACTAGTTTATTTTAAAACCTATATATAGGCACCTTTTTGCCTCTGTTATTTTATTTCCAAAATCTTTTCCATAGTAGAACCCTAAGAGAATATTTTTAGTATAACTTTTAGTATTTATCAGAGTAGGTGAACATTTTTGGTAGCAGGTTGAGTGCACTTTTTTGTGTGATTGCTTATTTTTATTGCTTTATTTCGTGACGATAGATTGTGCGGTTGACGAACAAGTTGGACCCGAAGACTTTGAAGACCCCGGAGACTTTGTTGAGCCAGGCAAGCAGCCCTTTGACCATGATGAGAAACCATTTTTATTGCATGTCATATAACAGTTTACTTTCATCATATTTGATCATGTGTTGTGTTGTTCCCCTTTCGGTGGGATACCTCCGATACGTTTCTTTTGACACTGGCATCGTGCATGACCCTACCACCTTATGAGGGTTATGCGGGTGGGAGTAGTTAGGTTGCTAATAGATGCTACGCAAATGGGATGGGACTTATGCATAGTGATGGCAAGAAAGGAAATGATTTCAAAGATTTTTCGAAAACCCTGTCGGGTGCCACTAATGCCCGACGAAGATGATGATGAGGTGGGTGACCACTTGAGAAGGAAGTGGTGTGCCGGGACAAGAGAGTGATGTGGTTTTTGAAAACGGATTGGTGTAAGTTGCGACCGTTACTCCAACCTTACATGCGCAACCACGATACCCCTTATGGGATGGGGCTTTGTTGTTTACCTTGGTGGGTACTGGCAAGGAGCCCGCATTACTAGTGACGAGAGTGGCGTGGTCACTCTCTATACGGGGTCGTACCGGTATGTACGATCATGTGCTGTCTTCACAGGCACCGGGCACACCGTTGGTCCCCTCATGGATGGTACGATTAGAGCAAGGCTCGTGTGGTGTACATCATGAGGGCTGGGTACCAATCGAGTGGAGTCTTTGTTTAGTATCGTTGGGGGAAAGGCATTGTTCGGGTGCTTACCTCGGGTATGTTATATATCGTGAGCCATGGATGACATGGAAGTTCCCCGAGTCTTGTCGGTAAAGCGTGCAACCTCTGCAGAGTGTAAAACTATTCGAATAGCCGTGTCCGCGGTCAAGGACAGTTGGATGACCACTCTTGTGCTACGTCCAAATGTTTTTACAACGGGTGTGTGGGTGTGTTGGAGACACAGATGGTACGTGAACTAAGTCCGATGACTTAGCATGGGAAGTGATCTAAGTCCGATGACTTATCATGATGAATGAAGACAAGGTTTTAAACCTCTACTTATGATGATACCTGCAATTTGTTGACATGGATACCTTCTAGATGATGATGCATGCTCACTAGTTACTTGATCATGTCATTTGCATTTAAAAATTAGCTTTCTGCAAACTTACCTATTAGTGCTATATCATGCATCATTGTTACCTCGTTCCACACTTGGGTTGCTTGCGAGTACATTCAAAGTACTCATTGGCTTGCCACTGGTTATTTAATTGGCTAGGCATGGAAGAACAGGAGTATGTTGAAGAGTTCGTTGGAGACAAACATGCGAACTAGGACGTTTCCCAGTCAGAATGCCTGTAGGTTAAGACAGATGGCATGGGTTCACGCTTTTGACCTAGATTTCCGCTGCTTGTTCTACTTTAAGTGTTTGGACCGTGTGGCCCTATCTATGTAAGACTAAGACCTTCATGGTCATTATTTGTGTAAGACGACAAGTATGGATGTTAGACTCTTGTTATTCAGCTTCTGTGTGTTCAGTGAGCATTGATCTCTGGGATCACTGTACATGTTCATTCGGTGATCACAACTTATGAGTCGGGGTCCCCACAAAAGCAGAGCACGATCTGTCCTTTGATGAATCATGCTGATGAAAAAACGGCCTCGGACCGCGAATTGAGTTTTTGCAACTAGTTCGGTGGTCATGGTGGGCCACAACCTTTCGTCAGAAAGGTTGTCAGGGAACATTGTTTTCTCCTTGATACTTGGCCTTCGGGGCTAAGCTATTCATGGTGTTCAGGCGATTCTCTGATTGGAAAAACTATGTGTCGTCGGAGGCCGAACTAAACTTGGCTGATCACCAACTGGGGAGAAAAACTCGCCTCCCAAGCCGAAGACTCTGATCAAGCGAAGCAGGTGGAGCTAAGACCCTTGGCATTGGAGGCAAGTTCGAGGGCTACTGAGGGAGTCCTGGTTTAAGGGGTCCTCGGGTGGCCGACCTATTTTCTTATGGACGGATTATGGGACGCTTACCGAGCATTGGATTGGTGGAAGGCCCTGTCTCCAAGAAGGAAGCTTGAGGAATCGTGGCGTTTCCTCCACATTTGGAATAGTGAATCGGCATGTTTTTCCCTTTGATGTGTAACCGACCAGGTGTATACCCTAGGTACCCTTGGCGTCTATATAAGCCAAAGGGTTTTAGGTTGTAAGACATAGAACAACTCATCTAGGGTTTAGCTACACTATATCGAGGTAGATCAACTCTGTAACTTTGATATCATCAATATAATGAAGCAGGACGTAGGGTTTTACCTCCATAGGAAGGCCCGAACCTGGGTAAACATTGTCTCCTTCGTTCCCTGTTACCATCGATCCTAATCTCACAGCTCGGGACCCCCTACCCGAGATCCGCCGGTTTTGACAACGACACCTTCCCCTAGTCCCAAATAATGGTGAAGTGTCCTGTAGTCGACGTTCACATGACACCACTATAGGATAGACAACACACATCTCATCAAAATATCGAACGAATACCAAATTCGCATGATTACTTATAACAAGACTTATCCCATGTCCTCAGGAACAAACATAACTACTCACAAAGCATGTTCATGTTCATAATTAGAGGAGTATTAATTATCATAAAGGATCTGAACATATGATCTTCCACCAAGTAAACCAACTAGCATCAACTACAAGGAGTAATCAACACTACTAGCAACCCACAGGTACCAATCTGAGGTTTCAGGCAAAGATCAGATACAAGAGATGAAGTAGGGTTTGGAGAGGAGATGGTGTTGGTGAAGATGTTTATGGAGATTGACCCCCTCTCAATGAGAGGATCATTGGTGATGACGATGGCTTCGATTTCCCCTTCCAGGAGGGAAGTTTCCCCGGCAAAACAGCTCCTCCGGAGCCCTAGATTGGTTCTGCCCAAGTTCTGCCTCGAGACGGCGACACTTCATCCCGAAAGCTCCCTTATGATTTTTTTTCTAGGTCAAAACCCTTCATATAGGAGAAGATGGGCACCGAAGGGCTACCAGGGGGCCCACAAGCCACAAGGGCATGACCAGGGGGTAGGCCACGCCCAGCAGGCTTGTGGCCTCCTGGTGGGTCCCCTATGGTATTTCTTTTGCCCAATATTTTTTATATATTCCAAAACAATTCTCTGTAACTTTTAAAGACTTTTGGAGTTGTGAAAAATAGGTCTCTCATATTTGCTCCTTTTCTAGTCTAGAATTCCAGCTACCGGCATTCCCCCTCTTCATGTAAACCTTGTAAAATAAGAGAGAAAAGGCATAACTATTGTACCATAACGTGTAATAGCAGCCCATAATGCAATAAATATCAATATAAAAGCATGATGCAAAATGGACATATCAAGGAGTACCTTGTGTGTATCAAACGTCCCAACATAACTGGGTGACTATAAAGGTGCTCTACAGGTATCTCCGAGGGTGTCTGTTGAGTTGGCATGGATCAAGACTGGGATTTGTTACTCCATGTGACGGAGAGGTATCTCAGGGCCCACTCGGTAATACAACATCACAATAAGCCTTGCAAGCAAAGTGACTAAGGAGTTAGCCACGGGATCTTGTATTACGGAATGAGTAAAGAGACTTGCCGGTAACGAGATTGAACTAGGTATAGAGATACCGACGATCGAATCTCGGGCAAGTAACATACCGAAGAACAAAGAGAACTGCATACAGGATTAACTGAATCCTTGACATAGAGGTTCAACCGATAAAGATCTTTGTATAATATGTAGGAACCAATATGGGCATCCAGGTCCTGCTGTTGGTTATTGACCATATAGGTGTCTCGGTCATGTCTACATAGTTCTCGAACTTGCAAGGTCTGCACACTTAACATTTCGATAGTATTGAGCTATGTATGTTAGTGACCGAAGGGTTTTAGGAGTCCCGGATGTGACCCCGGATGTCACGAGGAGCTCCTGAATGGTCCAAAGGTAAATATTGATATATCGAAAAGTGGTATTTGGGCTCTGGAAAAGTTTCGGGCACTTTCTATAGTGTACCGAGAGTGATGAATGGGTTTCGGGGGTCCACCAAGTGGGGCCCACCAACCCCAGGGGCCGCATGGGCCTAGGAGGTGGCGCACCAGCCCCTGGTGGGCTGGGCAGCCAGCCCCTAGTAGACCCTTGCGCAAGGGGTGGGAGAGGCCAAGAGGAGAGGAAGTAGTACTAGGACTCCACCTCCCTTGTGGGAGGTGGACTCCTCCCTCTCTTGTGCGCAAATGGCCCTAGGGCGCCCCACCTACCCCCTCTTCCTGCCATATATAGTGGCGGTTTTGAGGGCAGCCACCATCTAAGAAGCCTTGTGATGCCCTCCTCCCTTTAGATCGTAGTTCTCATCTAGATTAGTTCGGTCGAAGCTCGGCGAAGCTCTACGGGATTAGTTCACCACCACCGCCACCACGCTGTTGTGCTTCTAGAGAACTCATCTACCTATCCACCCTTGCTTGCTGGATAAGGGAGGTGGAGATCATCATCAAGCTGTACGTGTGCTGAACGCAGAGGTGTCACCCGCTCGGCGCTAGATCGTGATTGGAGCGCTGGACGGCTTGCGATTTGGATCGCAAAGATGTTCGACTACATCAATCGAGTTTCTTAACGCTTCCCGCTTAGTGATTTACAAGGGTATGTGGATTCGATCTCTCCTCTCGTAGATGCTCAGCACCATGGATAGATCTTGTATGTGAATAATTTTTTTTATTTCCCATGCAACGTTCCCCAACAGTGGCATCATGAGCTAGGTATATGCGTAGATGAGATCATGAGTAGAACACAAAGGAGTTTGTGGGAATTGATACTCAGATTGCTTCCTCCCTTGGTCTTTTCTTGATTCAGCGGTATTGTGAGATGAAGTGGTCCGTACCAACCTTACTCGTCCATGTACGAGAGGCCGGTTCCATCGACCGACATGTGACTTTGTTGCATAAAGATGACTGGCGGGTGTCTGTCTCTCCCACCTTAGTTGGATCGGATTTGACAAAGGCGGTCCTTGAGAAGGTTGAATAGCAATTTGTGTATCACCATTGTGGTTTTGTGTAGGTAAGAATCGTTCTTGCTAGATACCCATAGCAGCCACGTAAAACATGCAACGACAATTAGAGGACGTCTAACTTGTTTTTGCAGGGTATGTTGTGATATGATATGTCCAAAGACATGATGATATATATTTGATTTATGAGATGATCATGTACGTAATAGTTCATATCGGCTTGCATGTCTATGCATACGGCAACCGGCAAGAGCTAAAGGGTTGTCTTTAATTATTGTATGACCTGCATGTCAATCATTAAGCTCTATGTAATGCTTTACTTTATCTCTAAGCGGTAGCAATAGTAGTAGAAGCAATGTGGGTGCGAAAACTCCAATGGCGACACAATGATGGAGATCATGGTGTTCTGTCGGTGATGATGGAGATCAAGCCGGTGCTTTGGAGATGGAGATCAAAAGAACAAGTTCATGGCCATATCATGTCACTTATGATTTGCATGTGATGTTAATCCCTTTATGTACCTTATTTTCCTTAGGACGATGGTAGCATTATAAGGTTATCCCTCACTAAAATTTCAAGATAAAATTGTGTTCTCCCCGAGTGTGCACCATTGTGAAAGTTCATCGTTTCGAAGCACCATGTGATGATTGGGTGTGATAGACTCTAGGTTCACATACAACGGGTGCAAGCCAGTGTTGCACATGCAGAACACCCGGGTTAAAATTGACAAGCCTAGCATGTACAGACATGGCCTCAGAACACAAGAGATCAAAAGGTCGAACATGAGTCATATAGTAGATATGATCAACATGGAGATGTTCACCATTGAAACCACCTCACCTCACGTGATGATTGGACTTGGGTTGGTGATTTTGGATCATGTAGCACATGGATGACCGGAGGGATGTCAATTTAAGTGGGAGTATTATAAGTAATATGATTAATTGAAATCATTATCTTCAACAATAGTCTTAGTAACCTTTGCAAATTTATGTTGTATATCAATGGCTCGCGCAGTAGTTCACCTGAATTTGAATGTGCTCCTAGAGAAATCCAAGTTGATAGATGATGGAAGTAACTTTGTAGACGGGGCCCGTAATCTGAGGATTATCCTCATGGCTTCCCAAAAGGCTTATGTCCTTGATGCACCACTCGGTGAAGCACCCGCTCCAGTGTCGTCTACAGATGTTGTGAATGCCTGGCAGGCACGTTCTAATGATTAATCAATAGTTCAATGTGCAATGTTGTATGGCTTAGAAACGACACTTGCAAGACGTTTTGAACGTCATGGAGCATACGCGATGTTCCATGAGTTAAAGTTTATCTTTGAGAAGAATGCCCGTATCGAGAGGTATGAGACCTCTGATAAGTTTTATGCTTGCAAGATGGAGGAGAACGGATCTGTCAATGAACATATACTCAGAATGTCTGGGTATTCGAATCGTCTGGCTGAGTTAGGGATGTCCCTTCAGCCAGAGGCGATCACTGATAGAGTTCTTCAATCACTGCCACCTAGCTACAAAAGCTTCGTGTTGAACTATAACATGCAAGGGGTGAACAAGTCAGTCGTCGAGCAGTTTGTGATGCTGAAAGTCGCCGAGGCCGAAATCCAGAAGGAGCATCAAGTGTTGATGGTCAATAAAACCACTAGTTTGAAGAAGAATGGCAAGGGCAACAAGGGTAACTCCAAGAATAGTGGCAAAGCAGTTGCCCCTCATGTGAAGAAACCCAAGGCTGGACCCAAGCCAGAAACTGAGTGCTTTAATTCCAAGGGTACTGGTCACTAGAAGCAGAATTGCCCCAAGTATCTGGCCGACAAGAAGACGGCCAACACCAAACAAGGTATATATATGATATATATATGTTATTTATGTGTACCTTACCAACTCTCGTTGTAGTGCCTAGGTATTTGATACTGGTTCGGTTGCTCACATTTGCAACTCAAAGCAGGAGCTACAGAATAGATGGAGGCCGGCAAAGGACGAAGAGACGATGAGCGTGGGAAATGGTTCCAAGGTTGATGTGATCGTCGTCGGCACGCTCGCTCTTCGATTACCATCGGGATTAGTGATGAACTTGAATAATTGTTATTTAGTGCCTACGTTAAGCATGAACATTATATCTGGATCTTGTTTCTTGTGAGACGATTACTCATTTAAATAAGAGAATAATGGTTGTTTTATTTATATGAGTAATATATTTTATGGTCATGCACCCAATGTGAGGGGTTTATTCTTATTGAATCTCGATAGTGATGATACACATGTTCATAACATTGATGCCAAAAGCAATTTCAGAGTGAAGTTGAGAATCATCATAACAAGAAGATTAAGTTCCTATGATCTGATCGAGGAGAAGAATATATGACTTATGAGTTTGGTAGTCACTTAAGACAATGTGGAATTGTTTCACAATTGACACCACCTAGAACACCATAGCATAATGGTGTGTCCGAACGTTGTAATCGAACCTTATTAGATATGGTGTGATCTATGATGTCTCTTGCCGATTTACCACTATTGTTTTGGGGTTATGCATTAGAGACATACGCGTTCACTTTAAATAGGGAACCATCGAAATCCATTGAGACGACGCCTTATGAATAGTGGTTTGGTAATAAACAAAAATTGTCGTTTCTTAAAGTTTGGGGATGTGATGCTTATGTCAAAAAGCTTCAGCCTGAAAAGCTGGAACCCAAAGTGGAACAATGTGTCATCATAGGATACCCAAAAGAGATAGTTGGGTATACCTTTTATTTAAGACCGAAGGAAAAGGTGTTTGTCACTAAAAACGGGTCATTTCTTGAGAAAGAGTTTCTCTTGAAAGAATTGAGTGGGAGGAAGATAGAACTTGATGAGGTATTTGAACCTTTGTTTCAATCAGAGAGTAGCGCATCACAGAGAGATGTTTCTGTGGAGCCTACATTGGTTGAAGAGGAAGTTAATGATGGTGATCATGAAGCTTCATATCAAGTTACTATCGAACCTCGTAGGTCAACAAGGGCGTGTACTTCTCCTGAGTGGTACGGTAACCCTGTCTTAGAGGTCATGTTGTTGGACAACGATGAACCTACGAGCTATGGAGAAGCGATGATGGTCCCGTATTTTAACAAATGGTTAGAGGCCATGAAATCCGAGATGGGATCCATGTATGAAAACAAAGTATGGACTTTGAAGTATTACCTGAAGGGCGAAAGGCCATCTAGAACAAATGGATCTTTAAGAACAAGACGGACACGGACGGTAATGTCACCGTCTATAAAGCTCGAATTGTGGCAAAGGTGTTTTCACAAGTTCAGGGAGTTGACTACGATGAGACCTTCTCACCCGTAGCAATGCTTAAGTCTGTCAGAATTATGTTAGCAATACCTGCATTTTTTTGATTATGAAATTTGGCAGATGGATGTCAAAACAACATTCCTTAATAGTTTCCTTAAGGAAGAGTTGTATATGATTCAACCAGAAGGTTTTGTCGATCCAAAGAATATTGTCAAAGTTTACAAACTCCAGCAATCCATTTATGGACTGGTGTAAGCATCTCGGAGTTGGAATCTTCACTTTGATGAGGTGATCAAAGCGTTCGGGTTTATACAAGTTTACGAAGAAGCTTGTATTTACAAGAAAGTGAGTGGGAGCTCTATAGCATTTCCAATATTATATGTGGATGACATAATGCTGATTGGAAACAATATGTAAATGTTTGAAAACGTGCATGAATGTTTCAGAAACTTGAAAACTTTCCACGTTCCAGTGAAATATGAAAATTCAAACACTACAGCACAAGTTTCTGTTTTTACACAGCACACATCAAACATGCAATTCAAGCATCGTAAAGCAATTCTTGGAACTTTTTGTTGAAAAACAAGATTATAAATAAGAACTAACATATAAAAACAAAATAAAATCATGCTCCAAGCAAAACTCGTATTATGTGACGAATAAAAATTTAGCTCCAAGTGAGATATACTGATAGTGTTGAAGACGAAAGAGGGATGCCTTCCGGGGCATCCCCAAGCTTAGACGCTTGAGTCTTCATTGAATATTACCTTGGGTTGCCTAGCACATCCCCAATCTTAGGTTCTTTTCACTCCTTATTCTCGTCATATCGGTGTCTCACCCAAAACTTGAAAACTTCAATCACACAAAACTTAACGGAACTTCGTGAGAAGGGCTAGTGTAGTAAAGATAAATCATTCACTTGGGTACTGTCAAGAAAAGATTAATAATTATTCCTGCATGATACCTACTGTATTCCATCATTCCCACAATTTATATTACTCAATATAAGCAATAGGAACACTTGAAACAAGCAAACTATGCATGCAAAACAGAATCTGTCAAAAACAGAACAGCCTAAAAGATCTGAATGATAACCATACTTACCTGACTCGAAAAATTCTGAAAAATGAGTAACTATTAAATAATTTTCATAGAGATATTGTGTAAAAATTTCAGAATTTTTTGTCTCTTAAATAAAATCATATAATTCATATACTGTACGTAAAAACTTTCTGTTTTTGCACAGAATCAAACAAGCAAGTATCCACACTATCCCAAAGGCTTTACTTGGCACTTTATTGAAATAAAAGACACAAAACATGATTACTATAGTATCTTAATCATGTTAACACATACAACATAAGGTAAAAGTGTTGGGTTGTCTCCCAACAAGCGCTTTTCTTTAGTGCCTTTTAGCTAGGCATGATGATTTCAATGATGCTCGTATAGGAATAATAATTGAAACATGCAAAAGAGCATCATGAATATCATGACAAGCACATTTAAGTCTAACCAACTTCCTATGCATAGGTATTTTGTGAGAAAACAATTTATGGGAACAAGAATCATCTTGCATAGGAAGGCAAAACAAGCATAACTTCAAAACTTTCAACACATAGAGAGGAAACTTGATATTATTGCAATTCCTACAAGCATATGTTCCTCCCTCATAATAACTTTCAGTAGCATGACGAAGTAATTCCACAATATAACCAGCACATAAATATTTCTTATCATGATCTATCAGCATAAAAAATTACTTCTCTCCACATAAGCAATTTTCTTCTCATTCATAATAGTGGGAGAAAACTCAACATAATAACTATCATGAGATACTTGATTGACATAACCACATTCAATATTAAAATCATGATGAAAAGTTTCCTCGTTACTATCACTCTTTATAGCATACATATCATCATCATAATCATCATATAGGAGGCATGCCATCATCATAATAGTTTTTCTCATCAAAACTTGGGGGACTAAAAATATCATATTCATCAAACATAGCATCCCCAAGCTTGTGGCTTTGCATATCATTAGCATCATGAATATTCAGAGAATTCATACTAACAATATTTCAATCATCCTCATCACTCAAAGATTTCGTGCCAAACATTTTAATAACTTCTTCTTCTAACACTTGAGCACAATTTTCCTTTCCATCATTTTCACGAAACACATTAAAAAGATGAAGCATATGACGCAACCTCAATTCCATTTTTTGTAGTTTTCTTTTATAAAATCAAAATAGTGAAAAATAATAAACTAAAACATTTGATTGCAAGATCTAAATATATACCTTCAAGCACTCATCTCCCCGGCACCGGCACCAGAAAATAGCTTGATGTCTACTACACAACCTTCTTCTTGTAGACTCGTGTTGGGCCTCCAAGCGCAGAGTTTTCTAGGAAAGTGGCAATTTTCCCTCAAGTGGATGATCTAAGGTTTATCAAACCATGCAAGGCGTAGGATGAAGATGGTCTCTCTCAAACAACCCTGCAACCAAATAACAAAGAGTCTCTTGTGTCCCCAACACACCCAATACAATGGTAAATTGTATAGGTGCACTCATTCGGCGAAGACATGGTGATACAAGTGTAATATGGATGGTAGATACAGGTTTTTGTAATCTGAAAATATTAAAACTGCAAGGTAAAAAATAGTAAACAGCGAGCAAAACATTGTATAAATGCTTGGAAACAAGGCCTAGGGTCCATACTTTCACTAGTGCAATTTCTCTCAACAATACTGACATAGTTGAATCATATGTAAATACCTCTCGTGCGACAAAGAGGTCACTCCGAAGTCAAAAATGGCGGAGAACTAACAAAGAAATTATTTTAGGGTACAAAACCACCTCAAAGTTATCTTTCCCGATCAATCTTGTGAGCTATGCCTATAAGTGTCACGAACAACCCTAGAGTTTGTACTAAAATAACACCTTAAGATACACATCAACCAAAACCCTAATGTCACCTAGATACTCCAATGTCACCACAAGTACCCATGGGCTTGATCATACGATATGCATCACATAATTTCGGATTGATCATGTTCAATCCAACACAAAGAACTTCAAATAGTGCCCCAAAGTTTCTACCGGAGATTCAAGACGAAAACATGTGTCAACCCCTATGCATAGATTCCCAAGGTCACGGAACCCACAAGTTAATCATAAAAACATACATCAAGTGGATCAATAGAACATCCCATTGTCACCACAAATATCCCATCACAAGACATACATCAAGTGTTCTCAAATCCTTAAAGACTCAATCTGATAAGAAAACTTCAAAGGGAAAACTCAATTCATCACAAGAAGAGAGAGAGAGGGGAAAACTCCATATTATTCATCTATATCAATAAAGCTCGTGGTACATCAAGATCATGCCATCTCAAGAACACGAGAGAGAGAGAGAGAGAGAGAGAGAACAAACACATAGCTACTGGTACATACCCTCATCCCCAAGGGTGAACTACTCCCTCCTCATCATGGAGATCGCCGGGATGATGAACATGGCCTCCGGTGATGGTTTCCCCCTCCGGCAGGGTGCCAGAACGGGCTCCCGATTGGTTTTTCGTGGCTCTGGAGGCTTGCGGCGGTGGAACTCCTGGTCCAGGTTTCTTTTCAGAGGTTTCTATATTTATAGGAACGTTTGGCGTCGATCTCATGTCAAGGGGGGCCACAAGGCGGTGGCAAGCCTGCTAGGCGCGGGCTAGGGGGGTGGCCACGCCTAGCAGGCTTGCCGCCTCCTCATGGCTCTTCTAGACCAGCTCCAATGCTTTGGGGTCTCTTTTGGTCCACAAAAAATCGTACTAAATTTTCAGCCCATTATGAGAACTTTTATTTCTGCACAAAAAAGACGACACCATGGTAGTTCTGCTGGAAACAACGTCTGTCCGGATTAGTTCTAATAAAATCGTACCAAAATCATATAAAATAATTGTAGACATGGCATGAATACTTCATAAATTATAGATATGTTGGCATGGACTCTTGTAAGCCCAGGGCCTCGACCTACTTATATAAAGGCGAGTCTTTGTGGCAGATTAGGGTACGAAAACAATCTGTCGAGAACTAGGTCAAGCGAATCCGCTCCCTTGTAATCGATATCCACTCAATACAACACAAATTAGGACGTAGGCTTTTACCTCTTTCCGAGGGGCCGAACCTCGGTAAAAATTTGTCTCTCGTCCCGATCAACCCCTTCGAGCTCCTCTAGCGATGGCATCGAACCTAAGTCCTCTCACTAGGACATCTGCGAGATCACTAGAAGAGTATGTCTAGAGGGGGTGAATAGACTACTTGCAGGAATTTAAAATCTACACAAGGGAAAAGTTAAATGTTGGCAGATTTTAGCATATATGGCAAGTCTAGAACACCCTACACATGCACGTCATCAAGTATAGCAGCAGAAAGTAAGGACATTGCATATGGAAGAAAAGGAGTAGAGATAGGAAGATCAAACACATGAAGGACACGAAGATTTTTCCCGTGATTCCGATAGGTGGTGTTATCGTATGTCCAAGTTTATGGAGTCTTCAACCCACGGAGGGTAACAGACGCGAGAGTCCATGGAGGGCTCCACCCATACGGGTCCACGAAGCAGCAACCTTGACTATTCCATAACGGCTTCCGTCCATGAAGGACTAGCCTCACTATGGGTAGATCTTCATGAAGTAGGCGATCTCCTTGCCCTTACAAACTTCTTGGTTCACTCCACAACACAAAGTAGGAGGATCCAAAGCGACACCTAACCAATCTAGGAGGCACCACCCTCCAAAAGGGTAATAGGCTCGATAATGTCGATGAACTCCTTGCTCTTGTGCTTCAAGATGATAGACTCCTCAACACACAATCACTCTCTCACAGATTTGGCTTTGCTGGAAGAGATTGATTGGTTGGAAAGTAACTTGGGGAGGCTAGAGATCAAGATTCATATGGTTGGAATGGAATGGCATGATCTCAACACATGAGTAGGTGGCTCTCTCTCAGAAAATCAGTTGGTATGAGTGGGGATCTGTTTTGAGTGCTTCTCCAAAAATCCAACCATTACACCTAATAATTCAGACTTGGTGACACCATTGTGTTAATCTTGGTGGCACCGAGTTCCCTCAAAGGTGGCAACTTTTGAGTCTCGATGAGACCGATACATAAAACTCGGTTGCACCGATAAGGTGACCAACGGTCAGATTGCCAATCTCGGTGACGCTGATTCAACAAACTTAGTGGGACCGATTTTGTGAATTTGCATAACAGGAAGTTGGCAACCCAAACTCGGTGGCACCGAAGCAAAATCGATTGCACCGAATGGTTAGGGTTTGTTTGTCTAAGGCTGGGAATCGGAGGCACCGAGTGGAAAGTGTTGGTTGCACCGATTTTGGATATTTGGCTTTGGACAGACTTTTGTGGAAGAACTTGTGGGTGTATGTGGTGACTATCTCTTGTGCATGTATGAGCATTTCTTTCACCAACAGTACCTTACCCCCTTTTAATAGTATTGGCTTTCCTATGGACTCAAAGTGATTTCTCACGAAAGGTAAAGTGTAGAGTCCTTTTGCTTGAAGCTTTGCCAATGCGATTCCATCTCCTTCTTCTTCTTGGGGATACTCTCCGCACTCCCTTTTGCCAACCCATCTCTCTCTATGGACTTTATCTGAAATACACTAGATGAAAGTATTAGTCCAAGAGACAATGTATGTTGTCATGAATTATCAAAACCACCAAGGGAGCACATTGTGCTTTCAATCTCCCCCTTTTTGGTCATTGATGACAACATGCAATCAAAGCTTCAAATAAATAAATGCATGTATATAATGAAGACTTTGAGAGACACATGACTTAGACTTGCTCCCCCTAAATGTGTGCGATCCCTTTAAAGGATAGTTGCTTTGAATGCATGAACACACACATGGTAGGAAGGATATGATAAGTCATGTGTATCTTGGCTGTATGCATCAAATGTATATGAATGAGGTGTATCCTTGATCAAGACTTCACTCTTCCAAACAATATGTGCAATAAGCAAGAGATCATCTTGATCAAAGATGTGATGCATATACTTACCTTGAGTTCTTGAACGTTCTAGTAGTAGAGATACACTTGAGAAAACAATGTTAGAAAACACAAGAGTATTCTACCAATCAAAAGCAATAGAACTCAAAAGTACCAAGATATGGAGAACATACAGAGGATAGTATTCCTTAGAATTGATATGTCTCCAAGATTATTTAGAACTTTCTCCCCTAGATATGAAAATGTAGGACATCCTCTCCCCCTGAATCTTAGCATGTAGATATTGGGATTGGATAGGGTGAGAAAATTCTAACATGAGAAATCAAATGAAATAAATACATCTTTCTCCAAAACATATTTTTTTCTCCCCCTCTTTGGTATTCTCCCCTTGTTTATATAAGTATAAACTTTTGATATTCTCCTCCCCCCTAAATTATATCTCCCCCTTTGCATAAGCATGTATCTCCCTCTTTAGCTTTGAAGCTTTGTATACTTTTCCCCCTTTGGCATTAATTGCCAAAAAGGTCAGACTTAGGGTCAGATACATGGATCATTGATTATGAAGGGATCCTTGAGAACAAGGGTCATAGAATGTAGGATTCATAGAATATGGAAATCGTGATAAAAATGAAGGAATCATTGAAAATAATTTCTCTCCCTTTGGCTAAACTGAGAATTTGCAGAACTTCTCCTCCTTTGAGTTAGGGATCCTTGAATGTATCCCCCCTTTAAATAAAGGAATCATAGAAGAGTTGAGGAAACACAGAAGGAACACAAAGATTTACAGATACAAACACAGACTAAAATATTATAGAAAGTCGGTGGCTCCGAGGCATATTTGTCGGTGATACCGATATGATGTTATGCAACTCATCTACCGAGTCGGTAGAACCGAGTCCTTTGTATCGGAGGCTTTGAGGCATAAAACAGAAACTAGGAAAAGGTTTTAGAAACTTGCAAATTTGTAAAAACTATTTGTACAAAGAATATCAACTAGAGAAGATTTGAATGGTTCCAAGAAAGCTTGCAATAGAGAATTAACCAAACAAGATTCTTAACTAGATGATGGGCGGTGACTAGGCCACCTATATTAGAGTATATTGACTTAGGAGCCAAGCAAGAATACCTGATCATAGGTCATACTCATCGTTAAGCTCAAACTAGGGTTACCATTTTCCGATTAAGCATTTTAATGTCTTCATATCACTTGAGTTTCTTTATCTCATGACTTGGAGTCAAGCTATATCAAGGATATGAGTCCATACCTTTGAGTGATGTTGTTGGCGTAGCTTGTAGGTGAACTTTATGAGGATGCTCGAAGTTGATGAAGATCATCTTTAGTTGGGAGCAATCCTTGTTGATTTCGTTCACTTTTCACCTACATGGGTTAGTCACGCAAGGAAGAACATCATATATCCAAATGACATGATACCAATTGTGGGTTAACAATTGTGGGATATATGTCAAGGATATGTTTTGTTGTCTTCTTCCTTTCATCATCAAAGCGAGGTTGTGGATACTTGGTCATGACAAGATTGCTTAAGATATGAGTTATTGGAAATCTTGTAGAGTGTTGTTCTTCCAAGTACCTTCAAAAGGGTTAGATGCAAGACAAGGGAGCATAGAATTCCAAGATATATGATATTCAAGATAGTAGCATGGAATGGTTAAGAAAGCTCATCCCCTAGCAAGCATCCGAGTGAGCTTAGCTCAAGTTTGAAGCATCAATGACGTTCAACTCACTCCTTAAGTGACAAAAAACTTTTTCATCAAGTGGCTTAGTAAAGATGTCGGCCAATTGCTTGTTAGTATGAACATGCTTAAGATTGATATCTCCTTTGGCAACATGATCACAAATGAAATGATGTCGAACTTCTATATGCTTGGTTCGAGAATGTTGCACGGGATTATGACCAATCTTAATAGAACTTTCATTGTCACAAAGTAATGGCACATTTTTAACATAGATTGCGTAATCTTAAAGTGTTTGTGTCATCCATAATAATTGTGTACAACATGATCCAGCGGCAATGTATTCCGCTTCGGCAATAGATAGAGATACCGAGTTTTGTTTCTTGGAGGACCAAGACACAAGAGATCTACCAAGAAATTGACATGTAGCGAGGTGGATTTTTTATCAACCTTGTCATCGGCATAGTCCGAGTTGGAGTAGCCAACAAGATTAAAAGAAGATCCCTTGGGATACCAAATGCCAAAGTTTGGTGTATGTATCAAGTATCTCACAATGTATTTTACAGCCTTAAGATGACATTCTTTAGGTGCAGCTTGATATCGGGCACACATGCACACACTAAGCATAATATCGGGACGGGGGGCACATAGATATAACAATGTACCAATCATTGATCGATAAACTTTTTGATCAACCGGTTAACCCTCCTTAGTAAGATCATCGTGTCCGCTAGTGGGCATGGGAGTTTTCATACCTTTGCACTCTTGAATATTGGACTTTTTGATCAAGTCCTTGGTGTACTTTGTTTTAGAGATGAAAGTACCTTCTCTCATTTGCTTGATTTGTATACCAAGTAAGAATTTCAGCTCACACATCATCTCATACTTCTTTGACATCAACCTTCCAAATTTCTCACTAAATTGTGGGTTAGTAGATCCAAATATAATATCATCCACATAAATTTGGCATACAAATAGTTCACCATTAACTCTCTTTGTGAATAAGGTTGCATCAATTTTACCAATTTCAAGTCCTTTTTCAATAAGAAACTTCGTTAGGCATTTATACCAAGCACGAGGAGCTTGCTTAAGGTCACATAAAACTTTGTGAAGTTTGTAAACATGGATAGGTTTCTTAAGATTTATAAAACTAGGTGGTTGATTAACATAGACCTCTTTTCAATCTCATCATTTAAAAAACGTTTTTAATATCCATTTGGTAAAGCGTGATATCATGGTGATTTGCTTGTTCTGAAATTTCATGTCGATGATGTTTTGCTCATCCTTGGGCTTTTCCACAAGTGTCCACACTTCGTTCCTCTCGAACTTGTGAAGCTCTTCATGTATAGCGTTCACCCATTCCGAGTCTTCAAGAGATTGTTCAACCTTCAAGGGTTCAATACCAGAGATGAAACAATAATGCCAAAAGTTAGCCAGGCAAGTTTTAGAGCGAGTAATCCTCCCTGTTTGTATGTCACCAAAGATTTAGTTTAGGGGATGGTTCTTGGTCACTTGTGCTCGAACACGAGGTAGCTTTGGCTTGTTAGTTGGAGGAGCTTCTTCTTCATCATCATCTCCTTCATGTCCGTTGTTGTCAATGTGGTCATCTCCTTGAGGTGGTGGTGAGGGAGGTTGTGGTGGAACTTCATGATGTACTTCCTCCTCGTGTTCATCTTGTCGTGTACCACGTGTGGATGCTTCCATGTAGTTTTGTCGGTAGCCTTGATCCGAAGTAGGAGCTTCTGGGTTGATGAAGTACTTTCCTTCACCTCCATGGGACGAATCTTGCCGACGGGAAAATCTTTTATAGCTTCCGAAGGATCTTTATCACCTACATAATTTGGCAATTGTTCGACTTTCGAACCATTAGATTCATCAAACTTCACATCTACCGTCTCTTCAACTTTTTGAGTGAAGTTGTTATAGAAACGGTAGGTGTGAGAGTTCGATCCATAACAGAGTAGGAAACCTTCATGAGATTTTGGAGCAAATTTAGCATGGCGATGCTTATCAAGAATGTAACACTTGGAGCCGAATACCCAAAATTATCCAACTTGGGGTTTGTTATCGGTGAGAAGCTCGTATGTCGTTTTACCAAGAAGCGTGTGCAAGTAGAGTCGGTTTGTGGTATGACATGTTGTTTCCACGGCTTCAGCCCAAAAGTGTCATGGCGTCTTGTATTTGTCAAGCATCATTCTTGCCATCTCAATGAGGGTTCGGTTCTTTCTCTAAACAACTCCATTTTGTTGAGGCGTGTACGTAGCCGGGAACTCATGTGAAATACCCTCGTTGTCAAGAAAGGTATCCACATGGGTGTTCTTGAACTCCGATCCATTATCACTTTGAACCTTCTTGATCTTCACTTCAGATTGATTTTGTGCTTTGCGTGTGAAGTTCTTGAAGATCTTTTGTACCCGCAACTTATTATCAAGAAAGAATACCCATGTAAATCTGGAAAAATCATCAACTATAACTAGACCATAAGAGTTTCCACCGAGACTCTTGTAAGCATTGGGACCAAAAAGATCCATATGAAGTAACTCGACTGGTCGCCTAGTGGTCATGATGTTCTTGACCGGATGACTTCCACCTACTTGACTTCCTGCTTGACAAGCGCTACAAAGTCTATCTTTGTCAAAGATAACATCTTTAACACCAAGGACATGATTGCCCTTGATAAGCTTATCTAGATTGCGCATGCCTACATGTCCAAGTCTTCTATGCCATAGCCAACCTTTAGAAGATTTTGCAATGAGACAAGTACGAGGTTGGGCCTTTTTAGTGAAATCAACAAAGTATAGATCACCTCTACGAATACTGGTAAACACATTTTTATGATTATCAAATCGAAACACTTGGCAATCTACATTAGTAAAAGGTACATTGAAACCGAAGTCTGCTAGTCTAGATACAGGAAGAAGATTGTAGCCAAGGGATTCAACAAACATCACATTTTGAATGGAGATATCATAATATATGGCCACCTTACCAAGGCCAAGTACCTTACCCTTAGAGTTGTCTCCAAAGGTCCCGCACCTCCGAGGACCTTGATTAGGCGTGATCTCTTGGAACATGTCTTTATCACCAGTCATGTGATCCGTGCATCCACTATAGGGAATCCACTCTTTTCCACTGGACATGTAATCCTTGAAGTTTGCCATTAGAATTAGATTCTTCATGATCTTTTCATACTTGATGTCGAACAACTCTTCTTCATCATAGTAGCCATGTTCTTCATTATCATCATTTTGTGGAATCTCCTCGTCATAGAAACCAAGAGACTCGTTAGAATCATAACCATGACAATGTTCAAGTTTATGAATGTGAATGGCTTCAACAAAAATGTTGTTGATAGTAGTGACATCTCCTTTAGAATGCATAAGATCACAAAGCTCAAATAGGCATTTATCAAAGTTTGGATCACTAGTCTTCATTTTGTGAAAAGCAACAGTTTTATGAAGAATTTCATCAAGATTACTTAATGTAAGATTTGGATATCGTTTCTCCAAATTAGTCCACAAAGTATAACCACATGCAAAGTTCTTCAATTGAGAGAGCACAAATCTTGGTAAACCTCTAATAATAAGATTGACAGTTCTAAGGTTACCAAGCATGTCAATTTCCTCTTCGTGTGTGGGATGCAATTCATCAATGGGGAGCACATAGGTTATTTTCAATATGTTTTCTCAAATGGATTTTGTCAAATAGATCAATCATGGCATTCTTCCATCGACTATAGTACTCTCCATCAAGAATGGGAACTCTACAATACAAACTCTCCATACTAGACACATCCATCTACCTCCACGATGTTTGAACCGAAGCAATGGAGACCAAAGCTCTGATACCAATTGCATGATCTCTAGAAGAGTATGTCTAGAGGGGTTTGAATAGACTGTTGGAAATATGCCCTAGAGGCAATAATAAAATGGTTATTATTGTATTTCCTTGTTCATGATAATTGTCTATTGTTCATGCTATAATTGTGTTAATCGGAACCGTAATGCATGTGTGAATACATAGACCACAACATGTCCCTAGTGAGCCTCTAGTTGGCTAGCTCGTTAATCAATAGATGGTCACGGTTTCATGACCATGGACATTGGATATCATTGATAACGGGATCACATCATTAGGAGAATGATGTGATGGACAAGACCCCATCCTAAGCATAGCACAAGATCATGTAGTTCGTCTGCTAAAGCTTTGCCAATGTCAAGTATCGTTTCCTTAGACCATGAGATTGTGCAACTCCTGGATACCGTAGGAATGCTTTGGGTGTGTCAAACATCACAACGTAACTGGGTGGCTATAAAGGTACACTACGGGTATCTCCGAAAGTGTCTGTTGGGTTGGCACGAATCGAGACTGGGATTTTTCACTCCGTATGACAGAGAGGTATCTCTGGGCCCACTCGGTAAGACATCATCATAATGAGCTCAATCTGAATAAATAGTTAGCCATGGGATGATGTATTACAGAACGAGTAAAGAGACTTGCCGGTAACGAGATTGAACAAGGTATAGGGATACCGACGATCGAATCTCGGGCAAGTATCGTACCGATAGACAAAGGGAATTGTATATGGGATTGATTGAATCCCCGACATCGTGGTTCATCTGATGAGATCATCGTGGAGCATGTGGGAGACAACATGGGTGTCCAGATCCCGCTGTTGGTTATTGACCGGAGAGGTGTCTCGGTCAAGTCTACGTGTCTCTCGAACCCGTAGGGTCTACACACTTAAGGTTCGATGACGCTAGGGTTATAGGGAAATAGTGTACATGGTTACCAAAGTTTGTTCGGATTCCCGGATGAGATCTCGGATGTCACGAGGAGTTCCAGAATGGTACATAAACAAAGATTGATATATAGGAAGTGAGGATTTGACCATCGGAAGTGTTTCGGGAGTTACCGGTAACGTACCGGGACCACCGGAAGGGTTCTGAGGGTCCACCAAGTGGGGCCACCAGCCCCGGAAGGGTTCATGGGCCAAGAGTGGGAGGGAACCAGCCCCTAGGTGGGCTGGTGCGCCTCCCACCCCAGGCCCAAGGCGCAAGAAAGGTGGAGGGAGGGGAAACCCTAGGTCCAGATGGGCCTAAGGCCCATCTAGGGTTGCGCCCTCCACTCCTCCTTCTCTGGCCGCCGGCCAAGACCCATCTAGGGCTGCCGCACCCTCTAGGGTGGGAACCCTAGATGGGGTGCCTCCTCCTCCCTCACCTACTATATATAGTGGTGGGTTTTGGGCTACCAACAACACAAGTTTCTTCCTCTCTCGGCACAGCCCTGCTCCTCCCTCTCCTCGTTCTCCGTAGCGCTTGGCGAAGCCCTGCCGGAGACCATGCAGCTCCACCGTCACCACGTCGTCATGCTTCCGGAGCTCTTCCCCAACCAATCCTTCCTCCTTGCTGGCTTAAGGCGTAGGAGACGTCACCGGGCTGCACGTGTGTTGAACGCGGAGGCACCGTTGTTCGGCGCTGAGATCGGAGTCCACCACGATCTGAATCGCTACGAGTACGACTCCACCAACCGCGTTCTTGTGAACGCTTCCGCTTAGCGATCTTCAAAGGTATGAAGATGCAATCTCTCCCCACTCGTTGCTGGTTTCTCCATAGATAGATCTTGGTGAACGCGTAGAAATTTTTGATTTACTACTACGTCTCCCAGCAGTGGCATCATGAGCTAGGTCTATGTGTAGAATCTATGCACGAGTAGAACACAAAGCAGTTGTGGGCGTCGATCTTGTTAATTTGCTTACCACTACTAGTCTTATCTTGATTCGGCGGTATTGTGGGATGAAGCGGCCCGGACCAACTTTACATGTATGCTTACGTGAGACCGGTTCCACCGCCTGACATGCACTTGTTGCATAAGGTGGCTAGCGGGTGTATGTCTCTCCCACCTTATTCCGATTGGATTCAATGAAAAGGGTCCTTATGAAGGGTAAATAGTAATTTGCATGTCACGTTGTGGTTTTGGCGTAGGTAAGAAACGTTCTTGCTAGAAACCTATAGCAGCCACATAAAAACTTGCAACTACAAATTAGAGGACGTCTAACTTGTTTTTGCAGCATATGCCTTGTGATGTGATATGGCCAAAAGGATGTGATGTGATGCATTGTGATGTATGAGATTGATCATGTTCTTGTAATAGGATTCACGACTTGCATGTCGATGAGTATGACAACCGACATGAGCCATAGGAGTTGTCTTATTTTATTGTATGACCTGCGTGTCAATCATAAACGCCATGTAATTACTTTACTTTATTGCTAAACGTTAGCCATAGTAGTAGAAGTAATAGTTGGAAAGACAACTTCATGAAGACACGATGATGGAGATCATGATGATGGAGATCACGGTGTCGTGCCAGTGACAGTGATGATCATGGTGCCCCGGAGATGGAGATCAAAGGAGCAAGATGATATTGGCCATATCATGTCACTATATTGATTGCATGTGATGTTTATCATGTTTACATCTTATTTGCTTATAACGACGGTAGTAAATAATATGATCTCTCAATAAAATTTCAAGAAATGTGTTCACCCTAACTGTGCACCATTGCTAAGGATCGTTGTTCCGAAGCACCACGTGATGATCGGGTGTGATAGGTTCTAACGTTCGCATACAACGGGTGTAAGCCAGATTTACACACGCGAAACACTTAGGTTGACTTGACGAGCCTAGCATGTACATACATGGCCTCAGAACATGGAAGATCGAAAGGTCGAACATGAGTCGTATAGAAGATACGATCAACATGGAGATGTTCACCATGGATGACTAGTCTGTCTCACGTGATGATCGGACACGGGCTAGTTTACATGGATCATGTATCACTTGGATGACTAGAGAGATGTCTATCTAAGTGGGAGTTCATTAAATAATTTGATTATGTGAACTTAATTATCATGAACTTAGTCTAAAATTGTCTTTACAATCTATATTGTAGATCCAATGGCCAACGCTAATGTCACCCTCAACTTCAACGCGTTCCTAGAGAAAACCAAGCTGAAAGATGATGGAAGCAACTATGCGGACTGGGTCCGTAGCTTGAGGATCATCCTCATAGCTTCCAAGAGATTGTATGTCCTTGATGCACCGCTAGGTGACCCACCCATTTTCCCGACGAACCAAGACGTTACGAACGCTTGGCAGTCGCGCTGTGATGATTACTCCCTTGTTCAGTGTGGCATGCTTTACAGTTCAGAACTGGGGCTCCAAAAGCGTTTTGAGCAACACAGAGCATATGAGATGTTCCAAGAGCTGAAACTAGTTTTCCAAGCTCATGCCCGGGTCGAGAGATATGACGTCTTCGACAAGTTCTTCAGCTGTAAGATGGAGGAGAATAGTTCTGTCAGTGAGCACATACTCAAGATGTCTGGGTTGCACAACCGCTTGACTTAGCTGGGAGTTAATCTCCTGGATGACTCGGTCATTGACAGAATCCTCCAGTCGCTTCCACCTAGCTACAAGAGCTTTGTGATGAACTACAACATGCAGGGTATGGAGAAGTCCATTCCTGAGTTGTACTCGATGCTGAAATCAGCGGAGGTCGAGATCAAAAAGGAGCATCAAGTGTTGATGGTGAATAAGACCACTAGTTTCAAGAAAGTCAAGGGTAAGAAGAACTTCAAGAAGGACGGCAAAGTTGTTGCCACACCCGGTAAGCAAGTTGTTGGGAAGAAGAACAAGAATGGACCCAAGCCTGAGACTGAGTGTTTTTATTGCAAGGGTACCGGTCACTGGAAGTGGAACTGCCCCAAGTACTTAGCGGATAAGAAGGCCGGCAACGTTAAAGGTATATATGATATACTTGTTATTGATGTGTACCTAACCAGCGCTCGTATTAGCTCCTGGGTATTTGATACCAGTGCAGTTGCTCACATTTGTAACTCCAAGCAGGAGCTGCGGAATAAGCGGAGACTGGCAAAGGACGAGGTGATGATGCGCGTCGGGAATGGTTCCAAGGTCGATGTGATCGCCGTCGGCACGCTACCTCTACATCTACCTTCGAGATTAGTTTTAAACCTTAATAATTGTTATTTAGTACCAGCTTTGAGCATGAACATTGTATCTGGATCTCGCTTGATGCGAGATGGCTACTCATTTAAATCTGAGAATAATGGTTGTTCTATTTATATGAGAGAAATGTTTTATAGTCATGCCCCGCTGGTCAATGGTTTATTTTTGATGAATCTTGAACGTGATGTTACACATGTCCATAGTGTGAGTACCAAAAAGTGTAAGGTTGATAACGATAGTCTCCCTTACATGTGGCACTGCCGCCTTGGTCATATTGGTGTCAAACGCATGAAGAAGCTCCATGCTGATGGACTTTTGGAGTCTCTTGATTTTGAATCATTTTACATGTGCGAACCATGCCTCATGGGCAAGATGACCAAGACTCCGTTCTCCGAAACAATGGAGCGAGCAACTGACTTGTTGGAGATAATACATACTGATGTATGCAGTCCAATGAGCGTCGAGGCTCGCGATGGCTATCGTTATGTCACCCTCACTGATGACTTGAGCAGATATGGGTATGTCTACTTAGTGAAACACAAGTCTGAAACCTTTGAAAGGTTCAAGGAATTTTAGAGTGAGGTAGAGAATCAACGTGACAGGAAAATAAAGTGCCTACGATCTGATCGTGGCGGAGAATATTTAAGTCACGAGTTTGGCACGCACCTAAGGAAATGTGGAATTGTTTCACAACTCACGCCGCCTGGCACACCTTAGTGAAATGGTGTGTCTGAACGTCATAATCGCACTCTATTGGATATGGTGCGATCTATGATTCTCTTACCGACTTACTGCTATCATTTTGGGGATATGCATTAGAGACTGCCGCATTCACTTTAAATAGGGCACCGTCAAAGTCCGTTGAGACGACACCGTATGAATTATGGTTTGGAAAGAAACCTAAGCTGTTGTTTCTAAAAGTTTGGGGATGTGATGCTTATGTGAAGAAACTTCAACGTGAGAAGCTTGAACCCAAAGTGGAAAAGTGCGTCTTCATAGGATATCCCAAAGAGACTATTGGGTATACCTTCTACCTCAGATCCAAAGGCAAAGTCTTTGTTGCCAAGAATGGATCCTTTCTCGAGAAAGAGTTTCTCTCGAAAGAAGTAAGTGGGAGGAAAATAGAACTTGATGAGGTAATTGTACCTCTACTCGAACCGGAGATTAGTGCAGCACAAAAAGTCGTTTCCGTGGAGCCTACACCGGCTAGAGAGGAAGTTAATGATGATGATCATGAAACTTTAGATCAAGTTACTATTGAACGTCGAAGGTCCACTAGGACACGTTCCGCACCAGAGTGGTACGACTACCCTGTCCTGGAGATCATGTTGTTGGACAACGGTGAACCTTCAAACTATGAAGAAGCGATGGCGGGCCCGGATTCCAACAAATGGCTTGAAGCCATGAAATCCGAGATAGGATCCATGTATGAGAACAAAGTATGGACTTTGGTGGACTTGCCTGATGATAAGCGAGCCATTGAAAATAAATGGATCTTTAAGAAGAAGACTGACGCAGATGGTAATGTGACCGTCTATAAGGCTCGGCTTGTCGCTAAGGGTTATCGATAAGTTCAAGGAGTTGACTACGATGAGACTTTGTCACTCGTAGCGATGCTGAAGTCTGTCCGAATCATGTTAGCAATTGTCGCATTTTATGATTATGAGATCTGGCAAATGGACGTCAAAACGGCATTCCTTAACGGCTTCCTCAATGAAGAACTGTATATGATGCAGTTGGAAGGTTTTGTCGATCCTAAAGATGCTAACAAAGTATGTAAGCTCCAGCGCTCCATCTATGGGCTGGTGCAAGCATCTCGGAGTTGGAACATTCGCTTTAATGAGGTGATTAAAGTGTTTGGGTTTGTACAGGTTTATGGAGAACCCTGTATTTACAAGAAAGTGAGTGGGAGCTCTGTAGCATTTATCATATTATATGTGGATGACATACTGATAATGGGAAATGATATAGAACTCTTGGAAAGTATAAAGGCCTACTTGAATAAGTGTTTTTAAATGAAGGACATTGGAGAAGCTACTTACATATTAGGTATTAAGATCTATAGAGATAGATCGAGACGCCTCATAGGTCTTTCACAAAGCACATACCTTGAAAAGATATTGAAGAAGTTCAATATGGATCAGTCCAAGAAGGGGTTCTTGCCTGTGTTACAGGGTGTGAGATTGAGTACGACTCAATGCCCGACCACGGCAAAAGATAGAGAAGAGATGAGTGTCATCCCCTATGCTTCAGCCATAGGCTCTATAATGTATGACATGCTATGTACCAGACCTGATGTGAACCTTGCCATAAGTTTGGTAGGGAGGTACCAAAGTGATCTTGGAGCGGAACACTGGACAACGGTCAAGAATATCCTGAAGTACCTGAAAAGGACAAAGGACATGTTTCTCGTATATGGAGGTGTCAAAGAGCTCGTCGTAAAGGGTTACGTCGATGCTAGCTTCGACACAGATCCGGACGACTCCAAGTCGCAAACCGAATACGTGTATATTTGTAACGGAGGGGTAGTCAGCTGGTGTAGCAACAAGCAAAGCATCGTGGCGGCATCTACATGTGAAGCGGAGTACATAGCTGCTTCGGAAGCAGCAAAGGAAGGAGTCTGGATGAAGGAGTTCATCACCTAACTAGGAGTGATTCCCAATGCGTCGGGCCCGATGATTCTATTCTGTGACAACACTAGAGCTATTGCCCCTGCGAAGGAGCCCAGGTTTCACAAGAAGACAAGACACATCAAGCACTGCTTCAACTCCATCCGTGATTACATTCAGGAGGGAGATATAGATATTTGCAAAGTACATACGGATCTGAATGTCACAGATCTGTTGACTAATCCTCTCTCACGAGCAAAACATGATCAACACCAGAATGCTATGGGTGTTCGATTCATCACAATGTAACTAGATTATTGACTCTAGTGCAAGTGCGAGACGGTTGGAAATATGCCATAGAGGCAATAATAAAATGGTTATTATTGTATTTCCTTGTTCATGATAATTGTCTATTGTTCATGCTATAATTGTGTTAATCGGAAACCGTAATGCATGTGTGAATACATAGACCACAACATGTCCCTAGTGAGCCTCTAGTTGGCTAGCTCGTTAATCAATAGATGGTCACGGTTTCTTGACCAACGACATTGGATGTCATTGATAACGGGATCACATCATTAGGAGAATGATGTGATGGACAAGACCCAATCCTAAGCATAGCACAAGATCGTGTAGTTCATCTGCTAAAGCTTTTCCAATGTCAAGTATCATTTCCTTAGACCATGAGATTGTGCAACTCCCGAATACCGTAGGAATGCTTTGGGTGTGCCAAACGTCACAACGTAACTGGGTGGCTATAAAGGTGCACTACGGGTATTTCCAAAAGTGTCTCTTGGGTTGGCACGAATCGAGACTGGGATTTGTCACTCCGTATGACGGAGAGGTATCTCTGGGCCCACTCGGTAAGACATGTGACAGTCCAAGTGTTGTCCCTACCATTTATGGCATTGTATCTTGTTTAACCTGGTTGTCATGAGATTGTACGATATGAATTGAGCCTTGTCATGACATGTCTTGTCATGCATTCATGCATCATGCATCATTCATCCATCATGCCATGCATTTTTGTGATGTGCTTAGTGACTGTGGTGTTGTGATTGTTATGGTGATGTGGCAAGAGTGTGTGTGGTGCAACACTCTTCTTCTCCCCTTCTCTTTGCTCTCATCAAACCCTTCCTAAAACCCTTTAAATTCCTCCCTCTTTTAACAACAGAATTATTTTGCTTTAATAATTGTTTAAAAATGTTCAAGTGCTAGCCTATTTTGTTTTAAGCATGTGAGTGTTGACCTTTTACTATTTTGAGTTTTTATGTTAAGGGGGGTTTAAATAACAGGAGCTGCCATTTTATAACATTAATAATTACTTGCTCAATAAATCAACATAATATTTTTATTAAATAGGGCTCTTTATTTCCTTCACCAAAATATTTTGTTTTTCTCTAAAAACTTTTCTTTTACTCAGGGGATTTACTTAAGTGTGGTTGTGTTTAATATTTATATAAAAAAAACCTTTCTGTTTTTTTCTCAGAGAGAGAGAGAGAGTGGGCTTTCCCTCCAGCGCGGCCCAGCCCGTTGGGAACAGTCACCTGCTCCATTGCTTGTCGCCGTCAGGTTCAGAGAGTGAGAGTGTGTCCGCCGTCGCCTTTTCCATCGCCGTCGCCATCTATTCCCAAGCGTATTTAAGCCCCTCGACGTCCGTGCCACTCCCCTAGGGTTCCCTCTTCCTCCCTCCGCCACCACAGCTCCCCTCTTCCTCTCTTTCTCTCTCCTCCCTCTCTTTTTCCTCCCTGCCAGGTAAGGTAGATAGAGTTTCAGTGAGGGAGCAGAGAGCTCCGCCGGGTCGTCGTCGCCATCGCAGCTCGTCTCCGGTGAATCCCCTCCGCGTCCAGGATGGCGTGGCGAACGTGGTTCGTCCCTGCGTTCCATTCCTGCCGCTAGGAGGTGAGGAGCGCCTCCCCGCGGTGCGGATTGCCGTCGCCGTCGTCCGCAAGGAGGAGTTCGTCGCCGGGTCTTCTTCCTCTTCGCACGCCGCGTCTCCGCCTCTCCTTCCTCTCCTCCGCGACCGGCTCGTCATCGCCTTCCCCCAAGGTGAGCCGTAGATCCCCGCGGGCTTTCCCTCGCCGTCGTGTGCTTGTATTTGGTTGATGCTGCCGCTGTCGCCGCTGGTCCGAAAGCTCGAGCTTGAGGTCGCCTCCGGTCCCCCTCATCGCAAGATGAGCCGAGGGATGGGTTCCCCGTAGACCCCGCGTGTTGCGCGTAGGGCCAGCAGCTCCGCTAGTGTGTGACCTTGCCGGATTTCGCTCGCCGTCACCGTTATCGTTGTAGTGCAGGTGCAGGTTCAGTTTCGTCAGGCGTGTAGCGTATGTGTGTATTAGTGGAGCAGAGGACCCCCCTCTGTTAGCATTCGGCGCCGTAGCGTAGTGGTTGGGCTCGGGGGAGGTGAGTAGGAGGTCATGGGTTCGAGCCCAGACTCCCCCTTTTGCTGTTTTCATTTTTTCTTGTTTGTTTTTCTTTTGTTTATAACCTGTTATGTATGTGCATGTGTGTATGTGTGTTTGTAGGAAGGATACATGTGGTGTGTATGTGAGCTTGCACATGTACGTGCTTGTGTGTGTGTATGTACCCTAGTGTATATATACATGTGCGTGTGTGCATGTGAGGTGTGCATGTGGGTGTGTGGTGCACTATGCATGGCACATGTGTGTGTGTGTGCTCCTTGCACACCCACATATGTGAGTGTTGGGTGGCATGTGCTTGCATGTGTAGGTGTAGATGCATGAGAGTGTGTGTGTATGTTCTACATACACACACATTTGTGTGAGAGTGAGTGGAGTCTAATGCTCTATGCCTTTGATGCATTAGTGGTGAGTGTACGTGTGGTAGATGATCACTCCCCCCCTTCTTGGGTGGTATGATCTTGGTGTTTTGAGCTCATGTGCCTTGGGCATACTAAGAGCTTGGCTATGGTTTTAGTAGTGGTGTGAGTAGGGTGTTTATGTGTGTTAGGGGACTAGTGGGTTTTCCCACTTGACATACCCTTGTTGATATATGCTTGTCATCTAGGCCTTCTCATTTCACTTCCATTCTTATCTAAGTTGCTAACATGCTCTTGCCATTTAATTGCATTTCCTATCTAGAGTAGTTATGCCATGATTAGAGTGGGTAGTTTGTTATTTATTGTTGCCTTGTGGTTTCACATGGGCATATGAGTATGACCCATGGTTTTGGGAAAGGAAGAGCCAATGAACTCATTGGAACTCTTCAGATTTCACTTTTGAGCAAGTTCATAAATCTGTCATTTTAGCTGAGATGCCATTTTGTCATTTTTGCTTGAATTAATCCATGCTTGCTTTGGGAGATGTGTCAACTAGGAAGTGCTAGTGTTTGGTATCTAGTATGCCATGGTATTTTTGTTTAACATGAGAACCACCCATATAAGTGGGGAACATGTTGTTACGTTGCCTACTTAATGTTTCTGTTTCAGCATGCTAAAAACTACTAAGTCTGGGAATCTGCTGTTATTTTATGCCATGAAGAGTGGGTGGTATCTAGTGATGTGTTTGGAATTTACTCATGCTCAGTGTTAGTTATTTGTAGTAGATATTGCCTTCTACCATCCTGTTAATTTTAATGCCAATAGGATCTCTCTACCATATTTAATTACTGCTGTCAACTTGCTACTTTATAATCGCAGATTCCAGAAAACTGGAATTTTCGCCAAGTCCCAGAAAATTGTTTCATCATGTCAACTTGATTGCTTTATGCTTATTGATGTGTGCCTCCTTTGCTGATTGTGTAGTTGGATAAGTTGATTTGTGTTTTGAGTAGGTATTGTCCATATCTTGTTTGTGGCTGTAGGGTTCCTGTAACTCAAGTTGTGAGCTGTAGAAGTTGCTATGTTGCTGTTTTGTGGCAGATTGTGGGTTTTATTGTTTTGTGCCTTGTGGGAGCTATGTTCCATGGAATTGATTGATTCTTGAGGCTATTGTGATTGATTTTTCATCACCTATCCAGAGGCTACCTTGGAATGCCAAGAATTAGCCCAGGTCTTGGATGACTTGTGTTTTGCCTATGTACCTTGTCGAGAGCGTATCATGAGAACCGTAGCTCCGTTTCTTGCGATCTTTATATGCATTTCTATCGATTTTGCATGATGCATACTGATTTCCATGATCATGCATATTTAAATAACTTAACATGAGGTTCTGTCCAGATTCATTAATAAACAAACTTTGCATCTGAAACATGACTAGTTTTGGATTGCCATGTTGAATTCTTCATAAATGAATCATGCATCATATTGTTGTGCATTGCACCTTCGTTGAAGGTTTATTGTTGCTGTTTCTCTTGGGTAGATGCAAGTGTCAATACTGAGTACGAGGACCTAGGAGAGTACCACTATGAGGATCCCGCTACTTGTTCCGTTAAAGAACCAATAGGTAAGATGATCGTACCCGGATCTCGATACTATTTTTGCTTGCTAGTTTCTCGCTCTTATCGTTATAATTTCTCTACCTATCACTTGATATCGGCCTCCTATTTTCCATGACATCCTCTAACCTCCACATCCTAGCAAACCTTTGATTGGCTAAGTTACCGCTGCTCAGTCCCTCGTATAGCGTTCTTAGTTGCAGGTGTAGGTGGTTCCATGTGATAACATGGATTTGGATATCACAATAAATTCTGTTATTTAATTTAATGCACATATATATCTTGGTATTGGTGGAAGGCTTGGCCTTTTGCTAAATGATTTGTTCCGCTATTACCACCATTAGTTCCTTGTTACCGGTGTTATGTTTTCCATATTTTGCGCTCCTAACATGCTCTTGGTTGTTATGGGGACCCCCTGGTTTATTCAGTTGAGATTAAAACTTGTGTGGCAAGACCCAACATTGGTACTACATTTTCTTAAAAACGTAATAAAATTTGCATAGGGTCTTGCAAACCCGTGGATAATTAATCAACCCACCGGGCCAATGTTCCTCATGAGTGTTGGTCCAAACTAGAGCACTGTGCGGGGCCAACCCAGGGCAACTTGGGAGATTTCTATCAGGCCTTCGTACGCGTCGCTTATCCGTCGTGTCCTGAGAACGAGATACGCGGCTCTTATCGGGTTCGTCGACACGTCGGGAGGTCTTGCTGGATTTGTTTTACCTTTATCGAATGTCTTGCGTGTGGAGTCTGACTTTCTTAGGGTTTTCTCGAGGTGTTGGAATTCCTTTGGAATTACCTATGATGACTGCGAGATCCTTGGTCGAGGCTACTCCCGCGGAGTGTGGTTAATTTGTGATGGATTAGTTGGAGCACCCCTACAAGGTTAAATCTTTCGAAAAGTCGTGCCCACGGTTATGTGGCAACTTGGATATTTGTTTAACACCTGGTTATAGTTAACTTGAAGCAAACTCTAATTAAAATGCACCAACTGTGTGAGTAACCGTGATCGTCTCTGCTCGTGAACATGTTCCGAGAGAGAACATGGTGGGGTTATGATTGACGTAAGTAAGTGTTCAGGATCTCATAGAGATCATACTCGATTCGATCGTTCATCGTAGGCCACTCATATTTATTTCATGTTGCGTAAGTTAGCCACCATAATTGCTTAGTGTTGCTGCAAACTAAACACTTAACCCATCCCAACCTTTAAGCTGGAATAGTCTCGGTACCCGGGCACATGATAGCTGAGTCCTCTGTGGCTCACAGTTTACTACAACGACTCCAGGTACAGGTTCAGATGAGTTCATGCAGGATGATCTCACCCAGCTCTAATGGGAATATGATGAGGAAAGAGGCAGGGTGTACGTGACGTATCCGGATGAGTAGAGGACTTGGTCGTGATCTTTGGGATAGCTTGATAGTATCATTTGCAACTGTTTTATCGTTTGATTCCGTCCATAGTCGGACCCTGTGTTCAACTTGATGATATGAATTTGAGTGACATTGTAAGTTAGCATGTGGCGAGTGTAAGCCAATCTTGTATACTCATCTCTTTCAGTATTGTATGTTGTGATGATACTATTCTTGCTAACGGCAAGATGCACATATATCCCTTGCGAGGCCCTCGTGCCTTAAAATGGATAGGCGCGCATCTTGGGCGTGACAAGTTGGTATTCAAAGCCATACGACCATAGGAGCCTTTTCTTGTTCGAACTTGGCCGAGTCGAGTCTAGTAAAAAACTATTTTGAGTCTAGTTATATCGGAGATAGGATTCTTTTTACTCCTATTCTATGCTCTGGTGAGGTATCCGACTTAGGAAATTTTGATTCTACTCCTCTTCTCGCTCAATTGTTTTTAGGATCGCGCGGGTATTTTGGAGTCTATATGATACCGATGTGACAGGGTTCTGTCTTGGTGTCTCCTGTGTGACTTGATTTCTTTCGGGGAGTCGAGCTCCAGGGAATGTTGGCACATCGTTATCATTCAGATTCCTTGATATCTCAGGACGGAGAGTGTTCGAAATTGCTTCAATACTTATCATGGTGAGATAAGGTCGGAGTCACCCAGTACTGGGGAGGCGTCCGGGGTACCACCATGGTTTAGTATCGTTGTGAGTTTGAGGATTCGAGATTAGATGAGTTTGCGAAAGCCTCTGGTTATGTGTTGAAGGATGGATACAGTTGGGGTGTAGGATTGTTAGTTGTGTAAGATATTTCCTCCTTGTATCCCCCACACCGGATTGCATAACAAGAAAGTTTTTGGAAGTTCATAGGTGGGAAATCTTGCAGTCATCTAGGATCATCTTCTTCAGATGTATATGGGCATGTACATTTGTTCCGAGAGCTTAGCTCAATACTTTTGTGTTATTCCAAGTGGCTTATTATATTTGATGATGTTATCATGAACCAAGAAGCATTCTTACTAATTTTTCAGTAGGAAGGTTGTGTTGTTATTTGTTCAATTTCTTTCAAGCATTTGATTCAGCTTTGAATTCATCTTATCAATGAGGTGCTGATGCGTTTTGTCCATCTTCAGGATGGCTCCACCAACTCGCAACAATCTGGGTCGTGGTGAGGAGCAGACTTATGTTCCACCACCACCCCCGCCACCGCCTCCTCTGCCTCCTCCTCTAGAAGCTTGGCAAGCTGTGATGGCCGCAACCAATGCGAACACTCAGATGTTGCTCGGGCTGTTGCAAGAAAGGGAGCAGGGTCAACAAGGTTTTCAAGGGAATTTTTAGAATCAGCCTCAGTTTGCAACGCTCGATTAGTTCATTTCCAACCAGCCCAAGTCTTTCACCTGTTGTGAGCAGCCTTTTGATGCTGATGATTGGCTTCGTGATATGAGTAAGCATTTCGAGTGCAGCAATGTCAGGCCAGAGGACTTTGTGAGATTTGCATCGTTCCAGCTCAAGGGTCAAGCAGTTGATTGGTGGTAGCAGTACAAGGATTCCAGGGGCGATCGTGTTGTTACTTGGGACGATTTCCGTCGTGACTTCAGGGCTCATTACATTCCGACAAGCTTTGTCGAGGAGATGCATGAGAAGTTCAGGCACCTGAAGCAGGGAACCAAGTCTGTCTACCAGTACAACGTCGAGTTCCAGAATCTAGCCCGTTATGCTAAGCAAGATGTTCCAGATGACAAGGCTATGAACTATCAGTTCAGAGGTGGTCTCAAGGATGAGCTTCTGCCAGGCCTAGTTCTTTAGGAACCTCGGGAGTTTGATCAGTTATACAACATGGCTTTGAAGGTTGAAGCAGCTCAGCTCAAGTTGGAGAACTCCAAGAAGCGTTCAAGCGATTCTTATTCTTGTTCTTCCAGCTCTCAGATGGCTCCCAAGTAGCAGAAGTATTGGGCACCAAATCCTCTTCCGTTTCATCCTCCTCAGCAGAAGAAGTAGTTTGGTGGTCATGGTTCTTCCCACTCACCCAACCCAGGATTCTAGCAGAGACCCCAGGCGTCCAAGGCTGTTCTTGTTCCTCCTCCAGGTAATGTTCGTTCGCTTTTTGAGGTGACTTGTCACAAGTGTGGCCAGAAGGGTCACTATGCAAACAAGTGCAACCAGCGGCGTCTTCCGCCTCCTCCTCCTGTCAAGTCTCTAGGCAATGCAATGGTGAAGCATAATCCCAAGACCGCAAGAGTGAATATGGTGAATGCAGCTGAAGCAGATCAATCCAATGATGTGATTATGGGTAATCTCTCATTTAATGATTTCCTTGCAAAAGTTTTGTTTGATTCTGGAGCATCGCATTCATTCATGTCTAAAGCATTCTTCATCAAGCATGATTTTGATTCTGATTATTTGAGTAAGGCTTTGCGTGTTGTTTCGCCCGACACTCTCATGAGTGCTAACAAGGTGGTTCTGGATGTTTCTATCAAGTTGGGAAATTATTCTTTTCTGGCTTCTCCAATTGTTCTCGGTAATTCCGACATTGATCTCATTTTGGGCATGGACTTCCTGGCTATGAATAAGGCTCATATTGATTGCAAAGCAAAAGAAGTCAAGCTGACTCATCCTTCAGAAGACGTGATTATTTTCGCGGCTCGCACTGACACAATCCGTCTCTTTGCTCTTAATGAGAAGGGTGAAATCTTGGCGATTTCTCAAATTATGGTGGTTTGTGAGTATGAAGATGTCTTTCCAGAAGAATTGCCAGGAATGCCTCCGCACCGGCCAGTCGAGTTCGTGATTGATCTCGAGCCCGGAACTGAACCGGTCTACAAGCGCCCGTATAAACTTGTCCCCGAAGAGCTGAAAGAGTTGAAGAAGCAGCTAGATGAGCAAGAACGTCTAGGTCTGATCAGACCAAGCTCTTCTCCGTGGGGTTGTGGAGTTTTGTTTGTCAAGAAGAAAGATGGCTCGAATCGTCTTTGTTTTGATTACCGGCCATTAAACAAGAAGACAATCAGAAACAAGTACCCACTTCCCAACATCAATGAGTTGTTTGAACAACTGAAAGGTGCCAAGGTTTTCTCGAAGCTTGATCTCCGCATGGGTTATCATCAGATTCGCATTCGCGAAGAAGACATTCCCAAGACCGCTTTCAGGACAAGTTTTGGCTCTTATGAGTACACCGTCATGTCGTTTGGTCTTGCTAATGCTCCTCCAACCTTTTCAAGAATGATGAATTTCATTTTCTCTCCCTTCAATAATGAGTTTGTCTTGGTCTATCTCGATGATATCCTTGTGTTCTCGGAGATAAAAGAAGATCATGCAGAGCATCTCCGCCTTGTGCTTGACAAGTTAAGAGAGCACCGATTCTATGCCAAGTTTTCCAAGTGTGAGTTTTGGCTCAATGAAGTGGTGTACCTCGGCTATGTCATCTCTGCCGAGGGAATTGAAGTGCACCCTGAGAAAGTTGAAACTATATTGAAGTGGGAACCTCCTCAGAACGTGAAGCAGCTTTGGAGTTTCCTCGGGCTTGCTAGCTATTGCAGAAGGTTCATGGAGAACTTCTCTCAAATTTCCAAGCCTCTGTCCAATCTCCTCCAAAAGAGTGTCAAGTATGTTTGGTCTCCTGAGTGTGATGTGGCGTTCAATATGCTCAAGCAAAAACTGACTTCAGCTCCAGTTCTTGTTCCTCCTGAGCAGTCTAAGCCTTTTCAAGTTTTCTGTGATGCTTCTATGCAAGGCCTTGGTGGTGTTCTCATGCAAGACAAGAAGATTGTTGCTTATACCTCGTGTCAGTTGAAGCCGGCCGAGAAGAACTACCCCACTCATGATCTTGAGTTGGCGGCAGTTGTGCATGCTCTAATGACTTGGAGGCATTTGTTGTTGGGTAGACCAGTTGAGGTGTACACTGATCACAAGAGCTTGAAGTACATTTTCACTCAACCCAATCTCAATCTTCGACAATCTCGTTGGGTGTAAATGCTTGAAGACTTCAACCCGAGCATTGAGTATACTCCGGGGAAAGTAAATGTCATTGCAGATGCGCTCAGCCATAAGGCGTACTGCAATAGTCTCATCTTGAAGCCTCTCCAACCCGAGCTTTGTGAAGCCTTCCGCAAGCTCAACCTTCAGATGATTCCGCAAGGATTTCTTGCAAATCTTCATCAGGTTCGCCAAGCGCAGCTTCTTGACGCTATGGTGAAGAAAGTGAAGAAAGGTGTGGCCAAGAGCATTCCGAAGTATAAGTGCTTTCGAGTTGATGACAAAGATACCTTGTTCTTTGAGGACCGTCTTGTGGTTCCAAAAGGTGATCTCAGAAAGGTTATCATGGATGAAGCACACAATTCTCTTCTATCCATTCATCCAGGCAGTTCAAATATGTATCAAGATCTCAAGCAAACCTTCTGGTGGACTCGCATGAAACGTGAAATTGCTTAGTTCATGAACGAGTGTGATGTTTGTCGCAGAGTGAAGGCGGAGCATCAACGTCTAGCAGGTCTTCTTCAGCCTTTGCCTATCCCAGAGTGGAAATTCGATCATGTGGAGATGGATTTCGTAACTGGGTTTCCCAAGTCCAAGAGAGGCAACGATGCCATCTTTGTGGTTATCGACAAGCTGTCAAAAGTTGCTCATTTCCTGCCAGTCAAAGAATCTATCTCGGCAGCTCAGCTTGCAGAGTTGTATACGTCAAGGATAGTGTCTTTGCATGGTATTCCTCAGCTCATCTCTTCTGACCGTGGAAGCCTCTTCACTTCCATGTTTTGGGAGTCCTTCCAGACTGCTATGGGTACCAAGATCCGTTTCAGCACTGCATTCCATCTGCAGACAAGTGGTCAAGTTGAGAGAGTCAATCAGATCCTTGAAGATATGCTCAGAGCCTGTGTGATTTCGTTCGGCATGAAGTGGGAAGACTGCCTTCCATATGTTGAATTATCATACAACAATAACTTCCAAGCTAGTTCAGGCAAGGCTCCTTTCGAGATTCTCTACGACAAAAAGTGTCGTACCCCGCTTAACTGGTTTGAAACTGGTGAGCGTTAGATATTGGGCAATGACATGATCACTAAAGCAGAAGAAATGTGCCATGTCATTCGTGAGAACCTCAAAGTAGCGCAGTCCCGACAGAAGAGTTATTACGATAACAAACATCGGGATGTTTCATTCCAAGTGGATGGTCTAGTCTATCTTAGAGTCTCTCCCATGAAGGGCACTCAGTGGTTTGGAATTAAAGGGAAGCTAGCTCCTTGTTTTGATGGTCCTTTCAAAGTTGTTGGCAAGAGAGGTGGTCTTGCATATCAACTAGAGCTTCCTCCAAATTTCACAAATGTGCATGATGTCTTCCATGTTTCTCGGCTCCGGAGATGCTTCAAGACTCCTGAGCGAACCATTGACCTCCAAGACATCGATCTCCAAGAAGATATCTCCTATCGTGAGCATCCAGTTGCAATTCTTGAAGAAACTGAGCGTAAGACTCGCAACAAGTCTATCAAGTTCCTCAAGGTGAAGTGGTCTCATCATTCCGACAAAGAAGCTACTTGGGAACGCGAGGACCTTCTCCGTTCCGAATTTCCGGATTTCTTTCGTTCCTAGATCTCGAGTCGAGATCCTCTTGTAGTGTGGGAGAGTTGTGACAGCCCAAGTGTTGTCCCTACCATTTATGGCATTGTATCTTGTTTAACCTGGTTGTCATGAGATTGTATGATATGAGTTGAGCCTTGTCATGCCATGTCTTGTCATGCATTCATGCATCATGCATCATTCATCCATCATGCCATGCATTGTTGTGATGTGCTTAGTGACTGTGGTGTTGTGATTGTTATGGTGATGTGGCAAGAGTGTGTGTGGTGCAACACTCTTCTTCTCCCCTTCTCTTTGCTCTCATCAAACCCTTCCTAAAACCCTTTAAATTCCTCCCTCTTTTAACAGCAGAATTATTTTGCTTTAATAATTGTTTGAAAATGTTCAAGTGCTAACCTATTTTGTTTTAAGCATGTGAGTGTTGACCTTTTACTATTTTGAGTTTTTATGTTAATGGGGGGTTTAAATAACAAGAGCTGCCATTTTATAATATTAATAATTACTTGCTCAATAAATCAACATAATATTTTTATTAAATAGGGCTCTTTATTTCCTTCACCAAAATATTTTTGTTTTTCTCTAAAACCTTTTCTTTTACTCAGGGGATTTACTCAAGTGTGGCTGTGTTTAATATTTATAAAAAAACCTTCCTGTTTTTTTCTTAGAGAGAGAGAGATAGTGGGCTTTCCCTCCAGCGCGGCCCAGCCCGTCGGGCATGGTCACCTGCTCCATTGCCTGTCGCCGTCAGGTTCAGAGGGTGAGAGTGGGTCCGCCGTCGCCTTTTCCGTTGCCATCGCCGTCTACTCCCGAGCGTATTTAAGCCCCTCGAGGTCTGTGCCGCTCCCCTAGGGTTCCCTCTTCCTCCCTCCGCCGCTGCAGCTCCCCTCTTCCTCTCTTTCTCCCTCCTCCCTCTCTTCTTCCTCCCTGTCAAGTAAGGTAGACAGAGTTTCAGTGAGGGAGCAGAGAGCTCCGCCGGGTCGTCGTCGCCGTCGCAGCTCGTCTCCGGTGAATCCCCTCCGCATCCAGGATGGCGTGGCGAACATGGTTCGTCCCCGCGTTCCATTCCCGCCGCTATGAGGTGAGGAGCGCCTCCCGGCGGTGCGGATTGCCATCGCCGTCGTCCGCAAGGAGGAGTTCGTCGTCGGCTCTTCTTCCTCTTTGCGTGCCATGTCTTCTCCTCTCCTTCCTCTCCTCCGTGACTGGCTCGTCATCGCCTTCCCCCAAGGTGAGCCGTAGATCCCCACAGCCTTTACCTTGCCATCGTGTGCTCGTATTTGGTCGCCGCTGCCACTATCGCCGCCGGTCTGAAAGCTCGAGCTTGAGCTCGCCTCTGGTCCCCCTCATCGCGAGATGAGCCGAGGGATGGGTTCCCCGTAGACCCCGCGTACTACGCGTAGGGCCAGCAGCTCCGCTAGTGCGTGACCTCGCCGGATTTCGCTCGCCGTCACCGCTGTCGTCGTAGTGTAGGTGCAGGTTCAGTTTCGTCAAGCATGTAGCGCGTATGTGTGTATTAGTGGAGCAGAGGAACCCCCTTTGTTAGCATTCGGCACCATAGTGTAGTGGTTGGGCTCGGGGGAGGTGAGCAGGAGGTCGTGGGTTCGAGCCCAAACTCCCCCCTTTTGCTGTTTTCTTTTTTCTTTTTCTTTTTATTTTTTTTATAACCTGCTATGTATGCACATGTTTGTATGTGTGTTTGTAGGCAGGATACATGTGGTGTGTATGTGAGCTTGCACATGTATGTGCTTGTGTGTGTATGTGCCCTAGTGTATATATACATGTGTGTGTGCATGTGAGTTGTGCATGTGGGTGTGTGGTGCACCATGCATGGCACATGTGTGTGTGTGTGTGCTCCTTGCACACCCACATATGTGAGTGTTGGGTGGCATGTGCTTGCATGTGTAGGTGTAGATGCATGAGAGTGTGTGTGTATGTTCTACATACTCACACATTTGTGTGAGAGTGAGTGGAGTCTAATGCTCTATGCCTTTGATGCATTAGTGGTGAGTGTATGTGTGGTAGATGATCACCCCCCCCCTTCTTGGGTGGTATGATCTTGGTGTTTTGAGCTCATGTGCCTTGGGACTACTTAGAGCTTGGATATGGTTTTAGTAGTGGTGTGAGTAGGGTGTTTATGTGTGTTAGGGGACTAGTGGGTTTTCCCACTTGAAATACCCTTGTTGATATATGCTTTTCATGTAGGCCTTGTCATTTCACTTCCATTCTTATCTAAGTTGCTAACATGCTCTTGCTATTTAATTGCATTTCCTATCTAGAGTAGTTATGCCATGATTAGAGTGGGTAGTTTGTTATTTGTTGTTGCCTTGTGGTTTCACATGGGCATATGAGTATGACCTATAGGTTTGGGGTAGGAAGAGCCAATGAACTCATTGGAACTCTCAGATTTCACTTTTGAGCAAGTTCATAAATATGTCATTTTAGCTGAGATGCCATTTTGTCATTTTTGCTTGAATTAATCCATGCTTGCTTTGGGAGATGTGTCAACTAGGAAGTGCTAGTGTTTTGTATATAGTATGCCATGGTATTTTTGTTTAATATGAGAACCACCCATATAAGTGGGAAACATGCTGTTAAGTTGCCTACTTAATGTTTCTGTTTCAGCATGCTAAAAACTACCAAGTCTGGAAATCTGCTGTTATTTTTATGCCATGAAGAGTGGGTGGTATCTAGTGATGTGTTTGGAACTTGCTCATGCTCAGTGTTAGTTATTTGTAGTAGATATTGCCTTATGCCATACTGTTAATTTTAATGCCAATAGGAGCTCTCTACCATACTTAATTACTGCTGTCAACTTGCTACTTTATAATCGCAGATTCCAGAAAACTGGAATTTTTAGTGTCCCAGAAAACTGTTTCATCATGTCAACTTGATTGCTTCATGCTTATTGATGTGTGACTCCTTTTCTGATTGTGTAGTTGGATAAGTTGATGTGTGTGTTGAGTAGGTACTGTCCATATCTTGTTTGTGGCTGTAGGGTTCCTGTAGCTCAAGTTGTGAGCTGTAGAAGTTGCTATGTTGCTGTGTTGTGGCAGATTATGGGTTTTATTGTTTTGTGCCTTGTGGGAGCTATGTTCCATGGAATTGATTGATTCTTGAGGCTATTGTGATTGATTTTTCATCACCTATCCAGAGGCTACCTTGAAATGCCAAGAATTTGCCCAGGTCTTAGATGATTTGTGTTTTGCCTCCGTACCTTGTCGAGAGCGTATCGTGAGAACCGTAGCTCCGTTTCTTGCAATCTTTACATGCATTTCTATCGATTTTGCATGATGCATCCAGTTTTTCAATGATTATGCATGTTTAAATAACTTAATATGAGGTTCTCTCTAGATTCATTAATAAACAAACTTTGCATTTGAAACATGACTAGTTTTGGATTGCCATGTTGAATTCTTCAGAAATGAATCATGCATCATATTGTTGTGCATTGCATCTTGGTTGGAGGTTTATTGTTGTTGTTTATCTTGGGTAGATGCGAGTGTCGATACTGAATACGAGGACCCAAGAGAGTACCACTACGAGGATCCCGCTACTTGTTCCGCTGAAGAACCAACATGCAAGATGATCGTACCCGAATTCCGATACTATTTTTGCTTTCTAGTTTCTCACTCTTATCGTTACAATTGCGCTACCTACCACTTGATATCAGCCTCCTATTTGCCATGACAGCCTCTAACCTCCACATCCTAGCAAACCTTTGATTGGCTAAGTTACCGCTCCTCAGTCCCTCGTATAGCGTTCTTAGTTGCAGTTGCAGGTGGAGGTGGTTCCATGTGATAACATGGATTTGGATATCACAATAAATTCGGTTATTTAATTTAATGCACATATATATCTTGGTATTGGTGGAAGGCTTGGCCTTTTGCTAAGTGATTTATTCCGCTGTTACCGCCATTAGTTCCTTGTTACCGGTGTTATGTTTTCCATATTTTGCGCTCCTAACATGCTCGGGGTTGTTATGGGGACCCCCTGGTTTATTCGGTTGAGATTAAAACTTGTGTGGCAAGACCCAACATTGGTACTACATTTGCTTAAAAACTTAATAAAATTTGCATAGGGTCTTGCAAACCCGTGGATAATTAATCAACCCCCGGGCCAGTGCTCCTCATGAGTGTTGGTCCAAACTAGAGTACTGTACGGGGCCAACCCAGGGCAACTTGGGAGATTTCTATCAGGCCTCCGTACGCGTCGCTTATCCGTCGTGTCCTGAGAACGAGATACGCGGCTCTTATCAGGTTCGTCGACACGTCGGGTGATCTTGCTGGATTTGTTTTACCTTTATCGAATGTCTTGCATGTGGAGTCTGTCTTTCTTCAGGTTTTCTCGAGGTGTTGGAATTCCTTTGGAATTACCTATGATGACCGCGAGATCCGTGGTCGAGGCTATTCCCGCGGAGTGTGGTTAATTTGTGATGGATTAGTTGGAGCACCCCTGCAGGGTTAAATCTTTCGGAAAGCCATGCCCGCGGTTATGTGGCAACTTGGATATTTGTTTAACACCCGGTTATAGTTAACTTGAAGCAAACTCTAATTGAAATGCACCAACTGTGTGAGTAACCGTGATCGTCTCTGCTCGTGAACATGTTCCGAGAGAGAACACGGTGGGGTTATGATTGACGTAAGTAAGTGTTCAGGATCTCATAGAGATCATACTCGATTCGATCGTTCATCGTAGGCCACTCATATTTATTTTATATTGCGTAAGTTAGCCACCATAATTGCTTAGTGCTGCTGCAAACTAAACACTTACCCCATCCCAACCTTTAAGGTGGAATAGTCTCGGTACCCGGGCACATGATAGCTGAGTCCTCTGTGGCTCACAGTTTACTACAATAACTCCAGGTACAGGTTCAGATGAGTTCGTGCAGTATGATCTCACCTAGCTCCAGTGGGAATATGATGAGGAAAGAGGCAGGATGTATGTGACGTATCCGGATGAGTAGAGGACCTGGTCGTGATCTTTGGGATAGCTTGGTAGTATCATTTGCACAGTTTTATCGTTTGATTCCGTCCGTAGTCGGACCCTGTGTTCAACTTGATGATATGAATTTGAGTGACATTGTAAGTTAGCATGTGGCGAGTGTAAGCCAATCTTGTATACTCATCTCTTTCAGTAGTGTATGTTGTGATGATACTATTCTTGTTAACGGCAAGGTGCGCATCTATCCCTTGCGAGGCCCTCGTGCCTTAAAATGGATAGGCGCGCATCTTGGGTGTGACAAGACATCATCATAATGAGCTCAATGTGACTAAGGAGTTAGCCACGGGATGATGTATTACGGAATGAGTAAAGAGACTTGCCGGTAACGAGATTGAAAAAGGTATAGGGATACCGACGATCGAATCTCGGGCAAGTATCATACCGATAGACAAAGGGAATTGTATACGGGATTGATTGAATCCCCAACATCATGGTTCATCCGATGAGATCATCGTGGATCATGTGGGAGCAAACATGGGTATCCAGATCCCGCTGTTGGTTATTGACCGGAGAGGTGTCTCGGTCATGTCTACGTGTCTCCCGAACCCGTATGATCTACACACTTAAGGTTTGATGACGCTAGGGTTATAGGGAAATAGTGTACATGGTTACCGAAGGTTGTTCGGAGTCCCAGATGAGATCTCGGACGTCACGAGGAGTTCCGGAATGGTCTGGAAACAAAGATTGATATATATGAAGTGAGGATTTGACCACCGGAAGTGTTTCGGGAATTACCGGTAACGTAATGGGCAATTACCGGTAACGTACCGGGACCACCGGAAGGGTTCCGGGGGTCCACCAAGTGGGGCCACCAGCCCCGGAAGGCTTCATGGGCCAAGAGTGGGAGGGAACCGGCCCCTAGGTGGGCTGGTGCGCTTCCCACCCCAGGCCCAAGGCACAAGAAAGGTGGAGGGAGGGGAAACCCTAGGTCCAGATGGGCCTAAGGCCCATCTAGGGTTGCGCCCTCCACTCCTCCTTCTCTGGCCGCCGGCCAAGACCCATCTAGGGCTGCCGCACCCTCTAGGGTGGGAACCCTAGATGGGGTGCCTCCTCCTCCCTCACCTACTATATATAGTGGTGGGTTTTGGGCTGCCAACAACACAAGTTTCTTCCTCTCTCGGCGCAGCCCTGCTCCTCCCTCTCCTTGTTCTCCGTAGCGCTTGGCGAAGCCCTGCCGGAGACCATGCAGCTCCACCGTCACCACGCCGTCGTGTTGCCGGAGCTCTTCCCCAACCTCTCCTTCCTCCTTGCTGGATTAAGGCGTAGGAGACGTCACCGGGATGCACGTGTGTTGAATGCGGAGGCGCCGTTGTTCGGCGCTGAGATTGGAGTCCACTACGATCTGAATCGCTACGAGTACGACTCCACCAACCGCGTTCTTGTGAACGCTTCCGCTTAGCGATCTTCAAAGGTATGAAGATGCAATCTCTCCCCACTCGTTACTGGTTTCTCCATAGATAGATCTTGGTGAACGCGTAGAAAATTTTGATTTACTACTACTTCTCCTAACATAGACTACTTGCAATAATTTAAAATCTACACAAGGGAAAAGTTAAATGTTGGCTGATTTTAGCATATATAACAATTCTAGAACACCCTACACATGCAAGTAATCAAGTATAGCAGTGGAAAGTAAGGACATTGCATATGGAAGAAAAGGAGTAGAGATAGGAAGATCAAATGTATGAAGGACACGAAGATTTTTCCCGTGGTTTCGATAGGTGGTGCTATCGTACGTCACGTTTATGGAGTCTTCAACCCACGGAGGGTAACGATCGCGAGAGTCCACGTTGGGCTCCACCCATAAGGGTCCATGAAGTAGCAACCTTGACTATTCCATAACGGCTTCCGTCCATGAAGGGCTAGCCTCACTATAGGTAGATCTTCACGAAGTAGGCAATCTCCTTGCCCTTGCAAACTTCTTGGTTCACTCCACAACACGAAGTAGGAGGCTCCCAAGAGACACCTAACCAATCTAGGAGGCACCACCCTCCAAAAGGTAATAGGCTCGATAATGTCGATGAACTCCCTGCTCTTGTGCTTCAAGATGATAGAGTCCTCGACACGCAATCACTCTCTCATAGATTTGGCTTTGGTGGAAGAGCTTGATTGGGTGGAAATCAACTTGGGGAGGCTAGAGATCAATATTCATATGGTTGGAATGGAATGGCATGATCTCAACACATGAGTAGGTGGCTCTCTCCCAGGAAATCAATTGGTATGAGTGGGGATCTGTTCTGAGTGCTTCACTTGCGAGTGAGTGGTGGTGGAGGGGTATATATAGGCATCTCCAAAAATCCAACCGTTACACCTAATAAGTCAAACTCGGTGACATCGATATGTTAATCTTGGTGGTACCGAGTTGCCTCAAAGGCGGCAACTTTTGAATCTCGGTGAGATCGATACATAAAACTCGGTTGCACCGATAAGGTGACCAACGGTCAGATTGCCAATCTCGGTGACGCTGATTCAAAAAACTCGGTGGGACCGATTTTGTGAATATGCGTAACAGGAAGTTGGCAACCCAAACTTGATGGCACCGAAGCAGAATCGGTTGCACCGAATGGTTAGGGTTTGGCTGAGTCTATCTGAGGCTAGGAATCTATGGCACTGAGTGGAAAGTTTTGGTTGCACCGATTTTGGATATTTGGCTTTGGACAGACTTTTGTGGAAGAGCTTGTGGGTGTATGTGGTGACTATCACTTGTGCACGTACGAGCATTTTGTTCACCAATAGTACCTTATCCCGTTTTAATAGTATTGGTTTTTCTATGGACTCAAAGTGATTTCTCACAAAAGGTATAATATAGAGTCCTCTTTCTTAAAGCTTTGTCAATGCTATTCCATCTCCTTCTTCTTCATGGGGATACTCTCCACACTCTTTTTTGTTAACCCATCTCTCTTGACACCCTCCGTGATCGATCCCCCTTCGACAGGGTGCCAAGACGGAGCTCCAGATGATATCGCGGCGGAACAGAGACTTGCGACGGCGGAAAAAAGGGTTTCGGTATGTCCCCTAGGGTTTTGGAATATATGCGAATTTATAGGTCAAAGAATGAGGTTAGGAGACCGGACATGGAGGGACAAGTCATCAGGGCGCGACCACCCCTCCTGGACGCGCCTTGTTGGCTTGTGTCTCCCTTGTGCGGCCTCCGTTCTTCTCCTGAAGCTTTCAGGTCTTCTTTGTGTCCATAAAAAATCATAAAAAAGTTTCGGAGCAATTGGACTTCGTTTGGTACTGTAAACCTTAAGCAGAAACTGACACTAAGCACTGGGTCAATAGGTTATTGCTTAAAAATTATATAAATTAGTAAATTATTATTTAAAAAGTATCCTATAATGATAGTATAATAATATGGAGCAATCAAAAATTATAAATACGTTGGAGACGTATCAGCGAGCGCCTCCAAAGCTGAAACATCCACTTTGCGAGAGAAAGTTTTACACAAAAATTCGATATATTTTCCGTGATCATCGCGAAACACCACGGTCGCTACAACTCTACTCCCTCGCCTTGCGACAAAACCATCAATATTAAATTTGCATACTCCCTATGTTGGCTTACTACATGGTTCTGTCACAGCACCTACGTTAGGAGATGGCCGGGCCATGTAGGTTGCCTTTTTAAAATTTACGTGAGTGTTTGAACTTCCCGGTTTGTGAAGCTTCTAGAAGCTTCCATCCTTTTTATGGTTTTCTATTTGTTTGTTTTAATTTTATGGTTTTTTTCTTTTTCTTTTTCATATTTAAAAATAATAATAATTTCTCAACATTCCAAATTTGCAAATATTCAAACCATGAAATTTTTAAAATTCATAAAGCAAAATTGAACCCGACATTTTTTAATTCATGGACATTTCTAGAATTCATGATTTTTTCTGAAATTCAAAACTATTTTCTGAAATTTATGATTGTTTAAATTGTGTGAACTTTATGAAATTCGTAAAAGAACAGTTTTTCTGAACTTTGCTTGAGTTCGTGGACTTCTTCAAATTTTGTGAACATTTCTTAAATTCATGAACCTTTTTCCCATTCATGATTTTTTCCAAATTTACGTGTTTTTCAACATTTAGTGATTTAAAAAATTGTTAATATTTTCAAATTTATGTTATTTTTTGAAACTCTTGTTTTTTTCAAATTTATGAACTTTTTTTCAAACTTGCAAACCTTTTTGAATTCATCCTTCTTTTAGAATTTGGAAAACTGGATTCTGCTAGTAAATTGTTTTTCTCGAAAACCAGCAGGGTGGCCGCATGCGTGTTAGTGATCTAGGTTTTTTCTTTCGTTTGAGGCAAGCGTGTGCGATCCAACTCGTGCGGGCAACAAAGGACGTGTGGCGAGGAATTCCTGGGCCGCGGCTAGCTACACTTGTTCGGGAGCGCTCGCGTGCTAACTGGCGTTGTAGGCGCTAGAGGAGCTCGCCTCTACTACATATCATAGTAATCTCTTCATTCCTTTATGTAAGATGTATTATTTTCGGCACGATGACCAAGTCACGTAATTATAGAGAAGTTAGGACGAAAATACCCTTGGCAAATTTGTTGATTAGTGGCAAGTTAATCAGTTAGTTCGGAAAGTAAATATACATGCAATCGAGAGAGAGATGCTTTCCTTCATTTTCTATAAGGAGAGGTATATGAAATCGGTAGAGAGATACTTTCCTTTTTCTAAAGGGCTAAAGAGAAAATTACAAAAAATTAGAAGAGACGCACCTTACATTGCATAATTTTATATAAAAAACACCTTATATAAAGGAACGGGGGAGTATATCCTAGTCATACATTCCTAATTTGAAAGTTTTGCATGCAGGAATTATAGGTTATGGTCAAAGGTTTCACTTGTCTGGTACTAACGATTAAGTACTAACGATTCTTAATCTCACAATCTTGATAAAGCCACTCTTCGCTCTCTAAACAATCTATCATAGATAAAGAGTTTATGTAAACAACCATACACTGTTTAAGAAATCGTTAACTGGTAGCTGCTCGTTTAGCTTGGCAGTAGTGATTAATCATTGAATCGGCCTATTAACTGGATTAATCGGTCGATAGATAATTGGTGTAATTTCAAACAAATTGAAGCAAATTTTGTATCGAGAAAAAAATCTACATTGCAAATATGAAGTAAATGGCACCATTTTCTTTTCTCAATAGATGACAAGCATGTATACAACAACAATCATCCATGTGGGCGTAAAAATCATCAACAAACCTATACACAACAACACTTTTTTGCTGATTTCCTCATTGAATGCAACTTCCAGAGATGGTGGCTACGCAATTGCAATAGACAGAGCAAAGGTGATGACAGTTGTGCAAGGCGTATGAACGGGTTTGATGTCGGAGGTGGCAGGTCGCGGTGCAGGAGGGTATGTAGCAGTGTGGAGAGGGAGAAGAGAAAGCGGCGACACACAAGGGAGGAGGGGAAATGGCAGCGCACCGATGAGGACTTGGCCAACTGTCATCTAGGTCGAGAGGGGATGAGAAGAGTGTGGGGGGTGTGATGGAGGAATAAATCATGGCTATTTAGGAGTGAGAGGAGCTGGGAGGGGTTATGGGCCAAATAATTAGGCTTTGTTTGCCCATCAGCTAGCGGGTCAAGAACTATTAATCGGCCTAAAAACTGATTAATCTGTCACCAGACCATTTAATCGGTCTGACAGACCATTTAACCAGCCCGGTAAGTTAATACGATGAATATGTGTTATTCGACTCGGTCATTCGATGAGTAGCGATTAACTAACCAATTAACTGATTAATCGGATGAATTTTTGAACAGTGCAACCATATAACAAAATCAAGAGTGAATTCTACTTTTTACCTTGTAGCTGTGACATATTACCCCATTTAGTGAAACGTTTATTGAAATATCAGATTTTCAAGATTTTAACACAACTTTATTCTGATTTTGCATTTTCTTATTTATGTATGATCGACATGTTGTTTAAGTGATTCGCAAAAATGTGTAAAGATCGGCGGACACCATTGACGATGATGTCTAGACTTCTCTTGTCCATCTAATCCATTCTAGCTCGTCGCTTAGATATTTTTGGACCCCGGACATCACCTTACACCTTGCCAAATTAACACCCACCAAAAACAAGAGTCCAAAGCTTCTAAAAGGGGTATTCTAGATGAGTTTCCACTCAACGGGATAATTAGTGTCACAAATGCATATAGGCGGTAAAATATGGAATTCACTCTAAAATCAAACATACGACAAGGGGACCAACAGGGCACTCGCACCCCTAACATCAAAGATTTAGTGCCAATTTGCCAATGAACAGTGTAAATTAGTGATTATTTACTCTTAAAAACTTATTTTTCAATGACTTGGCCCTCCCCAACCAGTTTTAATAGCATTTAGCCTCACTGGTGAGAAAATTCTAGCTCCACCATTGGTGTGACTCGTCACCATCGACACATGTGCAGTGTTTCTTTGTTGAAGGCTTGACCTAGGAGATGTAAACTTTTTGTTTGCTTTTATCTTTTATTATAGGGTTGGTAGTTACGTGGTGCAGCCAGCGTCGTGAGCCTCGAACATCCTTTTCTAGGTAAAAAATCCGTTGCTGGATTTATTTTAAGAATAATATATTATTAGAAGGGTTGGATGCGCTTTGTTGCGCCGTTGAATTTGTTGGGATTCTTAAATTTTTTTACTAACTATATTTCAAAATATATGGTGTACTACTTTTTTGAAAAGTCAAACCTCTTTAAGTCTAATCAAATTTGTAGAGAAATGTATCAAATTCATAATATCAAATCGGTGTTATTAGATTCATCAGGAAATGGATTTTCATATTTTTTTGTTTAATGTTTTGGATATCGATATTTTTGGCTCTGAACTTGGTCAAAATTAAAGAAATTTGAATTTCCAACAAATAATAATCCTTATATTTTGAAATTGACGGAGTATTAAGCTTGGTTGGTGGGGGAGACAATAAAGTGTGTTTTATGTTTATTTATAATGCGGTTATTTGGTGGGCCTTTCATAGTGTGATTTCGTGTTATTCGCTAATCAATCCATATTTATGTGGAGATATTTTTTCATCGTTGGTTGTGTGTACTATATTCGTGCTATAGTATGATATGGTGGCACTTTTTTCATGGCGATAAGAGTCCGTGAGGGGTTGACATGTTTTTTGGGCCGGTTGCTACTGATTGATTTGAAAAATCATTGCCTGAACAAAATTTTAACCAAATTCAAAATAGAATACCTCAATCGAATGAAAGAGCTTTTAAATTTAGAGAACACAGAGACTTAAAATAATTAAATGGGAGAGCTCCTTCAATAATTGTTGACCTAATTCTAAATTGAAGCCTCAATTAGTTGTGCAGATTCAAAATTAGAAAGCATAGTATATTGTATAAAAAATAAAAGAAAGAGATTGTTAACCCGGTCAAAATTGGATGACCAAATTTTAATTCGAGACCTCAGTTGTGTGAGGCATCCAATCATAGCGAGTTTAGTGATATAGTGAACTTCGTCAAATTTAAAGAAATTTGAATTTCCAAAAACCTAATAATCTTTATATTTTGAAAATCATGTAGTATTTAGTTTGACCGGTGGGGAAGACCATGGAGTGTGTTTTATGTTTATTTATAATGCGGTTATTTGGTGGGCCTTTTGCGGTGTGATTCTGTGTTATTCACTAATCAATCCAAATTTATGTGGGGATATTTTTTTCATCGTTGGTTGTGTGTACTATATCCGTGCTATAGTATCATATGGTGGCAATATTTTTGTGGTGATGAGTCTACAAGGGGTTGACATGTTTTTATAGGTTGGTTGCTACTGATTGATTTAAAAAATCGTTGGCCAGATCAAAAGTCGTAAAACAAATCTAAAATTGAATACCTCAATCGAATGAAAGAGATTTAAAACTAGGAAACATAGAGACTTAAAATAATTAAATGGCTCCTTTATAAATTGTTAACCCGTTCAAAATCGGGTCACTTAATTTTAAATTGTTGCCTCAATTAATTGTGAAGAGTTAAAATTTAGGAACCATAGTATATTGTATAAAAAGTTAAACGAAAGAGATTGTTGACCCGATCAAAATTGGGTGACCAAATTCTAATTGGAGACCTTAGTTGATTGTGAGGAGTCCAATTCTAGAGAGTTTGGTGATATAGTATAAGAAGCATAATATATTGTATAAAAAAATAAATGAAAGAGATTGTTGACGCGATCAAAATTGGGTGATCAAATTCTAATTGGAGAACTTAATTGATTGTGAGGCTTTCAATTCTAGGGAGTTTAGTGATATACTCCTTCCATCCTGAAATAAATGACTCAACTTTGTACTAACTTTAGTACAATGTTAGTATAAAGTTGAGTCACTTATTTTGGGACAGAGGTAATAGTATATTGTGTGCATCAATTGATGCAAAGTCTGGGGATTATCCTTCTTTTCAGAAAAAAATAATCATCAACTCCCTCACATGTTCTTATTACATTCTATGCAGAATGTGCAGCGCAATTCTAAAAATACTTCTAAGATAAAGCAACGCATATTTGCAGAGAATGCATCGCTCAGCATATTGAGCAATGCCGCGTGGAACATCAGTTATGCAAAGAATTATTCAAAACCAACAGTCCAGCACCGATTCATGGTACACCATGTCTAAACCCCCCCCCCCCCCCCCACCCCCACCCCCACCCCCCAAAAAAATGTCATACTTACACCAGACGCAAGGAATTAGCAGGGGATATATACGGGGACTACCAGGACAACCATGTCATTGCTGTTGGACCTGAGCATCATGAATCGGCAACTCTTTTATCATGAGAACACGCCTCCTTCTCCCAACCCAGGTGACCCACCCAGGATCCCTTGACACCACCCTGTACCCTGCCTTTGCGTAGAGTCCTCGAGCGCTGCTGTCATCCTCGTATGCTCTAAGAGCCATGAATCTCTGCCTCCATTCTAGAGCCAACACCTCGCACGCTTTCAGCAGAGCGGTGCCTACCTTCCTCCTCCTGGACGCATGAACCGATCGAGTTTAGCGGCAGTTCACACTTTTAGAGTGTTAAATGGGTTGCATGGAGGACATTGGTTACCTGAATGATGGCAGCACAGCTATTCCTGATACGTAAAAATACTCCTGAACGCCTTGGAGGTTCCTAACGATGTCGCCTTCGTCCTGCACCGTGCAATCCACCACCCCAATGATCTTCTCAAACGGTGCCTGCGACTGCAACGGCTCATCGGCTTCTTCTGCTACCAAGCATGCGTACCTAAGATAGGCCATGCTTCATTTATCAGCGATAAGTTACAAGTAAAATGAGTGCCAACCATTTTATGCAGACAGTCTAAATTGCACCGGGCATACTTTAGTTTCTGAAAAGAGTAAGACTATCATAGTAAGCATTATGCAACAATCATTGGAAATTTTAGAAAATATGACTTCAGATTTTCAAGCATGACAAATCTGACGCCCGAGATAGCAAATTATGTTGACGAGTATGACAATTTCTTTCAGCAAACATGACAAATCAAGGCAACAAACTGAGCATGGCAAATTGAAATTACAATGCTCGCGACAACATAATTTGTCATCCTGGGCGTCAGATTTACCATGATTAAAATCTGACGTCAGATTTGTAACGAAATCCATAATCATCCCCTGATGTCTACCCAGAGAGTTAAGTTTGCCAAGCAGAAAGCAGAAGAAGTGCAGACACATGAAGCTATTTGAGTGAAGAGCGCCTGAAGAGGGGGGTTTTTAACATAGGATATTTCATTGATCTAACAACATCGTACATATACAATCGTGCATTGCACCACGGGAACATTTGCAAATACAGCTGCATTAAGACAGCTCTCGTTGCTAGAAGCTAAGCACCTGAAACTTGAACATCTATTCTGAAACTTTAGTGCTAGCTTGGCCTGGTGATGTGCTCAGTAACTGTGACTCCTAGGAATGTAGTAGATCCTGGAAGCATTGAAGGCTGAAGAAGCTGCCATGTGGGATAGCTGCGGCCTAATGGTCCAATGACCTGGAGTGAGGAAGATATTTTGATCTGCCGCCTTTGTCAATAGTGCACTGTCCTTCAGGAAAGTAGCCCGTTGAAGCTGAAGCAAATCTGCAATGTGGGTTGCAAGTAGCAAACTGAAAGCTTCGGCCTGGATAGCAGAAGCCACCAGTGGGGAGACAGCCGAGATACGAAGTTGAGAGCATGTCCGGTCGTCTCCCAACCTCATGAAGAGGTGTTTAGATGTGCGGTAAAAATATACAAGAACTCGAACAGAGCATTCTCCGAGACAAAACTTACAATAGTAACCACCTTGTTTAATTAAGATAGGAGTTAGTGTGGCTAATTATCCGATAAACTCTAGAAGCACTACTAAATTAAGCTTTACGGTCATAACCCCACCACAAATGTTACAAGTTTAACTACTTCATTATCAATCCGGAATCAGGGATACCAAGAACATCACCTGTCAGGCGGCGAATTCCTCAGTTTGTAAATGAGCGCCGCCAACACCTCTGCCTGATCTTGGCCAATACAAGAAACGCCATCTTTATCAAAATGCGCGGGCAAATACAGATTTCTAGTGCGGATGAAAGCATTTGATGTGATGCATACTTTGAAGAAATCGAAGAAGAAGTCGTTGAAGAGCGCAACGGGGACGTGGAAGGCCTCAGCCTGCACGAGCGCCACCCGCCTCATCTCCTCGCCGACCCGCCCCATCCGCCGCACTCCCCACCCGGCCTCCCTCGCGAGGTATCGTTCCTCCTCCGCACCGCCTACCGCGCCGACCTCTTGCTGCGTGGGCAAGCAAGGGAGTCGCCCTCTTCCTCCAAGAAGGATCTTCGTGGCGCCGCCACGGCAGCCGGTCTTGAGAGGAGGAGAGTGCGGGCTTGTTCTTGACAGCGCTGCGGCGGTGATGCCGCCTCTGGGGGACCGCTGAGACCGGAGGGTAGAGGAGGAGGAGAAGGAGGAGGGGGAGGAGGGCAGAGGGTGGGGTGGGAGCGGGGATGCTCGGAGGACGGCCATGGTTGCTGCTGGTGGTGGCATCACTGATGGGATTGGGGAACTCGGACGGCTGTGGCTTCGCAACGCGCGCGTGTGGACACCAGGACTCAGCCTGTTTGGTTGAGGTAATTAGAGTCGGGGGGAATTAAAGGGATACGTGTTTGGTTAGGAGGATTGGAAATTTATAAAAAAAATAGACATGGAATTTGAAACTTTAACTTCCATCGTTTTATTAACAGGTGAGGGGGTGGGAGTTGAGAGGAAATTGTTTAAGTGAATCAATCTTAACCCTTCATCATAACTTATGTTCATTTTACTGGTCTAGTCCCTCATCAATTCCCATCAACCAAACAAGGGAATACAAATTCTTCCCAAATTCCCACACATAATTCCTATCATGTACCAAACAAAGGATTGGAAATAAAACGACTCATCCCATGTCTAATCTCGATACAACTCCCTAGATTAAACTCTCATTTCTCTTTCCAAATATTGTCAAACACGCCGTTAAGGAATTATGCTCGTGTCACACTAAAATCTTCCTACGATGGTACACTTAGGGCATGTTACAATGGTGTTATCATAGAAATATTATGTAAAATAAACATTAAAGTGGAAAAAGAAAATTCATAGAAAAATAGTCTTCTTTTATCTAAAAGATGGTCTCTTAACACAATATATCTCAACATGCTTTTAGGAGTAGCTAGTTATTAAAGATAAGTCTAAGAGATAACTTATTGCCGACCTGTTTTTATTGTAATCTTAAATTATATGCAAAATTTAAGATAAAATTGTCTTATCAATCACGTATATGTGCTTAGTTATGTGCATCACAATAATGCCGAAGCCCCGAGCCTCCTTTCGAAGAAAAAAGGTACAACATTGAACGAGAAAAAAAATGCCTTGTGATTCTCGCGTCGCCTGCAGGGCGATGACATCCTAGTGCCCGAGCCACCCACACCTCCACTCACTCACTCCCAGTCGCCAACTAAGGATGTCGTCGGTCGTCGCGCGGCCTCCTACGAAGATGGCGGCAAGGCTTCGTTGCCCTCAGTTGTTGCAGAGAGCTTTGGGTGCCGGGGTAGTGGCCCTGGATCTGGTGAGCGGTGTCGACCTCGTCGGTGGGTGAAGATGAGGTTCTGGCCCCCTCCCCTCTGGTCGTGTGGGCGACATTGCTCGAATATCTGGCCTCCTTCCCCGATGCGGCTTTCCCCCTCGTCGATCTTGATCACGGCCTTTCGGGTTGCCAGATTGACCCTTGAGGGCGTGGTGGCAAAAGCCTAGAATGAGGGAATCGCCTGGTCAACTCTACATCGACCTTGACGATGTCGGCGATGCTCCAGCTTCACTACTCCCCTCCAGAGGGTGTGATGACTTCCCTTTTCCTTCCTCTCTTCCCCTTCTTTAATCCTCGGGTCAAAACCTAGGCATTCGGTTGGCCGGCAGCGGCACTCTAGCATCGTGGTCCTTCTTGGAGGCGTCAACTTGGGATTGTGTTGGGGTTGGGGCACTCCATTTTGTGGGTTGGTGGCGATTGTAGTGCAGTGTGTGCGTCCTTGGATGTCCGGCGACGATGGAGGCGTGCAGATGTGTGCCTTATTACCCTTTAGTGGTTGCTGCCCTACGGCGTTCGTGCTTGCCGGCTGATGAGTGACATCCTCGTGTCGGATGTAGGGAGATAGTGGTCTCCCCTCTGGAAATGGCACGACTGGGTTACGGCAGAGCCAATGGTTTCTCCCTGCAGGGCTCAATCCTCCTCTTCACTGCTCGATGGTGATGTGCGGACTCCTTTGTTCCCATTGTTCTTGTCGGCGTTGTGCTCTTCAACGGCATGGTTTTGTTTTCCCTTGTGTTGGCAATTTCACTCTTTTTCCAGCTCTGTAGTATCGGCAGGCGATCTTTGGGTGTAATTGTTTAGTTTTCTCCATGCTCGGCCATTGTAATAATCTGCACCTTGTATCCTAGCGGAATGATGGCTTCATTCGGGCTATATGCCTTTCATCTATAAAAGGTACAACATACTTGCACTCGCATCAACCCAACAATGCACAAACTCAGAGAGCAAAGAACTTCTCTACAAGTGATCATAGAGGCAATTTAGAAAGCAAAAGTTTTGCCCTCTCCGTCGGCAAGACCATGTATCCTTGCCTCCTCCCGTTTGCCAAGCACGCTAGGAGGAGCGAACTTGACACTTCGGCTCCGTCGTATAGTTAGGGTAGACATATTCCGTGAAGGAGTGTAGTCGGCTCAATCATACCATTGGTTTTTGGATCACTTTATCATATGTTTTTTTGTTTGACCCTTGACATTCCTCTAAACGGCGGCGTGCTCGGCTTCGTTAGAACATTTTGGCAAGTGAGCTTTGCGGATGAAGGCGGGTGGCGGTGCTTTTCTTCCTTGACACGTTGAGTTAATGCGGCGACAACGAGATCTGGCAGACATGGGGACGATCCCTGGCCACCCCGCCATAGTGTCTCGCTCTTATTAATTGCGGCAGATCACGTCGTTGGCTCAAAAAGCAGCGCAATCTATGAATGTGTTGATCTCCTACAATGCTAGGTTTGGTGGATGACCCCCTATCTTCGGTGCGGTGACAGTGATGGTCGTGACCAACGAGATGTTGGAGATATGCCCTAGAGGCAATCATGTATGATGATTTTTCCTATGTGTTTATGAATAAAGATAGTCCTTGGACATTATCATTGATGTGTATTAACAAGTACGTGACTTGTTTGTGAGACTATGCATTGTATGATAACTTTCCTAAATGGTCCCTAGTCCAAAGGGTTGTGTGGACGCACAACTAATCAGACTAGTACATGACACGGTGTATGGTTTGGTCTCACTAACCATGTAGCATTGGATGCTAGCCGAATAATATGGACTCGGAAAGGTCTGGTTGGATTCGACATAGTCGGATCCGAGTCGAGATAAGGTCTGAGTTGGACAGACCCAACTATGAGATGCAACGATAGGTCATCTGTGAGTCTCTAGTACAACATACGTTCTATGTCCTAAGACCTGAGCTGGCGCATGTACTCGGGATGGTGACAGACTTGCTTTGGGCCGACCAAATGCTACTCCGTGACTGGGTAGTTACAAAGGTAGGTTTCGGGCTTGTCCAGACCCATGCTGCGAGACATGGTCGAGCAAGATGGGATTTGCCCCTCCTACCAGGAGAGATATACTCTGGGCCCCCTCGGGTGATCCGACCTAGATAAGCATGGCCATACGATGAGGATTATGAGATAATCCGAAGTGTTGGTCGGATTCACCGAAACGAGAAAGAGGCTGTGCTGCAACAAGGATGACCATGTCTCCTTGTGCACGACAACATATATCGTGTGGCAAAGGTAACAGAGTGTGAAGTACAGGTTTGCCTAACCAGCTTCATCAGACACTTGGAGTCAGCACGTCTTACTAAAGGCCGCTACTGACCGGTCGAGTCGGATTTCATCTGACTCGCGACCAAGTGGATGAGAACCTAAAGGGTCGTGCGCTTAAGGGAAGGAACACGTGGGCTTTAGGATCTGTGCGAGGCCCAAGAGTTGAGCCCGCGCCGGATGCCCATATATAGTGGAGGTGCAGCAGACCCATCCGGTTGATCGCTTCGGTGCCGTCATTAGGGTTTGCATGTGTTGCGAATAGCCACCTCCACTCGCCGCCGATGACCGTGTAATCGAACCTAGAAGTCCGCCGCACGGGTGTTCCTCCTGCATGCGTGGATACCGTTAGAGGCGGTGCACTTACGCCGCTCCGGCGAACCTGTACGTGGGATCCGACGACCGGCTATTCGAGGGAGATCGGGACAGCTGTTTGAGGGAGATCGAACGAGGAGGAGATGGACCACACGAATGCGCTGCCCCAACTCTACTTCCGCTGCACGTCACTGCGCGTCTAGTGGTAACAATCTATGATCCATCTCCGTAGCATGTTCTTGGATGTTCTGCGCGTAGGATTTTTTTTAATTTGCATGTGGTGCACCTACGGTAGAACCCAACAGTGGTATCAGAGCCTCTGTTATAGGATTTGGATTCAGATTGGATGCATATTTGATATGCGGAGGCGGGAGATGAGATCTGTCGTCGTTCATGAGATCGGCTATGTGCATGGTTGATGAGATCAACTGCATATCGGGATCGTTGAGGCTATGTTTTCTATCATTCGGAATCGACGAGGTCGTGACACAACCTACCCCTACCGGTCGGTATCCGCCATCAGGGTTAACCGTAAAACGTAAATCCAAACCGGATTCGCGATGATCGATGACATTTGTCAGATCAGAAAATTCGGCATGATCGGAGTACAGATGCAATTTGTGATTTCCGAAAACGTCGGGCACTGCCCGCACCCGCGAGGGGTGCTTCCCCTTTGAACCCCGCCCGCTAACCGGCGTGTGCGTAGTGCCTTGTATTCCGTACACGATCACACAAAACGGTAGAATGGGATTCTATGCATAAGTTTGTTTTGCAGGTTTGATGTGAATAGTATGGCTCATATGTATGTGATGCATGTGTGTAGTTTAACATGACCCACGTGTCATGATTGTCAGCAGGCAGGAGCCAAAGTGCTGTCATTATATTGTATAATGACCTGCATGTCGACTTGTGATTCTTTGTAAATTCATTACTAGTTGTAGTAGTTGGAGGACAGAGATCAAGTTCGAGGTTTTGGCGTCCTAGCATGACGGGCAAGATGGAGTTCCACCTTGGTCATCGGATAGGAGCCAGCCATGGAAGGACACCCATGAAGGAGCCATCCTATTTCACATATTTATGTTTATATGTGATGGATATTGCTTCTTGTTTCTATGCATGTTATAATGGTAGAAAGATCCCTCATTAATATCAAGTATATTGCCATTCCGGATGTTGCACCTTCGCACGTCAAGTACGTCTAGTAGTGGGCTCATAAAATTGAGGTGCTACTAGGTGTCCTTGAACTGGAGGGTTCGTGTCGGACACAGACATGCACTGCATCGGGTTAACTTGATGAGGCCATCAAAACGGTTTTGGGCCTTGTGGTAGAGAAGGTTGGTAGCCGGGGTATGAGATACCTACCCAATCGACAGGAGTCGTATAGAGATACGATTAGCAAGGAGTTGCTTACCGAATAGGCAAGTTTTCTAGCAGTGGTGCTAAAGCTCACTAGTCGCTCGTGCTAGACGGGTCCTGAATCACTGAGAGTTTGCGGAGGGATGCTGACTTCAGTGGGAGTAGTTCTGTTTAAGGCTTGAATTACTCTACATAAACACATTTCTTAGTGATTGCATATTTTCTGTTGTAGATCAATGGCACCACCTGCTCAACCCAACTTTGCATTGAAATCTATTCTGGAAAAGGATAAACTGAATGGAACAAACTTTACCACCTGGTATAGAAATCTGAGAATTGTTCTCAAGCACGATAAAAAGGAACATGTTCTAGAGGATCCACTTCTGGAGGAACATGCCAAGAATGCTAATGCCACAACCAGGAATGCCCACCAGAAACTCGTTGATGAATCAAACAAGATCAGCTGCCTCATGCTGGCTTGTATGGAGCCCGATTTGCAATAGCATTTCAAAAACATTCAGGCTTTTGATATGATCGAGAGTTTGAAGAGCATGTTTCAGGTGCAGGCTAGGACCGAAAGGTTCAACGTCTGGCAGTCCTTGACGGATTGTAAGCTGAAGGAGGGTGATCCACTGAGGCCGCATGTGATCAAGATGATCGGGTACATGCAAGCTTTGGATCTGTTAGGCTTCCCACTTGGGGACGAGCTGTCCACGGATGTAATTTTGGGTTCTCTTCCACCTAGCTATGGGACGTTTGTCTCGAACTATCATATGCACGACATGGATAAGAAGCTCACTGAATTGCATGGGATGCTCAAGGTGGCAGAGCAAGGTATTAAGAAAGGCACGCATCAAGTGTTGATGGTGTAGAACTCGGCTAAGTTCAAGAAGAGTTGGTCCAGGAAAAAGGGTAAGGCAAAGGCACGGAGAAGGTTGTCTCCGCCGCTGAGCCAAAGTCTGGACTGAACTCAAAGACCATTTGCTTTCACTGCAAGGAAGCTGGTCACTGGAAGAGGAACTGTAGCAAGTGGCTTGCTGAGCACGGCAAGAAGGCCAGAGATGCTTCTTCAGGCAAGGGTACACTTGTTACATATGTTATAGGCATTTACCTTGCTGACATACCTAGTAGCTCTTGGGTATTTGATATCGGATCGGTTGTTCATATTTGCAACTCGATGAAGGGGCTGGTAAGAACTAGGCGTGTGGCACAAGGGGAGATTGACATCAGGGCCGGCAACAAAGCAAGAGTTGCTGCGTTGGAGTTCGGCACGATGCAGCTCAAGCTTCCTTCTGGATTTATTTTGGAAACGAATAATTGTTATTACATTCCTGCACTTAGTCGGAACATTATTTCTACCTCATGTTTAATGAGTCAAGGTTATGAATTCAATATAAAGGACAATGGTTGTTCATTTTATTTGAAGGGAATGTTCCATGGCTATGCACCCATAGTAGATGGGTTATTTATTTTAAATCTAGAAACGGAACTAGTCTATAACGTGAATGCCAAGAGGCATAAGCCTAATGAGATAAATCCGACATACTTCTGGCATTGCCGGCTTGGACACATTAGTCTGAAACGCATGAAGAAGCTCCTTGATGATGGACTCCTAACCTTGTTTGACTTCGGGTCGTTCGAGACATGCGAATTATGCTTGCTAGGCAAGATGACTAAGTCTCCTTTTGCAAAGAGTTGCAAGAGGGCGTCCGAGCTGTTGGAGCTTATACACAGTGATGTGTGTGGTCTAATGAGCACAACGGCCAGAGGTGGCTATCAGTACTTCGTGACTTTTACCGACGACTTGAGTAGATATGGATATATCTATTTGATGAGGCACAAGTCGGAAACTTTTGAAAAGTTCAAAGAGTTTCAAAACGAGGTTGAAAATCAGCTCGACAAGACGATAAAATTTCTACGATCAGATCGTGGAGGTGTGAGTACATGAGCCAGGAGTTTGATAATCATCTGAAAGGCCGAGGTATAGTACCTCAGCTCACACCTCCGGGTACGCCGCAGAGAAATGGTGTGTCAGAACGGAGAAATCGAACCTTGTTGGACATGGTCCGGTCGATGATGAGAAAATCGGATTTACCCTTGTCATTCTAGGGATATGCTCTAGAAACTATAGCTTTCACACTTAATAGGTTACCATCAAAATCCGTTGACAAGACACCACATGGGATGTGGACTGGGAAGACTCCTAGTTTGTCTTTTCTAAAGATTTGGGGTTGTGAAGCATTTGTCAAGCGACTCATGTCGGACAAGCTTACACCCAAGTCGGATAAATGCATATTCGTGGGATATCCAGGGGAAACCTTGGGATATAACTTCTACAACCGAGAAGAGAACAAAGTGTTTGTTGCTCGGAACGGGGTTTTCCTAGAGAAAGAGTTTCTCAGTCAGGAGGCTAGTGGGAGAATGGTGCGACTCGAAGAAATTCAAGAGCCACTCGAGGACAACTCAGTTGGTGATGATATCACACCGGAGTCGGTTAGAGAACCTGTACTGGAATCGGCATCGGAGCCACGGAGGTCGGAAAGATTGCGCAGAATGCGCGATGTATTGTTGCTGGAAAGCGACGAGCTAGCCACGTATGCGGAAGCGATGGTGAGCCCAGATTCCGAGGCATGGCTAGAGGCCATGAGATCCGAGTTAAAGTCCATGGATGAGAATCAAGTCTGGGACTTGGTTGATCCGCCACCTAGCATAGTTGCCATTGGTTGCAAATGGGTCTTTAAGAAGAAAACCGATGTGGATGGAAAGGTTCAGATCCACAAAGCTTGGCTTGTCGCTAAAGGTTATGGACAAGTTCAAGGAATTGACTATGACGACACCTACTCGCCGGTAGCGATGCTAAAGTCGGTGAGGATCATACTAGCTATAGCTGCATATTTCGATTATGAGATATGGAAGATGGATGTCAAAACGGCTTTCCTTCATGGAAATTTAAAAGAGGATGTATACATGATACAGCCCGAAGGTTTTGTCGATCCAACTAATGCTGGTAAAATATGCAAGCTCAAGAGATGCATTTATGGATTGAGGCAAGCAGCTCAGAGTTGGAACATTCGTTTTGATGAAGTCATCGTTGACCTTGGTTTCATTAAGAACGAAGAGGACTATTGTTTACACAAGAAGTCCAGTGGGAGCTCGGTAGTATTTTTTACCTTGTATGTGGATGACATACCGCTGATCGAAAATGATGTTTCGATGCTAAACTTAGTCAAGGAATCATTGAATGGCAAGTTTTCGACGAAAGACCTTGGAGAGGTAGTGTACATTTTAGGCATCAAGATCTATAGATATAGATCGAGGATGCTGCTCGGCTTAAGCTAGAGCACGCACATAGACAAAGTGTTGAAGAGGCTCAACATGAGTGAGGCCAAGAAAGGGTTCTTGCCTGTCTCACATGGTATAAGGCTAAGCAAGACTCAGAGTCCTATGACTTCTGATGAGCGAAACCAGATGAGTAGCATTCTATATGCCTCAGCAATTGAATCCATCATGTATGCCATGCTATGTACACAGCCTGATGTTGCCTATGCAATAAGCTTAACAAGCAAATACCAGGCTGACCCAGGTGAGAGTCACTGAGCATCGGTGAAAACTATCTTGAAGTACCTGAAAAGGACTAAAGAAATATTCCTAGTTTATGGAGGTGAGGAGGAGCTCTACATAAAGGGTTACACTGATGCTAGTTTCCAAACCAATAGGGATGATTGTCGATCGCAAACTAGATTTGTGTATGTCATGAATGGAGGAGCAGTGAGCTGGACGAGTTCCAAGCAAGATACGGTGGTCGACTCCGCAACAAAGGCCGAATACATTGCGGCTTGTGAAGCCGCAAAGGAAGATGTTTGGATTTGGAAGTTCTTGGAAGATGTTGGTGTGTTCCCGGGCTGGGCAAAACCGTTGGACCTTAATTGTGATAATTCAGGTGCCATCGCACAGGCCAAGGAGCCGAGACAACACCACAAGACCAGGCACATTGACCGAAAATATCACTTGATACGAAAGCTCATAGAGAAAGGTGATACCAATTTATGCAAGATTCATACGGATGCAAATGTTGCAGATCCGTTAACTAAGCCACTTCCACAACACAAGCATGAGGGGCACGTTAGAGCTATGGGCATTTGATGTCTACTTGATTGACTCTAGTGCAAGTGGGAGACTGTTGGAGATATGCCCTAGAGGCAATCATGTATGATGATATTTCCTATGTATTTATGAATAAATATAGTCCTTGGACATTATCATTGATGTGTATTAACAAGTATGTGACTTGTTTGTGAGACTATGCATTGTATGATAACTGTCCTAAATGGTCCCTAGTCCAAAGGGTTGTGTGGACGCACAACTAATCAGACTAGCATATGACATGGTGGATGGTTCGGTCTCACTGACCATGTAGCATTAGATGCTAGCCGAATAATATAGTCTCAGAAAGGTTTGGTCGACATAGTCGGATCCGAGTCGTGATACAGTCTGAGTTGGACAGACACAACCATGAGACGCAGCGATAGGTCATCTGTGAGTCTCTAGTACAACATACGTTCTATGTCCTAAGACTTGAGATGGCGCATGTACTCGGGATGGTGACAGACTTGCTTTGGGCCGACCAAACGCTACATCATGACTGGGTAGTTACAAAGGTAGGTTTCGGGCTTGTCCAGACCCATGCTGTGAGACATGGTCGAGCAAGATGGGATTTGCCCCTCCTACCAGGAGAGATATACTCTAGGCCCCCTCGGGTGAGCCGACCTGGATAAGCATTGCCATGCGATGAGGATTATGATATAATCGGAAGTGTTGGTCGGATTCACCGGAACGACAAAGAGGTCGTGTTGCAACAAGGATGACCATGTCGCCTTGTGCACGACAACATATATCATGTGGCAAAGGGAACAAAAGTGTGAAGTAAAAGTTTGCCTAACCACCTTCATCGGACACTTGGAGTCGGCACGTCTTGCTAGAGGCCGCTACCGACCGGTCGAGTCGGATGTCATCTGACTCGTGACCAAGTGGATGAGAACCTAAAGGGTCGCACGCTTAAGGGAAGGAACATGTGGGCTTTAGGATCCGTGCGAGGCCCAAGAGTTGAGCCCGCGCCGGATGCCTATATATAGTGGAGGTGCGGCACACCCATCCGGTTGATCGCTTCGGTGCCGTCATTAGGGTTTGCATGTGTTGCGAATAGCCATCTCCACTAGCCGCCGCCGATCGTGTAATCGGACCTAGCAGTCCGCCGCACGTGTGTTCCTCCTGCACGCGCGGATACCGTTAGAGGTGGTGCACTTGCACCGTTCCGGCAAACCTGTACGTGGGATCCGGCGACCGGCTATTCGAGGGAGATCGGAACGGATGTTCGAGGGACATCGGACGAGGAGGAGATGGACCACACGAACGTACTGCCCCAACTCTACTTCCGCTGCACAGCACTGCGCGTCTAGTGGTAACAATCTATGATCCATCTCTGTAGCATGTTCTTGGTTCTGCGCGTAGGAAAATTTTAATTTGCATGCGATGCACCTACGGTAGAACCCAACACGAGAGATGACCTGGCAAGGTGCAAGGGGATCTGGGGGGTCAAATCGTAATATGTCATTTTGGGATCTATTGTGCAAAGCTTCATGACATCAGTTTTCTTGGATGTCTCGTGTGGTTTTTCATGTGTTTGCATGTTGCAATCTCTATATTTAATGAAATATGTGGTTATTCATGAAAATACAATACATAAGCTGCAATAAGTAAATAGATAATTAGGAGAACCAAAAAATTACAATGCTACATGATATTGGAGAGAATTAATGTATATTTACCAGTGTCTTTCACCATTCATCCACACTTCAGGGTCTCTTTGATTCACATGGAAGAACACAAGATTGGAATCTATGTGATGTAGGACCAAGCCCTATAATGTGGCCTGATCTTCATGAAATGAAGGTGGATTTAAGGAAGAACACGAGAGCAAACACAAGGGAGACACTCAAATCAATACACATAGATGAAAATAAAGATACCCATAGATAGATCCTTGAATCAAATCATCCACAAGAGAGAGATGGAACAAGATAGGGTTCTTCCCGAAGTCCCTTGACAAGGAGGGCTTTTATTCCATGGAGGAATCCCCCCCAAGTGGAGGACTTGGTACTCCAAGGAATCATACCTCAATAGGAAGTCTTAATATCCATTAGAGAAGCTATCTCCATGAAGGAGAAATCCAACAAGGGCAGATACATGAGCAAAGCTCCCAGGAATGGAGGTAGGAGAAAGGTATATATAGGTCCTAGAAATAATGAAGGGGTAACTGTTGACACCTGATTTTGGCACGGTGCAAAATACAATAAAGATAGACTCAAACGAAAGGGTTTTTTCTACGAGAAAGTTCATATTGCCGAGTGAAACAACCTTGATGTTTAGGCCATCACCATTCGGCATCATTTCAAAGGCCAAATCATGCTTGGATTGTCATGTAGATGTTCTGAGTGCTTTTTGGTCCATTACACATCCAAGACAACCTCGGATGAAGGAATGTTCTACATGTATTGTCTTCGCTTCGTCGAGCTGATTGATTTTGATATATAAATCTTCTCAGTACGAGGTCGTATGCAACCTGGAGAGGCAAAACAAAATCAGCCTGAGGTTTCACTCGGGATTTCCGAGTGAAAATTTTGCCGACCGAAGGAAACGCGTCAAGTGAAAAGTTTCCCGTCCGGCAGAGTGAAAATCACCATCGAGTGATATTTTTGGCCCGAGTGCAATTATCGTTTGAGTGGAAATCACCGTCGAGTGATAGTTTCGGCCTGAGTGCAATTATCGTCCAAGCGGAAATCACTGTCGAGTGACAGTTTCGGCCCGAGTGCAATTGCCGTCCGGGTGAAAATCACTGTCGAGTGATAGTTTCGGCCCGAGTGCAATTATCGTCCAAGTGGAAATCACCGTTGAGTGACAGTTTCGGCCCGAGTGCAATTGCCGTCCGGGTGAAATCACTGTCGAGTGACAGTTTCGGTCGAGTGAAAAGTTTCGGTCGAGTGAAAGTTCAAAATGGCCTCGGATGAAAAACTGTTAAACATGAAAGTTGTTCGTAAGGTCGAAACAGTCAACTTTGCTTTTATGGTCCTTATAATCTGAGATAGTATACGGCCTGCAGAGACACTACAACACTCGGACAACCCAGTCTATTACGTGACCGAGTCCGATTCGAAGTTAAAGATGACCTCGTGGAGTATTGGAGATAACTTTATTTGGGAAAGTGATCAACATATGGATTGTTGGCCTCGTCGAGACACAAAATTGATGTTTGGACCATCTCCATCAAAGGTCGTATGCAGATTCCACGGCCCACGCAAGAAGCAAGACAGAAGATTGGGCCAGATTTGGGCTGAATCCGAGTGGAATTAGAACTAGGACTCTAGGACGTGAATTGATGTAATTTTCTTGTAAGGAAAGCCTAGATGAATCCTTTGCTTGTACGGGAAGTCCAGCCACCTCTTATATATGTTGGGGGTGACGGCCGATTGAACAACACACAATCGAACAAATCAATCTATACTACTTTTTCATCTACGTTCTTCGTTTTTTTCTCTCGTTCTTCGTTGTTCTTCATGTTTGAGAGCTGCGAATCCCAAGGCTATAGGGGCGAGCGAATTGACCTAGGGCAGCCCATAGATGCCGGACTCCCCGACGGGGTCCTCCCGGGCGTGCGGGGTTTCGGGTCTACAAAAGCGTCCGCCGGCTGTCTTGCGTATCGAGCTGCCGGACGGATCTCCTTCGACGTGAGCTGCGGTGCATCACCCCCGGCGTCGAGGGTACACAGTGACGTGTTCATGTGTCAACACACTTTTTGGCGACTCTGCTGGGGATCTAAAGATCAATCATCCTCATCAACCATCATGTCTGATCTTCCCAAGCCATCTGAGATAGATGCCGATAACATCATTAAGCCCAAGCTTGATGAAATATCGGCTGATCATCGCCAAGCTTATGAGGAGTAAAAGAAGTCACGTGAAGAGAAGGAGTTGCAGGAATTCCTTGGAAACTTCAAGAAAGATCGCCAAGGCAATATCACTCCGATTGGAGAAATCAAGTTCCCTCCTCTTCAAGCCGAGCAGGTTAAACCTCCTGTAAGTACTACCTTTTCTCCCGAGTAGTGGGATGAGATTTAAAGTCTTATTGCCGATGGTAATAATTTGGTTTATCAAACTTTCATAGAAAATACCAATGCGCAGAAAAATATGCCTCAATCGTCTAGTGGTAGTATTGGTGTGGCTGCTAGTGTAGGAAACCCTAATCTGTCTTTACCTCTTTCATCGGCACCTCTCATGCCGATGAATTACTATCCCACCCACACCAATCAGATTGTGTCTGCACCCGCTACTTCCATCATGAGCATGCCAAGTTCGGTACCTATGCCGAACCAAGCTGTACCTGTAGGTGCAAGCACTCGGCCACAGCCGAACTACAGTTCGGCATATGTGCCACAGTTCCTGCCGATTGCCAGTAATTCTACTCCTCCCATCCCACAACAGCAAGCTTCACCGTCTATTGCGGACGACACTTTAGCTAGTTTTAGAGAGGAGATGGCTAAGATGCTTAGAGAGAATTTTGGAGTTGAGTTACCTCGGAATCGGATTTACCAAAAACCGTACCCCGAGTACTTTGACGCTATCCAGTGCCCTCCGGGATACAAAATTCCAGATTTTGTTAAGTTCAATGGAGAAGGTACAAAAACCACATGGGAGCATATTAGTCAATACTTAGCACAACTGGGTGCAGCAGGCTCGCTGAATGAATTGAAAGTGCGCTTGTTTCCTTTATCATTAACTGGTACTGCATTTTCATGGTTTTGTTCTTTACCACATGGTTCTATCCGTGTGTGGTCACAGCTGGAATAGAAATTCATGATCACTTTTATAGCGGCGAAAACGAACTTAAATTATCACATCTTACATCGGTTAAGCAGAAAAATGATGAATCGGTCTCCGATTACGTCAAGAGGTTTAGAGATACAAAGAACCGGTGCTATAGTTTGGTGATAACCGAGATGGACTTGGCTGACCTTGTGCTTAGTGGTTTGAAAACTCACATTAGGGAAAAGCTAGAAGGCTATGAGTTCTTAAGTGTCAACCAGGTCCTGCAAAAAGCTTTGGCTCAGGAGAGCCGGAGCAAAGATCTCAAAGAGGTGCATAGATATAAAACTGATCGTCCTAAGATGAATATGGTTGAGTATGGTAGTGATCAATCGGATGATGCAGGTGGTATGTATGCTGCCGAATTTGTTTGGCCGTCTAAGGCCAAACCGTTCACTTGCATGATATGAAACCAATTCATAAGAATCGCGATGAAGAGATGAAGTTTACTTTTAACATTGCTAAGTGTGACAAAATATTTGATGCTTTGCTGCAAGCTAAGATCATTAGGATATCTCACGCTTTACCGTCGATTGAAGAATTGAAACGGCGTGCTTATTGCAAATATCATAATTCTTTTTCTCATGCTACTAATGATTGCAATGTTTTCCGATGACAGATACAATCGGCCATTAATGACGGACGATTGAACTTTTCTGAGATGCAAATTGATAAGCAGCCCTTCCCAATGAACACTCTGGATTTGGAGGGGAAAAAGTTGCTCATTCGGCCAGAGGTAGCCGAATCGGCTAATAAAACTAATGTCATCATTGGTGAGCCTAGGAAAAGCAAGGAGGACAACAAAGTCTTGGGGAGGCAGGTTGTGCTTGACAAGCAACCCAATGGCCAGGAAGTAATCAAGATCACCATCAAGAATCCTGCGCTCGGGGGGCAACAACAAGTGCAACAAGACACTCATGTTAAGTTTGTTAAACCCAAGAGTCCAGAAGTTGGCAAGTGGAAGAGGAACGAAGCCAAGATATATCGTAAGCGAGTCAAGCCAACTTTTGATATGCTGCTGTCCAAATATGCAAATCAGTCGACCGGTTCTAGCTCTAATCGGTCATCATACCTGAAGCGACCAAGGTCACCATCAACTGATATGTTCAGTCGGCATGCAAAACCGACTGGATCAAGGATGCCGTTTCCGCCAGAACAACGACAACCTGTTTGGGATCAACTCGGATGCTGGTATGAAAACCGACTGAACATTGGTGTCCATTAATCGGGTGGTCAAAATATGCCTCTGAGTGAAAACTATCCGAGTGTAAGAATGCACCCGGGTCGAAGGTATCTAAATGAAAGAATACGGTCGAGTGGGTTTTACTCAGTTGAACGTCCGGGTGGAATTCGTCCGAGTAAAAGGGTGCGCCCGAGTGAAAACTTCATAGGTCAGAAAAGTCGACAAGAGTGGCGCGTCAAGCTGCCGAGTGTTGCAGCAGTGGAGTCAAGGAAAGACAAGGAAAATTTCAATGTCGACTCACTCATCCTGGGTAGTGAAACGTTCGCCACACAGCAGTCGACTGTGCGTAGCGACCCAACTGAGCCGATACTTGTTATCGCGCCAAAGCACTCGACCAATGATCATGAAGCAAGTACCAGCCAAGTGAAGCCAGTTGATCCTAAATACACTCGACCAAGGTGGTGTCCTCCAGGTCTAACAAAGACACAAAACATGAAATTACAAAGGTTGAGGAATCAAGAGATGGCAGAACAAGAAGCTGAGAAGCAAAGGGACGAGTTGTTCAATGTCACTCGGCCCATGATACCAGCGAAGCAGGTGTGGAAACCCAAACCAGTGCAAAACATAGTGGATTCTACATCTACCACGGTAGCAATTACACCACCAAAAGAAGACAATGTACATGTGACATCGTCTCAGTCGCCTGTTACTTCTCCTTCACTCGGAAAACATTCGAATTCGATGGACGCGCACGAGTAGGAAGATGATCTGTTGGACTATGAGTCTACACCGGTTCACGAAGGTATGGATATCAATATGGTGTATTACTTACCCGCTGAATTCCATGCTGTAGATGAAGAGGGGGAAGTGGCTCAGCTGAATTTTGGCCCCAGAAATGCAATATTCGAGAAGCCAAAAGAACCAGTGACACACTTGAAACCATTGTACCTCAGAGGTCATATCAATGGATCACCAGTCACTCGGATTCTTGTTGATGGTGGTGCTATGGTGAATTTCATGCCCTATTCGGTCTTCAAGAAATTGGGCTTGCCCGATGATGAATTGATCAAGACCAATATGGTGCTTAATGGGTTTGATGGCAAAGAGAAAACTGAAGCCAAAGGTGTGATGTATGTGGAGCTTACAGTCGGGAGCAAAACATTGGCTACTGCATTCTTTGTTGCTGAGGTGCAAGGTAACTACAACGTCATACTAAGACGTGATTGGGTTCATGCAAACCAGTGCGTACCATCTACCATGCACCAATTTTTGATCCAGTGGGTTGATGATGAGGTAGAGGTCATTCATGCGGATAACTCGGCTCGTGTTGCTTTGGGAGATGCATCGGTGGATTGGCAGCATCCCAATGCTACTTGCTTGACGGGACGCGACTTGTCAAAGTTTGATTTCCTTAGCGCAACAAAGAATGGCTTTGTGCCCGTCTCTTTAAAGCCGATTAGTGGCAATCGGCTCCAAGGTATGATATGTTTAAATGGATTCTAATTCCGAGTGGTTGTAGAAACGTCTTGCAGAATATCGGTCTAGTGAGAACGATATGTATGAATATGTAGAGGAGTTGGATGACATGGATAATTTAGGACAGGGTTTTCAGTCGGCAGATCCATTAGAAGAAATAGATATAGGGGATGGTTCAGTTCCTAGGCCAACGTTTGTAAACAAAAATTTGAAAGACGATCATAAAGCTGAGGTGATCGGGCTATTGAAAGAATATGTTTGTTGCTTTGCATGGGAATATAATGAGATGCCAGGTTTAAGCCGAGAGCTAGTAGAGCATCGGTTACGTATAAAGGCCGGTTTTAGACCTTACAAATAATCGGCCAGAAAGTTTAATCGAAAAACATATGACCGTCAAGGAGGAGATCGGTCAGTTGCTCAAAGCTAATTTCATTCGGCCTTGCAGGTATGCCGAGTGGATCTCTAACATTGTGCCGGTGGAGAAGAAAGGATCCGGCAAGATAAGGGTGTGCATTGATTTCAGAGATTTGAATAGAGCTACACCCAAAGATGAGTACCCCATGCCAATGGCCGACATGCTTATTAATGATGCTTCTGGACATAAAGTTATTAGCTTTCTTGATGGTAATGCGGGTTATAATAAAAAAATTATGGCCGAAGAGGACATGTCCAAGACAGCCTTTCGTTGCCCTGGTTTCCTTGGTTTATTCGAGTGGACAGTGATGACATTTGGATTAAAAAATGCGGGTGCCACATATCAAAGGGCTATGAATTTATTTTTCCATGATTTACTCGGAATTATACTTGAAGTCTATATTGATGATATTGTTGTCAAATCAAATGCTTTTAAGTCTCATTTGGCCGATTACGTTTAGCTTTTTAAAGAATGAAAAAATATGGACTGAAGATGAATCCTTTGAAGTGTGCATTCGGCATGTCAGCTGGAAAGTTTTTGGGCTTCATTATTCATGAGAATGGCGTAGAAATTGATCCCAAAAATATAGAAGCTATACAAAAAGTGGAGGCTCCAACATGCAAGAGGGATATGCAAAAATTCCTTGGCAAGGTCAATTATTTGAGGAGGTTCATAGCTAATTTGTTAGGGAAGGTTGATGCATTCACTCCTATCCTTCGGTTGAAGAATGATGCTAATTTTACTTGGGGGGCAAAGCAGCAAGAGGCATTCGACATGATCAAGACTTATTTGAGCACTCCTCCGATGATGAAAGCACCCAAACATAAAAAACCCTTTAGGATTTACATTGCGGCAGAGGAAGGTGTTATTGGTTCTGTATTGACTCAAGAAACCGAAGGAAGAGAACACACTATTACATATTTGAGTCGACGCTTATTGGATGCTGAGACAAGGTATACATTTGTTGAAAAGTTATGCCTCTGTTTATATTATGCTTGCACAAAACTGAGACATTACCTTGTGCCGAGTGCCTGCATAGTAGCTTGTCAAACCGATGTCATTAAATACATGTTGCATAGGCCAATTCTTAGTGGTAGGATTGGCAAGTGGGCTTATGCTTTAATTGAGTATGATTTGGCTTATGAATCTCTAAAATCCATGAAAGGCCAAATTGTTGCTAATTTTATTGTTGAGCATCGGATTAATGACAAGCATGATGTTGATATAAACCTTGTATCATTAGTGCCATGGAGGTTATATTTTGATGGTTCAGTTTGTAGAAATGGCCAAGGTGTTGGTATTGTTTATATATCTCCTTATGGTGTTGTTTTTCAAGCCTCATGCCAACTGGAATATTTTTGTACAAATAATCAAGCCGAATATGAAGCATTGTTATTCGGTTTAGAGATGTTGCTCGTTATAGGTGCTACACATGTTGAGGCTTTTGGTGATTCGTTATTAGTAGTGCAGCAAGTGTCCAAAATCTTTCAATGTTTAGACAAATCACTTAATGTTTATCTTGATAAGTGTCTAGATGCGATTTCTACTTTGGATTATTTTAGCATTACTCATATATCTAGACTTGACAATTGGAGAGCAAATGAGTTAGCACAACAAGCATCCGACTATCATATTGATCATGTCATGTTTCATATTTCTCAGAAGCCGATGTCTTGCCTTGCTAATGTGGGAGAGGCCAAATTAGAGCCTACCGATTCGGCCACTAACAATAAATCTAGTATAGGTGAAAATCATGACTGGAGGAAGCCCATTATTGATTACTTGTGCAATCCAAGTGAAAGGGTGGACAAGGCTGTTCGGCGGATGGCTTTCAAATATATGATGAGAGATGATGGTCTTTATCGTCGAACGGTTGAAGACGTTCTTTTAAAGTGTTTGGATGAAGACCAAGCAAGAGTTGCCATGGGAGAGGTACATGAAGGCATTTGTGGTACTCATCAGTCGACACCCAAAATGAAATGGCTCTTGCGGCGTGCTGGATTTTATTGGCCGACTATGATGAATGATTTCTTCAGGTATTATAAAGGATGCGAAGCTTGTCAAAAGTTTGGTGATATTCAGCTGGCTCCTGCTGCTATGTTGCATCCTATTATCAAGCCGTGGCCTTTTAGGGGATGGGGTTTAGACTTCATTGGACAGATTCATCCATCTTCTTCGAAGGGGCATCGGTTCGTGTTGGTGGCAACTGATTATTTCAGTAAATGGTCTGAAGAAATACCTCTCAAGAACATGACACATACGGAGGTAATTCAATTCATAACCGAGCACATTATTCATAGATTCGGCATTCCTCAGACATTAACTACGGATCAAGGTTCATCTTTCATGTCACATCAAGTTAGAGAATTTGCCGAATCGTACAACATAAAGTTGCTCAATTCATCTCCATATTATGCCCAAGCTAATGGACAAGCTGAGTCTAGCAACAAAATATTGATTGAACTCATCAAGAAGAAGATTGAGGATAATCCAAGAAAATGGCATGAGTTGTTGTCTAAGGCTTTGTGGGCACATAGGATCTCAAGGCATGGTGCTACAAAGGTAACTCCGTATGAGCTAGTATACGGGCAAGAGGCTGTTTTACCTGTGGAGGTAAATTTGAGTGCTTTGAGAATAGACAAACAAAATGATTTATCGGCAGTGGACTTTTATGATTTGATGATGGACAATATTGATGAGGTTGCTGATAAACGTTTGGCTGCATTATAGGCTATAGAGAAGGACAAATTAAGGGTAGCAAGAGCTTACAATAAAAAGGTCAAGTTGAAGAATTTTCAGGCTGGCGATCTTGTGTGGAAAGTGATTTTGCCGATTGGTTCTAGAGATAGAAAATTCGGGAAGTGGTCTCCAAACTGGGAAAGTCCTTTCAGGATTGCAAGAATAGTCCCTGGAAATTCATATTGAGTAGAATCCATACAAGGAGTATTATTACCTCGAGCTCTCAATGGCAGATATCTGAAGAAGTACCACCCGAGTGTGTGGCAAGAAGCCTAATTAGGCAATGGCCGATATATGATTATCACCCTTAGCATAAACATGGCCGATACATAATTATCGCCCTAAGAAATATAAATGGCCGATGGAGTGTTGACATCGTCATTAGGACAAACATGGTGCAAATTATTATTCGGCATGCTAACTTTGCCGAAAAATAGGGGGGCATGTGTTGACACCGGATTTTGGCACGGTGCAAAATACAATAAAGATAGACTCAAACGAAAGGGTTTTTTCTACGAGAAAGTTCATATTGCCGAGTGAAACAACCTTGATGTTTAGGCCATCACCATTCGGCATCATTTCAAAGGCCAAATCACGCTTGGATTGTCATGTACATGTTCCGAGTGCTTTTTGGTCCATTATGCATCCAAGACAACCTCGGATGAAGGAATGTTCTGCATGTATTGTCTTCACCTCGTCGAGCTGATTGATTTTGATATATAAATCTTCTCAGTCCGAGGTCGTATGCGACCTGGAGAGGCAAAACAAAATCAGCCTGAGGTTTCACTCGGGATTTCCGAGTGAAAGTTTTGCCGACCGAAGGAAACGCGTCGAGTGAAAAGTTTCCCGTACGGCCGAGTGAAAATCACCGTTGAGTGATAGTTTCGGCCTGAGTGCAATTATCGTCCAAGTGGAAATCACCGTCGAGTGATAGTTTCGGCCCGAGTGCAATTATCGTCCGAGTGGAAATCACTGTCGAGTGACAGTTTCGGCCTGAGTGCAATTGCCGTCCAGGTGAAAATCACCGTCGAGTGATAGTTTTGGCCCGAGTGCAATTATCGTCCGAGTGGAAATCACTGTCGAGTGACAGTTTCGGCCCGAGTGCAATTGCCGTCCGAGTGAAATCACCATCGAGTGACAGTTTTGGTCAAGTGAAAAGTTTCGGTCGAGTGAAAGTTCAAAATGGCCTCCGATGGAAAAGTGTTAAACATCAAAGTTGTTCGTAAGGTCGAAATGGTCAACTTTGCTTTTATGGTCACTATCATCTGAGATAGTATACGGCCTGCAGAGACACTACAACACTCAGACAACCTAGTCTGTTACGTGACCGAGTCCGATTCGAAGTTAAAGATGACCTCGTGGAGTATTTGATATTTCTTTATTTGGGAAAGTGATCAACATATGGATTGTTGGCCTCATCTAGACACACAAAATTGATGTTTGGACCATCTCCATCAGAGGTCGTATGCAGATTCCACGGCCCATGCAAGAAGCAAGACAGAAGATTGGGCCAGATTTGGGTTGAATCCGAGTGGAATTAGAACTAGGACTCTAGGATGTAAAATGATGTAATTTTCTTGTAAGGAAAGCCTAGATGAATCCTTTTCTTGTACGGGAAGTCCAGACGCCTCTTGTATATGTTGGGGGTGACGGCCGATTGAACAACACACAATCAAACAAATCAATCTATACTACTTTTTCATCTACGTTCTTCATTTTTTTTCTCTCGTTCTTCGCTGTTCTTCGTGTTTGAGAGCTACGAATCCCGAGGCTCTAGGGGCGAGCGAATCGACCTAGGGCAGCTCGTAGCCACCGCACTCCCCTACGGGGTCCCTCCCGGGCATGCAGGGTTTCGGGTCTACAAAAGCGTCCGCCGGCTGTCTTGCGTATCGCGCTGCCGGACGGATCTCCTTCGACGTGAGCTGCGGTGCATCACCCCCAATGTCGAGGGTACACGGTGACGTGTTCGTGTGTCAACAGTAAATGAGGGGTTAAAGGGGAAGATACATGGGCAATGTCCAATACTTGCAGACGGGCAAGTCTAGAGACACGGAATAAAGGTGTTAGGAAGTTTAGAGTTGACTGTCCAAACACTTCGATTTGCTTTCTCTACAAACAAGAAGGGCACTCTACCGTGAGTATACTGCCTTGTGGCTGCCCCACAACTCAAGATGTTGGGCCACATGATCGAAGGATATGGTTTCTTCCATGTTGATCTACAAGAGAGCATTGAGGATGAACATAACACGACCTCATCACTGCTTGCATCCATCATGCTAGAATCCACCATGATCTCTATGGGGGCGCTTTCCTTTGAGTTGAAATGCTCGCCGGAAGTGGTTGATCGGGACTAGGGTGTGTCCCAGTCCTCTGATAAAGATTTGTCAGTGGTCTTCCTAGACAAATAGAGCCTCTAGTTGTGCCTAAGCAGTGATTGGAGGAAGATGCCTTTGTCCAAGAATTCAATGATGTTCATGGAACCCATGGTCGATGCAGAAGTCTATTGCACTCTTCAAGGTGTTTCTACTAAATATTTGGGAATCCCCAACTCGATGAAAAGATCAAGCTGCTCACGAAGGAACCCTCCAACCCTTTGGAAAGATAGAAGTAATTGATGATCTCTTGCTGACTAAATTTGGGCATGTTCGTGTCTTGGTCTTCTGCATCGACACCCAAACTCTTCTCCTTGAACCAGATCTTTGTCAACCACAACGACTACATGATCCGTTGTGAGCCAGAGTTTCCAAACAAGGGCATGGACACTCCTCCACCACCTCGGCCTCTGACCAAAGGCCAGGAGGATGAAGATGAAGAAGAAAGTGGTAAGGATTTCAACCACAAGCACAAAACATCTCGATCTCAGTTGACCCCGTGTGATTTTCCGCTGCCAAGTCTCCCGCGCATAAAGAAAATGTTGGCAACTCTTGCGCGATAACAAAGACTAACACGATGACCTTGTTGGCATCCCCCACTTCAGAAAAAAGCAGGTCAACCATTTGGAAAATGCCCATGTCTCATTACCTTCCCATCCAATTGAATCAATTTGGTTCTCATATCCACAGAGGGATCTCCTATTACCAAATGGTACATTAATTTTGTATCATGTTTTCTTACTATTATTTATAATGTTTTAGAGTTATATTTCACTTTTTTCTGCAATTCTAATGCCTTTTCTCCCTTAAATTGCAAGTTCTATCACAAGAGGGAGATTGTTGGCAGCTGGAATTCTGGACCTGAAAAGAGCTACAACAGAGATAGCTATTCTTGGGAGCTCCAAATAACCTGAAAAATTGTGGAGATTTATTTGGAATATATATAAAATACTAGAAGAAGAATATATAAGAGAGGATCCTCCATGGTCCCACAAGGTCAGGTATCATGCCCACCCCCTTGGGCACGCCATGTGAGGTTGTGGGGCCCACGTAGGTCCACTGGTGCCCATCTTTCGCTATATGAAGCAATTTTCCCTAGATAAAAAAATCATAAGAAGACTTTTTGCGATGAAGCGCCACCGTCTTGAGGTGGAACCTGGGTAGGAACACATTTGCTCTCCAACAAAGCGATTCTGCCAAGGATACTTCCCTCTAGTTGGGGAATTCGAAGCCATCGTCATCACCAACACTCCTTTTATCATGGGAGGACTCATCTTCATCAACATGTTCACCAACACCATCTCATATACAAATCCTAGTTCATCTCTTGTATACAATCTTTGTCTCAAACCTCGGATGGTACCTGTGGGTTACTAGTAGTTTTGATTACATATTGTAGTTGATGCTAGTTGGTTTATTTGGTGGAAGAATATATGTTCATGTTGTTAATTATATACTTATCATCTCTGATCATGAACATGAATATTTTTTGTGAGCGTTCCATTTATTCTTGAAGATATGGGATAAATCTTGTTATAACTTATAAGTAATCATGTGAATTTGGTTTTTGTTCAATGTTTTGACAATGTGTTGTGTTGTTCTTCCTCTAGTGGTGTCATGTGAATTTACACTACATGAAACATTACCATGATTCAGACAAGGGCCTGTTTTGGATCCATATGTTTCATGCTATGATTAGATTTATCTTAATTCTTCTCTTTTAGTTGTGGATGCTTGCAAGAGGGGGTAATCATAAGTAAGTTGTTTTTTCAAGTAAGAACAATGCCTTAGCACCGGTCAACCCACATGAAAAATTATCAAAGCAATGAACGTGAGTCAATGAATCATGGTGAAAGTAACTAGACAATATTCCCGTGTGTCACCGAGAACACTTTAGTCTCAATAAAAGGTACTTTCAGGTTGTCCTTTGCAGTAAAAGGATTGGGCCGCCTTGATGCACCTTGTTACTTTGCTTACTTGTTATATGCTACAGATTATTTTGCTATTAAACTACCTATCACAACTTGTCGTGTGGAACGAGCACCTATGGGATCGAAGGGACCCCTTTCGGTTGGCGGGGGAGCAGGCTCGTGCAAAGAGCAGATCTGATGAACAACACGCGGGGATTTTTACCCAGGTTCGGGCCGCAAAGATGCGTAAAACCCTACTCTTGCTTGATTGTATTGAGGGTGTTCTTAGGGTTCTAGTCATAGGAACGGTATGAACAGCTACTATGCATGTGAGCTAGAAGGCCCAAAGTCAAAAAGCCAAAAGTCTACTAGTGCAAAGGTCCAAAGGTCGAAAAGTCCTCTACCGTATCACCCTGGGCCTCCTTTTATACTCTGAAGGGGATCCCAACAGTGGCGTATAGTGCGTAACACGAGGTGTATAGAGCTACAGTGCTATCATACTTAACACTTACGGAGTAGGACATGCGCATTTAATGCACCATCAGGCATCTCTGACTGTCCACAGGACGGGACGGGAGCCCGTCCCATTGGCATCGCTTAGCCCCTCCATCACGGACGCCACGACACGTGCCCAGGCGGGGCGACACCTGGCTTGTGCGCTGGAGGGGCCTTGCCAGGGCTTAGCCTTGCCGGGTCTTGCCGGGGCTTTGCTTTGCCTGAGGGTTTGATGGACATTCCGGCAGGGTCTTGCCGGGGGTCTTGATTCTCCTGTGCTTGTACCTGGCAGCTCCCTGCCGGATCTCGTCGCTAGGGTGGCTACTACTTCCCATGCGCGAGTAAGGGGCACTGGATAGCCGAAAACTCTAGTCCACCAATAGGAGCCCCTGGGTCTGCTCCACACACGTCGCGAGGCGTTGTTGGGTTAGGCCCAAACAGTGCACGGGCACGCGTGCTAGGGTCTTGCGGTCGTGATCATTGCGCTTGATGCGCCTCCTCATGATGCCCATTGAATGCGGGACGTGGGATACATGCGCGGTGCGGCCATCAAATTTTCAATTACTGTGTCAGGTCGTTTCTGCCACACGCGTTGCATGCCTAGCGGGGAGCCAACAATGGGCGCCTGTGACTTAAAGTCCCTAGGAAAGGCAATAACTGCAGTGCCATGGATTGGAGCAACGGGGCGGTTGTTGTTCTCCCCGTGATCGATGGCGCCTCTAGTGGAGGAGCCAGGCCCCACGCTCCCCCCTATAAATTGAGGGGTAGCGAGGGCGGTGCTCATCCATCCTTCCTCCCTCCTCCGAGTGTGAACCTCCATAGTTTGCCCTTCCACGTCTTCCCAACCTTCGAATGGCGCTCGCCCTTAGCCATGAACAGGGGGCGAGGGGGCCACCGTCCTCAGCTCCAAGGAGGGGTTCTCGTCGGGATCGTGCCACCGCTTCAACTATAGAGGTGGAGGGCGGCTCGAGCGCATGTGGTGGAAGAGGCGCGAGGGGTCATGGCCATCGCGTAGGTCGAGGTCAGGGGAGGCAGAGCGCTGCTCCACCTCCTCTTCTCACGCCAGGCATCTTCCTTGAGGAGACCCACGCCGAGGGGACGATGCTAGATTTCGTCCTTGAGCTGGCCGGTCCCCTCCGGAGTCATCTGCGCCTCCCTCGCCTCTTCGCCAAGGCGATGGAGGTCGACGAGCCGCCCGTCCTGTGCTTATGGGTGCATGGTTCTTCTAACGGCGCAACGCGGGTAGATGTCGAGTACCCAGCGAGTCACGTCATGTTCCTCATGCGTGGCTGGAAGACCTTCGCCCTCACCCACAACCTCCAGGTAGGGCACGTCCTTCGTTTTAAAATGACGGAGGCCAATCTGCTCTCCGTCAAGATTTATGGGCGCTCAGACATCCGTCTCAGCTGCTGTAAAGAGAGCTCGAGCAACACCGAGAGCTCCTCCTCGAGCTAGAGTGATGAGGAGGACAACAGCAAAGAAGACGACAATGAGTCCAGTCTTCGGGCCATCAAGTCGGAGCCCGATGACTCGAGATCGGACTAACCGCAGGCCGCACCATCACCGCTAGTGTCACGCCTCTCCCCTCCCGGCAGGATGACCCTGCCGGGGGCCTTTGTCCCGGGCGTTGCCTCATCTTCCAGCTGGATCTTCCAGCAGGCTCGTGGACTTCAGCTTCTGGGGTTCATCCTCCTTTTCGCCCGCGCAGGCCCTCTCCTCCACGCATTGCTGGTCCAGGAGGGGCCAGGCTCTTGCTTGCCCATCTAGAAGTCCTGCCCCTCCGTGTAGTGCAGGTCCAGAGGGGTCAGGCTAGGCTTCTGCCGGGGGCCTCTCGCCATCTTTTTCTTCTTGTAGCCTGCCTCCCCTTTCCATCTTTTTCTTCTTGTAATATCCCCTAGGGGAGAAAGTCAAATAAATATGTACTTAGGAAAAGGCAACATTTCATGTAAATTTCACCCCATTTTGAATAAATGTATATTATCTTCCTTGTTAGACTGTTTCTTTGCATGGAACTTTTCCCTAGGCCCTCTCGAAAGAATCTTGCCGGCATGTGAAGCCCTACCGTGAGCGCTTCGAGGAACATGTCCTTAGCAGCTTGCTGGTGGTGCCACTGCCAGCTAGATACCTCGGCGTTCTTGGCGCAGCCGCTTAAACTGTTGATAGTGCTCGAAACAGAATAAGGGTGTGAGCGCAGCCCCTTGAGTCATTGAGCGGACTCGAAACGAAACAAGAGTGCGAGCGCAACCACTTAAGCCGTTGAGCAGACCCGAAATAGAGTAAGGGCACGACCAATCACGACAAGGTTCCTCTGCATGCAGGTTTTCCATACAGAAGTCGAAATCATCCAAGGAAAATAATTTCACAGCAAGAATTCACTTGGGTTTTGCAACTTATCTTTTTGTTGCCGTACTCCTTCCAACAAGTTTTTTTGGGACCTCGCCCGTAGGTATCCATACCACCATTCCCCCAGCAAAGCTGCACACGAGGTAACCTTCTGTCCTTTGAGAAAAAGAAACAAGAGAAAATATTGATGTGGAACCTTGGCAGTCCGTTAGCTCTTGCCGGGAGTAAGTGTAATGCAATATCTCAAACAAACATGCACGTAAGTAAACATGAGAATCAATAAGATTTTTCCGAACACTTAGCTTTATTCAACTACGCACAAGGTCTACACCTGGATTTGTACCAAGGATTACATGGTTTAGTGGCAAGACTTGTACAAAAGGTGGTTGCCAGGAGGCCCGACAACAGCGCCTCATGGGTAGAACTTGCCAAGATGTTCGATATTCCAGGAATTGCTCATTGGGATGTCATCTTCGGTCTCCAAGTGGACTGCACCAGGCCTGGTGACTCGTACTACCCGATAAGGGCCTTCCCACTTCGGCGTCAACTTGTTGGAATTCTTGGCAGACTCAACTCGCCGAAGAACAAGGTCGCCTTCCTCAAGACTTCTGGCATTAACTTTGCAGCTATGGTAGCGGCACAAAGCTTGCTGGTAGCGTGCAACTCTCACAGCAGCCTGAAGACGGTCTTCCTCAAGGAGCATCACGTCATCTTGCCACAACTACTCTTGCTCAAGCTCATCATAAGCGAGCACTCGAGGTGACCCATATATGAGTTCCGTGGGGAGAATTGCTTCCGCCCCATATACGAGGGAGAAGGGTGTCTAGCCGGTAGCTCGATTTGGTGTCGTCCTGATTGACTAATAAACCACCAGCAACTCATCAATCCAGTGCCTTCTGCACTTGTGCAGCTTGTCGAAAGTTCTTGTCTTGAGGCCTCACAGTACTTCAGCATTAGCTCTTTCCGCTTGGCCGTTGCTCCTCGAGTGGGCAACAGAAGCAAAACAGATTTTTCTGCCAAGGTCTTGGACATATTGCATGAAGGTGCGGCTCCTGAGCTGTGTGCCATTATCAGTGATGATCCTGTTGGGAACACCAAAGCGGCAGACTGGTCCTTTGAAGAACTTGACGGCTGATGTGCTGTCACCTTTCTCATGGCTTCCACTTCTGGCCACTTTGTGAACTTATCTATCGCAACATACAATTACTCGAAGCCCCCGGTAGCGCAGGGGAAGGGGCCCAAGATGTCTTGTCCCCAGACCAAAAATGGCCAAGAGAGAGGGATTGTTTGAAGGGCTTGAACTGGTTGATGTAATTTCTTTGAATAAAACTGGCATGCTTCACACTTGGTTTCTAACGCAGTTGCATCCTAGAGGGCAGTGGGACAAAAGAAACCTTCCCGGAATGCCTTCCAGGCAAGTGCTCTTGGTCGTATGTGGGAGCCACATATGCCTCCATGTATCTCTACCAACAGCTCCAATCCATCCTCTTGAGAACTGCACTTGAGTTTCACACCATTCGATCTCTTTCTGTACAGGACGTTGTCCACGAACTGGTACATATTAGACCGATAGGCTACTTTCTCTGCTTCCTCTTGTTCCTCACGGAGTTCTCCTGTTTGAAGGAAACGGATGATGTGTTGTGCCCATGCTGGAGCCTGGGGCTCGACAACAAGGACTAAAGGCATATCATTTGCCGGGGAAGCATTTGTCTCAGCGGCAAGGGACTGAGGCCCTACTGGAGCCTGTTGCCTCTCGGCAAGCCTTGCAGGAGCGCATGCTTCCACGGCAAGAGACAAAGGCTCCGTTGGAGCACGACGCTCACTGGCAAGCCTGACGTTGTCCCAGGCAACCTCCTCGTCGGCGGCTTCTGGGAGCTCTGCCGGGAAATACTTTCCGAAACTCAACTTCCTTCTTTTCTCTTGTCCAGTTGATGGTGTCACGGAGGGTTGAGTCAATCGGAGCACGAATGTTCCTGGTTCCACAGGCAACTTAAGGGAGCACACTTTGACAGGCCATCGGCAACGCTTTTCTCTGCACGTAGAACGTGCTTCATTTGCAGGCCGTCAAAACGTTCTTCCAATTTCCTCACTTCATCTACATAAGCATCAGTCAACGGAATCTGATAATCCTTGTTTACTTGCCTGACGACAAGCTGAGAATCACCCCTGGCAATAAGTTTCTTGATCCCCAGGTCTGCCGCGATCCTGAGACCGGCAATCAGTCCTTCGTACTCAGCAGTATTGTTCGTTGATCTCTCCCGGGGAAAGTGCATCTGAATCACATATTTGAGGTGCTCCCCGGTGGGTTTGACAATCAGCACTCCGGCACCGGGGCCTTGTAGCAAGAAAGCCGCATCAAAATACATGACCCACTCTTGATCGGTTTCCTTGCCAGGGAGGGTTGACTCTAGAACTTCTTCATATGGCGTTGGGTTCCATTCAACAATGAACTCTACCAAGGCTCTGCTCTGGATGGTCGAAGTGCTTTCAAACTTGAGACCGAAGCTTGAGAGTTCCAGGGCCCACTCCACAATCCTGTCGGTAGCTTCCGGGTTCTGCAAGATGTGCTACAGCGGGAAGCGAGTGACAACGGTGATCTCATGTGCTTGGAAGTAATGGCGCAACTTCATCGAGGCCATCAGAAGGTCGAAGAGCAATTTTTGCACACCAGAATATCTTGACCTAGCTCCCTGCAAAAGGGAGCTGGCAAAATAAACTGGGCGCTGCACCACCTTCTTCTTCTGAATTGTCTCATTCAACTACGCAGATCCTTCCTTGCCGGCACCAGACCCTATCGGGGATGTCTTGGCTTGTCGCTTGGAGGTCCTGCCGCTTCCGATGTTTCTTCATCAACTTCTCTTTCAGCCACTAGTGCGGCACTCACCACTTGATTTGTTGCCGCTAGATATAGCAGCAATGGCTCTTGTGGTTTTGGCATGACTAGGACTGGTGGAGAGGAGAGGTACTTCTTCAAATCCTACAGTGCTGCCTCCGCTTTCAGAGTCCATGCCATCGGACCTGCCTTCCTCAAGATTTTGTAAAAGGGTAGGGCGTGCTCAGCAGATTTTGAGATGAACCTACTCAAAGCAGCAACACAGCCGGCAAGACGACGCACATCCTTGACACGCCTTGGTGCTTCAGTTTGCTCATTTGCTTTGATCTTGTCGGGATTGGCTTTAATTCCACGTTGAGATATAAAGAACCCGAGGAGCTTGCCGGATGGGACGCCGAACACGCACTTCTCAGGGTTGAGCTTCATGTTGATCTTGCGTAGACTTGCAAATGTTTCTTCTAGGTCTGATACGAGCGTAGCCTTGTCCTTGGTTTTTGACCACTATGTCACCCAGATAAGCCTCCATATTTCTATGTAGCTGGGGCTCAAAACCAATCTGGACTGCTCTTGCAAATGTAGAACCAACACTTTTCAACCCGAAAGGCATACGCAAAAAGCAATATGTACCACATGGGGTGATAAATGTGGTCTTCTCCTCATCTTCCTTGGCCATGAAAATCTGATGATAGCATGAATAGGCATCAAGGAAAGACAACAAGTCGCAGCCTGCGGTGGAGTCCACTATCTGGTCGATGTGCGGCAAGGGAAAAGGATCTTTGGGGCAGGCTTTGTTAATGTATGTGAAGTCAATGCACAACCTCCATTTTCCATTCGCCTTGCGCACTACCACCGGATTGGCCAACCACGTTGGATGGAGTACTCCTCTGATCAAGCGAGTCGCTTCCAATTTCTTGATCTCTTCGGCAATGAACTGTTGCCGCTCCAAAGCTTGCTTACGGAACTTCTTCTTGACGGGCCGCGCATGTGGGAAGATGGCAAGGTGTTGTTCAATCACCTTCCTGGGAACACTGGGGATATCAGATGGTTGCCATGCAAACACATCGACATTCGCCCGCAGGGAGGCGACGAGTGCGCTTTCCTATTTGTCGTCAAGGGTGGAACTTATGGTGAAAGTTCCTCCTGTACCATCCTCCTTGGCGGGCACCTTCTTAGTCACTGGTGGAGCTGCCTTGGACTTCTTGCTCTTGCCGGTGGATCTCTTTGGCACATCGTCAATGGGAGCGTAGCACCCCGAGGAGGCGCGCTTGCCAGAATGTGCGCCAGAGGCCTTGCCGGTCTTCTTCCCCCCAGAAGCTTTAGCGGCAGGAGCAAGTGCCTTGGCGGCAGGTGCTGTAACTGCCTCCCGGTAGAGTTGGTTGACGCAGATAAGTGTGCCTTTCTTGTCGGAGTTGATCATGATGACGCTCATCGGCCCAGGCATCTTCAACGCATTGTAAGCGAAGTGGGCGGCCGCCATGAACTTGGCAAGCGCCGGGCGACCAAGGATACTGTTGTACGGCAATGAGATCTTGGCGACGTCAAAAACGATCTTCTTTGTTCTGAAATTTATATCGCTGCCAAATGTCACCGGTAGCGTGATCTTGCCTTTCGGCTGAGTCCTCCCTGAATTGACCCCTTGGAAAGTGCCTGTGGGCTCGAGATCTTCATCAGGAATTTGCAGCTTCCGGATGACATCAGGTGAGATCAGGTTCAGGCTGGCCCCACCGTCGACTAGCATCTTCGTCACCTTGAGGTTGGCAATTGTTGGCAAAACCAACAATGGCAGGCACCCGACCACAGTTGTGCGATCAGGGTGATCCTCGGTGTCGAAAATGATAGGAGTGTTGGACCACTTCAGAGGTTTCTGGGCATCAATAGAGGGCTCCGCCGCGTTAACCTCGCGCGCCCACTGTTTAAGTTAGCGGTGAGAGGAGTGCAACGAGGCACCTCCCTCGATGCACATCATCTTTGTAGCCTTTTGGAACTCATGCTTGCTAGACTCGTCGTCCTCTTCGACGTCATCGTCATCACCTTCTTGCTTGTCGCAGCCGCGAGCGGGCTGGTCTTTTTGTTGCTTGGGCTTGCCGCGGCGACCTCCTCGGCTAACGGGCTTCTTGCCGGACCCCTCTGCACCATCTTGTCCCTTCTCCTTGTCTCGCCTCTCGTATTCGGATTTTTTCTTCTCGGCAAGTTGCTCAACTTGCCGACAGTCTTGGAGATCGTGGCCCTTGGTGCGATGGATCTTGCAATACTGCTTGATGGAGCCTTCCAGCTTGTCGGCAGCTGCTATTGCTTGGCAGGAGGTGCACCCTGCAACATCCTTGCCGGGGTCATCAACCTTGCCCTTCTTAGCGGTACTGGGGTTGCCAGATCCCTCGACGGCAAGCACGGCCTTGCCCTTGTGCTTCTTGTTACGCCGCCGGCCGTTCTTTGCCGGGGTGGCGGTGTCTTCATCCTCGGAGTCGACCCTTGCGCTAGTGTCTTCGCTGGGGAGCCTCCTCCCTTCTTTAGTGTGAGCACATTTATCTGCCTGAGCATAAAGCTTGGTAACATCCCTGACCTTGTTCATCGCCAGCTCTTCCTGCATCCTGTGGTTGCGCACGTTCTGATGGAACGCACTATTAACAACGGCAGGATGAACGTCTGGTATGTTGTGGTGCATGCGGTTGAACCTTTGGATGTACCTGCGCAAAGTCTCACCCTCCTTATGAGGGATGATGTGCAAATCGCTTTCTTAACCAGGAGCTTGGTGGCCTCCGGTAAAGGCGCCAACAAATTTTTGGCACAGGTCTGCCCAGGAAGTGATGGATCCTTCCGGCAGGTGCATCAACCACAACCTGACGTTGGGCTTAAGTACCAACGGGAAGTAGTTGGCAAGTATCTTGTCATCTCGAGCCCCGACAGCCTGCACTGCAATGGAGTAGATGCTCAAGAACTCTGACGAGTGAGTCTTGCTATCATACTTCTCTGGGACCTCTGGCTTGAACGTGCGGTAATTGGGCCACTGGACTTGCCGCAGCTCACGGGTAAACGCCGGACAACCCACCTCGTAAGGTAGGCTCACAGGATACCCTGGCGCGGGCTTGTCTATAGTGGGCCCCATGCGCTTATCAGATTGATGGCGTGCTTCCCGCCGTCGCTCGATTGTAGTTCGAGCATCTTCCTTGCTTTGCTCCCGAAGAACTTGACGCTGGTCGCGGCGAGTCCATGGGTCGGACGACGCCGTCGAGTAACCATTGTAAGCGTCGGTCCGTCGAGTCGGTGACCGGTGTTGTTGCTATGGAGGAGAGTGCACCGTGGTCGCACCGACTCCGGCCTTGTCACCACTGGCATGAGCCGGCTCGGTGGTCTGAAACTTATCTGCGAGGCTGAGGAGGCTCTGAATGGTGGCTCTCCATTTGTCGAGCTTCTCCGCAGTAGGAGGGAAGTTTAGGAGTAGCTATGCTCGTGCCATTGCCTCTTCCGACGTGGTCGGCAGCGAACGGCATAAGGAACGCGAAGTGCTTTGACTTCTAATTGTGTTAGAAGGAGCTCCTCCATGGTCCCGCGATGGCACGCCATTCCCACTAGCATGCCGGCGAGCATGCTGGTCCCGCGCACCTTGGGAGTGATGCGCAGGAGCTTTTCTGTTTGGACGTTGAGAACCACAGGCGCTGTGGCATGGCTCTGTGTGCGCGTCCTAGGAAGGTCGCGGCGTAGGCGCCGGCGTGGGCATCCTGGAAGATACCCTTCCATCCTCGGAGTTCACCGTACCACCCGCAGGCGGTACAACTCCGTCCTGAGACCCAGCGGCGCGGGGGTTCCTGCCGCCGCCATGGGTGTCTTCACGGCGAGCATCGCCGCTTGCTTGGCCTTGATCACTGGAGCGTCGCGGAAGTTCTGAACCTCCGCATGTGCCTCTACCCGCGTCTACGATGTCGCCTGTTTGTGCAGATATAGGGACAGTGGACGTGGATGGGCCAACCGCCATCAGGCCCTTCTTCTTGGGGGCCATGGCGATGATGTGTATGAAGGAACTAGGGCACTGATCACCAGAGCAGGTTCACACGGCCTACCCCCCTACCTGGCGTGCCAAAGGTGTCATGTGGAATGAACACCTATGGGATCAGAGGGACCCCTTTCGGTTCGACAGGGGAGCAGGCTCGCGCAAAGAGCAGATCTGATGAACAACACACGGGGATTTTTACCCAGGTTCGGGCCGCAAAGATGCGTAAAACCCTACTCCTACTTGATGGGTGTTCTTAGGGTTCTAGTCACAGGAGCACTATGAACAGCTACTATGCGTGTGAGCTAGAAGGCCCAAAGTCAAAAAGCCAAAAGTCTACCAGTGCAAAGGTCCAAAGGTCGAAAAGTCCTCTACCGTATCACCCCGGGCCTCCTTTTATACTCTGAAGGGGATCCCAACAGTGGCGTACAGTGCGTACACATGGTGTACAGAGCTATAGTGCTATCATACCTAACACCAACGAAGTAGGATAGGTGCATTTAATGCACCGTCAGACATCTCTGACTGACCACGGGATGGGACAGGAGCCCATCCCATCGGCACCGCTTAGCCCCTCCATCGCCGACACCGCGACACGTGCCCAGGCGGGGCGACACCTGGCCTGTGTGCTGGCGGGGCCTTGTCGGGGCTTAGACTTTCCGGGTCTTCGCCTTGCTGGGGCTTGCCGAAGCTTTGCTTTGCCCGAGAGTTTGATGGTCATTTTGGCAGGGTCTTGCCGGGGGTCTTGATTCTCCTGTGCTTGTACCTAGCAACTCATCATTTATGGGGCTAGTGGTTGTCACGCTCATCCTCTCATAGGCAATGCAATCAATGTCACATATGGTTGAGTCACTCATGTCACTCGTGTGATAGTGGCTCTCCTCACATTAAAATTGGGGCATCTCGTCATATGTGGGTTTCGTAGAGATGTAGGTGCAAATGTATCCATGCTCAACTCCTTGCGCCGCCTCGGTTGAAGGGACAGTCTCATGATCAACCTCCTCATTGCCGTCGTCGTGGATGAAGGCCGAAGATGGCACTTCATCACTTGCCTCCATGACCGAAGGGAAATTCCCATGCTCTTCCTTGGGATGCTTCCGAAGATGGAAGGGTCATCCATGCGTGTAGTCTATCACCTTGATCTTCGCGTCAAAGTTTGTCCTTGGTGGTGTTCTTGGTCATCGGTTGTGTTGGAAATATGCCCTAGAGGCAATAATAATTTGGTTATTACCATATTTTCTTATTCATGATAATTGTTTATTATCCATGCTATAATTGTATTGATTGGGAACACATTGCATGTGTGGATGAATAGACAACACTTTGTCCCTAGTATGCCTCTAGTGAACTAGCTCGTTGATCAAAGATGGTCAAGCTTTCCTAGCCATTGACATGTGATGTCATTTGATAACGGGATCACATCATTATGAGAATGATGGGATGGACAAGACCCAAACTACAAACGTAGGATATGATCATGTCAGTTTATTGCTACAATTTTCTGCATGTCAAGTATTTGTTCCTATGACCATGAGATCATGCAACTCACTGACACCAGAGGAGTACCTAGTGTGTATCAAATGTCGCAACATAACTGGGTGACTATAAAGGTGCTCTACAGGTATCTCCGAGGGTGTCTCTTGGGTTGGTATGGATCAAGACTGAGATTTGTTACTCCGTGTGACGGAGAGGTATCTTAGGGCCCCCTCGGTAATACAACATCACAATAAGCCTTGCAAGCAATGTGACTAAGTGTTAGTCACGAGATCTTGTATTATGGAACGAGTAAAGAGACTTGCCGGTAACGAGGTTGAACTAGGTATGGATATACCGACGATCGAATCTCGGGCAAGTAACATACCAAAGAACAAAGGGAACATCATACGGGATTAAGTGAATCCTTGACATAGAGGTTCGACCGATAAAGATCTTCATAGAATATGTAGGAAACGATATGGGCATCCAGGTCCCGCTATTGGTTATTGACCGTAGAGGTGTCTCGGTCATGTCTACATAGTTCTCGAACCCGCAGGGTCCGCACACTTAAGGTTCGGTTACGTTTCGGTAGTATAGAGTTATATATGGTGGTGACCGAAGGTTGTTCAGAGTCCCGGATGAGATCACGGATGTCACCAGGAGCTTCGGAATGGTCCGGAGGTAAAGATTGATATATAGGAAGTCCTATTTGGTCACCAGAAAAGTTTCGGGCTCATCGGTAGTGTACCGGGAGTGCCGGGAGGGTACCGGGGGACCATCGGGAGGGGTGTCTCGACCCAAGAGGCTACATGGGACGTGGGAGGAGGTAAACCAGCCCCTGGTGGGCTGGCCGAAGCCTCCTCTAAGGGTCCATGCAGCTGGAGTGGTTTGAGAAGGAAAAAATCCAAAGGTGGAGAGGTGGAAAGAGTTTCCAAGTGGAAAGGAGGAATCCTACTCCTAATAGGATTTGGAGTAGGACTCCCCCACCTCCAATTTCGACCAAACCTTGAGGGTTTGAGGCTGCCTCCTCCCCTCCCTCCCTCCTATATATACTAGAGGATTTAGAGGGAAAAGCTAACCCTAATAGCCATGTGCTACCTCTCCTCTAGATCGCAGTTTGTCCTCTAGATCGGTTTTCAGCGGTGCTTAGGCGAAGCCCTGATGGAATAGCTCGACCATCATCACCGCAAAACCGTCGCGCTGCCGGAGAACTCATCTACCTATCCGCTCCCTCTTGCTGGATCAAGAAGGAAAATATCGTCATCGAGCTGTACGTGTGCTGAACCCGGAGGTGTCGTCCGTTCGGCACTAGACCGGAAGGACCGTGATCAAGATCGCAAGACGGATCGTGATGAGATCGTGGGACGGATCGTGATGAGTTCGCGGGACCGATCATGATTGGATCGCGGGACGGATCGTGATGAGATCGCGAGACGCTCGGCAATTTGAATCGCGAAGACGTTCGACTACACCAACCGCGTTTCTTAACGCTTCTCGCTTAGCGATCTACAAGGGTATGTAGATCCACTCTCCCTCTCGTAGATGCTCATCACCATGGATAGATCTTGCGTGTGCGTAGGAAACTTTTGTTTCCCATGCAACGTTCCCCAACAGTGGCATCATGAGCTAGGTCTATGTGTAGATGAGATCTCGAGTAGAACACAAAGAGTTTGTGGGCGTTGATGCTTAGATTGCTTCCTCCCTTGGTCGTGTTTTGGTTCAGTGGTATTGTGGGATGAAGCGGCCCAGACCAACTTTACTCGTACACTTACGAGAGACCGGTTCCATCGACTGATGTGTAACCTCATTGCACAAAGATGGCTGGCGAGTGTTTGTTTCTCCTACTTTAGTTGGATCGGATTCAACAAAGGCGGTCCTTGAGAAGGTTGAAAAGCAACTTATGTGTCACCGTTGTGGTTTTTGCGTAGGTGAGAATTGTTCTTGCTAGATACTCGTAGCAGCCACGTAAAACATGCAACAACAATTAAAGGACGTCTAAGTTGTTTTTGCAGGGTATGTTGTGATGTGATATGGCCAATTACATGATGAGATATATGTGATGTATGAGATGATCATGTTTTGTATAGAATATCACGACTTGCATGTAGATGAGTACGACAACCGACAGGAGCCATAGGGTTGTCTTTAATTATTGTATGACCTGCATGTAAATCATTAAGCGCTATGTAATGCTTTACTTTATTGCTAAACGGTAGCAATAGTAGTAGAAGCATGGTGGGCGCGACAACCCCGATAGGCGACACGTTGATGGAGATCAAGATGATCGAGATCATGGTGTCATGCCGGTGACGATGGAGATCATGCCGGTGCTTTCAAGATGGAGATCAAAAGCACAAGTTCATGGCCATATCATGTCACTTATGATTTGCATGTGATGTTAATCCTTTTATGCACCTTGTTTTTCTTAGGACGACAGTAGCATTATAAGGTGATCGCTCACTTAATTTCAAGATAAATTGTGTCCTCCCCGAGTCTGCACCGTTGCGAAAGTTCGTCGTGTCGAGACACCACGTGATGATCAGGTGTGATAGACTCCATGTTCACATACAACGGGTGCAAGCCAGTGTTGCATATGCAGAACACTCGGGTTAAACTTGACGAACCTAGCATGTACTGACATGGCCTCGGAACACAAGAGACCGAAAGGTCGAACATGAGCCATATAGTAGATATGATCAACATGATGATGTTTACCATTGAAACCACCTCAACTCACGTGATGATCGGACTTGAGTTGGTGAATTTGGATCATATATCACTCGAATGACCGGAGGGATGTCAATTTGAGTCGGAGTTCTTCAGTAATATTATTAATTGAACTCATTATCATGAACATAGTCAGTAGTGTATTTGCAAATTATGTTGTAGATTACTAGCTCATGTTGTAGCTCCCTTGAATTTTTATATGTTCCTAGATAAATAGAGTTGAAAGATGATGGTAGCAATATTGCGGACTAGGTCCGTTATCTGAGGATTGTCCTCATTGCTGCACAGAAGGCTTATGTCCTTAGTGCACCGCTCGGTGCGCCACCCCCTCTAGCGTCGTCCGTAGATGTTGTGAACATCTTCCCGGCACGTTCCGATGACTACTTGATAGTTTAGTGCATCATGCATTACGACTTAGAATGGAGGCTCCAAAACGTTTTGAACATCATGGAACATATGAGATGTTCTAAGAGCTGAAATTGGGATCTCAGGCTCATACCCGTGTTGTGAGATATGAGATCTCCAACAAGATTCTTTGTCTGCATGATGAAGGAGAATAGCTCAATCTTTGAGCATGTGCTCAGATTGTCTAGGTGCTACAATCGCTTGAATCGAGTGGGAGTTGATCTTCCAGATAAGATAGTGATTGATATAGTTCTCTGAGTCACTATCACTAAGCTACTAGAACTTCATGATGAACTATAATTAGCCAGGGATGGAAATGATGATCCCTGAGCTGTTCGCGATGTTTGACACCGCAAAGGTGGAAATCAAGAAGGAGCATCAAGTGTTGATGGTTAGTAAAACCACTAGTTTCGAGAAGGGCAAGGGCAAGGAGGGAAACTTCATGGATGGCAAGTTAGTTGCTGCTCCAGTGAAGCAACCGAAAGTTGAACCCAAACCTGAGACTGAGTGCTTCTATTATGAGGAGAACAGTCGCTGAAGAGGAACAACCCTAGATACTTGGTAGATAAGAAGGCTGGCAACATCGACAGAAATATATTTGATATATGTGTTATTGATGTGTACCTTGCTAGTACTCCTAGTAGCACCTGGGTATTGGATACCGGTTCGGTTGCTAAATGTTAGTAACTCGAAGTAAAAGCTATGGAATAAATGGAGACTAGCTAAGTGTGAGGTGACGATATGTGTTGGAAATGTTTCCAAGGTTGACGAGATCAACATCGCACGCTCTCTCTACCTTCGGGATTTGTGACGAACCTAAATAAATGTTATTTGGTGTTTTGCGTTGAGCATGAACGTGATTATATCGTGTTTATTGCAACACGGTTATTCATTTAAGTTAGAGAATAATGGTTATTCTGTTTACATGAATAATACCATCAATGGTCATGCACCTAGTGAGAATGGTTTGTTGAATCTTGATCGTAGTAATACACATGTTCATAACATTGATGCCAAAAGACACAAAGTTAATAATGATAGTACCACATACTTGTTGCATTGCTGCTAAATGTCATATTGGTATAAAGAGCATGAAGAAACTCCATGCTGATGGATATTTGGACTCATTCGATTTTGAATCGGTTGAGACATGCGAACCATGCCTCTTGGGCAAGATGACTAAGGACCCCGTTTTCCGGATTGATGGAGCGGGCAAGTGATTTATTGGAAATGATACATGTTGATGTATGCAATCCAATGAGTCTTGTAGCATGCGGTGGATATCATTATTTTTACCTTCACTGATGATTTGAGTAGATATAGTGTATATTTACTTAAGGAAACACAAGTCTGAATCGTTTGAAAGGTTTAAGAAAATTCAAAGTGAAGTTTAAGATCATCATGACAAGAAGATAAAAATGTCTGCGATATGATCGTGGAGGTATATATCTGAGTTACAAGTTTGGCATACAACTTTAGACAATGTGAAAGTTGTTTCACAACTCACACCACCTGGAACACCATAGTGTGATGGTGTGTCCGAACATCGTAGTCGTGCTTTATTGGATATGGTGCGAACTATGATGTCTCTTTTCGTTTTGCCACTATCATTTTGGGGTTATGCATTAGAGACAACAACATTCACTTTAAATAGGGCATCATCTAAATCTGTTGAGATGACACCGTGTGAATTATGGTTTGATAGAAACCTAAGCTGTCATTTCTTGATGTTTGGGGCTGTGACGCTTGTGTGAAAAAATGTTTTTACCTAATGAGCTCGAACCCAAAGCGGACAAATGCATCTTCATAGAATACCCTAAGAACATTTGGGTGAACTTTCTATCTCAGATCCAAGCATAAAGTGTTTGTTGCTAAAACTGGGTCCTTTCTCGAGAAAAAGTTTCTCTCGAAAGAATTGAGTGGGAGGAAGATAGAACTTTATGAGGTTATTGAACCTTTGTTTCAATGAGAGAGTAGCATAGCGCAGGAAGATGTTTCTGCTAAGCGTACGTTAGTTCAAGAGGAAGTTAATGATGATGATCATGAAGCTTCGGATCAAGTTACTATCGAACCTCATAGGTTGACAAGGACGTGTACTGCTCCTAAGTGGTACGACAACCCTGTCTTAGAGGTCATGTTGTTGGACAATGATGAACCTACGAGCTATGGAGAAGCGATGATGGGCCCGGATTCCGACAAATGGTTAGAGGCCATGAAATCCGAGAATGGATCCATGTATGAAAACCAAGTATAGACTTTGGTAGACTTGCTCGTTGGATGACAGGTCGTCGAGTACAAATGGACCTTTAAAATGAAGACAAACGCTGTTGGTAAATGTCACCATTTATAAAACTTGACTTGTCGCAAAGAAGTTTCCGACAAAGTTCAAAGGAGTTGACTGCGATGAGAATTTCTCACTCGTAGCGATGCTAAAGTCTATTGGAATTATGTTAGCAGTTGCTACATTTTTCAATTATGAAATCTGGCAGATGAATGTCAAAACATCATTTCCTTAATGGTTTACTTGAGGAAAGGTTGTATCACAGAAGGTTTTGTCAATCCTAAAGGATGCTAAAAGGTGTGCGAGCTCCAACAATCCTTCTATAGGCAGACTCAAAGCTCGACCACGGCAGAAGAAAGAGAAAGGACGAAGGTCATCCTCTCTTCTTTAGCCATAGGCTCTATATAGTATTCCATGCTATGTACTGCACCTATGTGTGCCTTGCCATGAGTACGTCAAGGGGTACAAGAGTGATCCAGGAGTGGATCACTGGACATCGGTCAATATTATCCTTAGTGACTAAAAGATTAAGGAATGTTTCTCGATTATGGAGATGATAAAGAGTTCGTCGTAAAGATTTACGTCGATGCAAGCTTTAACACCAATCTAGATGACTCTTAGTAGCAATCCGGATATGTATAATGGAGCAGCCATTTGGAATAGCTCCAAGTGGAGTGTGGTAGCAGTGTCTGTAGTATGACATAGAGATTTTCAAAGTACACACGGATCTGAATATCGCAGACTCATTGACTAAAATACCTCTCTCACATGCAAAGCATGATCGAGCCCCAGAACTCATTGGGGGTTAGATTCATAACAATGCGAATCACATGGTGATGTGAACTAGATTAATGACTCCAGTGCAAGTGGGAGGCTGTTGGAAATATGCCCTAGAGGCAATAATAAATTCGTTATTATCATATTTCCATGTTCATGATAATCATTTATTATCCATGCTATAATTGTATTGATTGGAAACACATTGCATGTGTGGATGAATAGACAACACTTTGTCCCTAGTATTCCTTTAGTGAACTAGCTCGTTGATCAAAGATGGTCAAGGTTTCCTAGCCATTGACATGTGATGTCATTTGATAATGGGATCACATCATTAGGAGAATGATGGGATGGACAAGACCCAAACTACAAACGTAGCATATGATCGTGTCAGTTTATTGCTACAGTTTTCTGCATGTCAAGTATTTGTTCCTATGACCATGAGATCATGCAACTCACTGACACCGGAGGAGTACCTTGTGTGTATCAAACGTTGCAACATAACTGGGTGACTATAAAGGTTCTCTATAGGTATCTCCGAGGGTATCTCTTGGGTTGGTATGGATCAAGACTGGGATTTGTTACTCCGTGTGACGGAGAGGTATCTTAGGGCCCACTCGGTAATACAACATCACAATAAGCCTTGCAAGCAATGTGACTAAGTGTTAGTCATGGGATCTTGTATTACGGAATGAGTAAAGAGACTTGCCGGTAACGAGGTTGAACTAGGTATGGAGATACCAATGATCGAATCTCGGGCAAGTAACATACCGAAGAACAAAGGGAACATCATACGGGATTAACTGAATCCTTGACATAGAGGTTCGACCGATAAAGATCTTCATAGAATATGTAGGAACCGATATGGGCATCCAAGTCCGCTATTGGTTATTGACCGTAGAGGTGTCTCGGTCATGTCTACATAGTTCTCGAACCCGCAGGGTCTGCACACTTAAGGTTCGGTGACGTTTCGGTAGTATAGAGTTATATATGGTGGTGACCGAAGGTTGTTCAGAGTCCCGGATGAGATCTCGGACGTCACCAGGAGCTCCGGAATGGTCTGGAGGTAAAGATTGATATATAGGAAGTCCTATTTTGGTCACCGGAAAAGTTTGAGCTCATCGGTAGTGTACCGGGAGTGCCGGGAGGGTACCGGGGGACCATCGGGAGGGGTGTCTCGACCCAAGAGGCTACATGGGCTGTGGGAGGAGGTAAACCAGCCCATGGTGGGCTTGCCGAAGCCTCCTCTAAGGGTCCATGCGGTTGGAGTGGTTTGAGAAGGAAAAAATCCAAAGGTGGAGAGGTGGAAAGAGTTTCCAAGTGGAAAGGAGGAATCCTACTCCTAATAGGATTGGAGTAGGACTCCTCCACCTCCAATTTCGACCAAACCTTGAGGGTTTGAGGCTTCCTCCTACCCTCCCTCCCTCCTATATATACTAGAGGATTTAGAGGGAAAAGCTAACCCTAATAGCCACATGCTACCTCTCCTCTAGATCGAAGTTTGTCCTCTAGATCGGTTTTCAGCGGTGCTTAGGCGAAGCCCTGCTGGAATAGCTCCACCACCATCGCTGCAACGCTGTCGCGCTACCGGAGAACTCATCTACCTCTGCGCTCCCTCTTATTGGATCAAGAAGGCGGAGATCGTCATTGAGCTGTACGTGTGCTGAACGCGGAGGTGCCATCTATTCGGCGCTAGACCGGAAGGACCGTGATCAAGATCGCGAGACGGATCGTGATGAGCTCGCAGGACGGATCGTGATGAGTTCGCGGGACGGATTGTGATTGGATCGTGGGACGGATCGTGATGAGATCATGGGACGCTCGGCGATTTGGATCGCGAAGACGTTCGACTACACCAATCGCGTTTCCTAACGCTTCTCGCTTAGCGATCTGCAAGGGTATGTAGATCCACTCTCCCTCTCATAGATGCTTATCACCATGGATAGATCTTGCATGTGCGTAGGAAATTTTTGTTTCCCATGCAACGTTCCCCAACTGGTTGGGCACTTCTAAGATGTGCGACTTGAGTGTCTATGCCTTGACGATGACGAAGGGGAAGAAGACTTGTAGTTGGCCACCATGTGTAGAAGTTGCTCCATGTGTGCATCCAACTTGTTGTCAAATTAGTCTCTTTTCTGAGCTTCGGAGTGTCATATGTCGATGGTGAGTCGCTCGATTTGTTGGTTGATATGGTCGCTCATGCTGATGTAGTCGTCCAAGATGGAAGATGATGTGCTTTGCCTAGCCATCACAAGACTTGAGCAAAGGTGAGTGGGAAATGAGATAAACAATACCAAGATACCATTCCCAAAGTTGAGGATGTATCCCGTTTCACTCAATGTGAATTGAGAGAATAGTGGAATTGGTACCAGACTTGTTCACTCACACCTACAACATAAAGCTTATCGAGTGGCTTGGTTAGGACAAGTGGCACAAAATTCAAACAATTGTTAATCCAAGATATCAAAAATGGTGAGGAAGATTCACAAAATTGTAATGCAAAGCAAATAGATCAATAGCTACAGTGGCACTAGGAACACACACACGGATAGATAAAATTGGATCCGCGCAACCAAGGAATGAGCACAAAAGGTGATAGACCCGGGAAAAACTCGTGTTGCACGGATACTAGAAGAGACAATAGCTCAATTGCTCAAATGGGTTAGATACTCGCTTGTGCACCAACCTATGAGAGTAAACGTGTCGTCTTCAATCCCAACTATGCTATGTATGTATGATCCAAGTGTATGAACTATGCAAAATGGATCAATGCTATTGCTATTGCTTATAAGCTCTTTTGTATCTCCTCTTTTGCTTAAAAGCTTATTCTTGTTCTTTTGCTTGATTTTTTACTAAGCTTGATGCTCGAACAAGGATATCAGAAAAGTATGATGGAAATGCACGGGAGAGACTTATGCCACCATGTAGATAACAAGATATTTGCATGCTAAAACTAGCTATGCAGCATAAGAGTATCACTATGGTGCGTAAGTAACGTGGCCCGACAATTCGCAACTTGCTAGTCTTGATGGGTAAGGTATGCAATAGGCTTGGAGCAATCAAAGCAATGGCAAGGATATAGACAATGATGTCATCGAGGTTACCGTCCTTGCTTACGGTTGGGGTGCCAAAAGGCAAAGTGGCCGTTGTCAATGCCGAGGCCGTGGCGATGATTAGTAGCAGCGTTGTCAATGTAGAACCGTCCCTAATTAGCCGAAACACCTTAGGTAACGGAAACCGCACCTCAAAATCTAGAACAAAGTTGGGCTAATGTGGCAAAAAAATTTGGTGGAAAAACTATACGGAAGTTATGGTGGAGGCCTAGGAAAAGTTGCCAAAATGCAAAAACTTTGATGAAGTCAAATGGTGGTAAAACCAAGATGAGGATCTTGGGCACGTCAATAGCTTCAAAACGTACCAAAGAACACTCAAATCGGATGTCACAGCCCTAGTTTCATTATGATTGCAAGTGAATTCATGCATGCATTTTTATTTTCAAATGAAGATGAAATGAGGAATGATCAAGCCTCATAATTCAAAATTTTGTCAAATAAGCGTTATAAAAATTGCTTCAAACAGTTCCAAGAAAATGTTCCTGGTTCCCTAATAAAATATTGGATTGAGTTAAAATTGTCAACCAATATTTTGGGATCACAGAAATATTTTATATTGGGCTTTTGAATTAATTTAGTCATATTTGCATTGGATTTATATTTATTATATAAAAAATATAAGTTCAATAATCCTGAAATTAATTATGTGACACTAATAGATTATACCTAGCTCATATAATAATTTCCAGGATTCTATAAAATGGTTTGATGTTTATTTTGAGCCAAAACAAATGTCAGAAATAAAAACAAAAACAGAAAATAAGAAAGAAAGGCAAAAAGGCTTACCTGGCACGCAACCCACCAGGAGGCCGAGCCCATAGGGGCATCCCTGTCTTCTACCTCTTGCCACAAGGCAGAGGAGAAGCAGAGGACGACGCTCGCAGCGGTGGCGCCATGCCACCTGCCTGCCTGGCCTCCCGTCGCGCTGGCGAGCGGGGTGACCCGCTAGGGACGTGATGATCCCGTGCCCCTCTCCTTTCCTCCCCTCGCTTTCTCCCTCTCGTCCCCCTCACCATGGTCGAGCTCTGCTCGAGCTCGTCGTCGCTGCCTGGCTAGCTAGAGCCCCCCTGTCGCCTCCCAGAGCTCCTCCGCGACCCCCTCGACCTCCCCGTGGACCCAGAAGACACCGAGAGCCCCTCTTCACCGAGTCGTCGCTGTCTTCCCCGCCGGCCACCGGAGCTCGACCCCTTGATTCGCCGCCGCTCCGGCCTCCCCGAGCCTGCTGAGCCCCCCTGCATCCTCCCTGTGAGCTCGCTGTCCCTCTCCCCCTCTCCTCATGGTCTCTCCCGCCTTCGAGACAACCTCCCCATCGAGGCCGTACGGGCGCCGCCGCGGATGTGCGCTTCGGCGAGCACTCCGACAGCCCCGCGCCCTCCTGCCCCCTCCGGTGCACGCGTGCGAGCACGGGCTCCTCCCCAGTGCCCTCCGCGCGCCAAACTGACCCCCTAGCGTGTTTCCGGCCATCTCCGGCGAGCCTCCGCCGTGGATTTGGTCACCGCCGGCCAACTTCCGACGGGCACCGACGTGGCCGGCATTAGCCCGTCTAATTAGTCGCTAACCCCGCCATCAGCCGCTGACGCTGGGCCCGGCAGCGGGTCAAACTCCCGGTCAGCATGGGGATTAGCCCTGTGTCACTGACGCAATAAATAATTTCTAGAATAAAAATAATTTAGGAAATTCCAAAAATTAATAAAGACTTCAAAAATTCATAGAAAATAATCTGTAAGTCAGATTAAAATAATTTATATATGAAAATTTATCAGAAAAATCCAGTGAGTCTAATGGTGGCATTTTCATACAAGTTAGAGCGATCTAAATAGCCAAACTTGGACATTTTGTTCAAAACAGAATAAGCCACTTCACTTATGGAGTTGAATTTGAACCTTGGGTTCTAACCATCGTCATTTAACATGTTGATAGATGTATTAGCTCAAACCAGTAACATATTGCCATGATATTATCATGCATCATTGTGCATCATTTGCCTTGCTTAAATTGTACCTTATTTGATCTTGCCGATAGACTTGCGAGATGTAGTTATTGACGACATCGAAGAACAGCTGAGTTCCTCTGATAAATAGGCAAGCAACCCCCCTGAGCATATCCGATACAATCCCATCTCTCGCTCTTGCTCTCATTTCAATGCATTAGGACAACGCTTTTCAACTACTACTTGTGTTGCGATAGATGAACCCACTCCTTTGCATAACCTGTCATTGTCATAGTAAATAGCTAAACCAAGCAACCTAGCATACCTAGTAGATGCTTGAGCCATGTTTTGCTATAACCCTGTTATGCTTGCTATGCTTAGAGTTGTGTCAGGTCTGATTCATCTGGGAGATGAACCGGAGTGAAATGAATGTGTCCTGATGATGAGAGTTAAGTGATGAACCTGTTTTGGTAAAGGTAGCGATGAGAGGCTATGTAGGAGTACATGGTGGGTTGTCTCATTGAAACCACTCATAGGAGCTGAGTTCCGTGTTTGTGTTCCAAGACTAGCTACTACCGCACATTGGGCTCTGGTAACTCGAGCTCTCTCGGCCTATTAACCTACCCTATTCTGAGTCCAGGAGTCACAGTAGTTCGAAATGTTGATAGGTATGGCACGGCCTGCAAAGTGGATGACTGGCCCAATCGGGACTGGCTTGGGGCCCTACTCGCAACGTTTGAGGCCATGTTGGAAAACTCGGCCAAACTTCCATTACGGGTTCCAACTCAGCTAGGCCACTGTTTTGGACGTGAGTCATTGTAGGTTAACGTCCGTGGCCGACTCCCTCGCCGGGCTTCCGCTTGAAGGTTGCCGAGGTGCCTTTTTTTCGTGCACATGGCGATATGTGGCGGGAGCATGTGTGACGAAGTACACCCCTGCATGGTAAATTATCTATTCGAATAGCCGCGTCCACGGATATGGACTACTTCGATACTTGCATTGTTCATAGACAACTTAAGTGGAAACTCTAAAATGAACCAAACAAGTGTGAGTGTTATGGATGGCTTCTCGTAGGAAGACGAGAGAGGATCCATAGTGGTGTATTGAGATGGTGAACATGTGACTCGTGTGTGCTCTCTTGCAGGGAGATGAGAGAGTACTGATACGTTGGTTACTTTGTCGTAGACTAGGATAGCCAAAGGTCAAAGCTGGCATTCTGTAGTAAACCCCACAATCCCGTTCATTGATACATGATGCATATGTAGAGAGTTCTGATGTAAGACTTGCTGAGCACCTTTGTAGTCACTGTTGCTTATTTACATTTTTGCAGAGTTAGACGTTGTGTTCAGTTATGTTCTCCTGACATTGTCATCGACGGGTTAGCTTAGTAACCCAGACAGAGGTCTGGTTCCTATGGTAGGGTTGTTGTAGCTTTTCAGGCTCTTCTAGCTTCTTTTGTAGATGTCTGTACTCAGACATGTAACTTCCACTTGTTGTTTGTATGCTCTGAATGTTGGGTCTTGTGACCCCTTCTGTTTGTAACAATATACTATGTTGGCTCCTTGGAGCCTTCTAAATAAATGTTAGGTTGTAGAGTTTTGTTGTGATGCCATGTTGTATCTATGCATATCGTGCATAGTGTGTGTATGATTGAAATGCATTGGTATGCGTGGGATTCGACACCTAGTTATGTGTCTTTAGTAGCCTTCTTTACGGGGAAATGCCTCTTTGTGCTTCGACCGAGCCTTGGTAGCTTGCTACTGCTCCGGACACATTGATTGACCGGCATGTATCCTTCTTTGCTGCTGTGTCTATCCCTTCGGGGAAATGTTTTGCAGTGCAATGGAGTCCCTGTAGCCTGCTACGACTCGTCTACGTGCAGTGATGACATTTATGTCCCACGGTGTAATGGAGTCCTTGTAGCTTGCTATGACTCGTCTACGCACGCTGATGACCGACACCTGCATTGCTGGGTTACGTATGCCTGTCCTTGTACGGTTGTGCCACTTGGGTCTATAACTAGTCATGTCGACCCGGGTTCTTTGATGTGTGAATGCTAGCGACATGTTCATATCCGCTAGCCAAAAGGCGCAAACGGTCCCAGCCAAGGTAAGGTGGCACCCGTGGGTTACCATGCGTGAGGCCACAAAGTGGTGTGATGTGTTACAGGCTAGATTCTTATGTCTTAGGACTGGGGTCCCGACAGCGTTGGTATTAGAGTTGAACTGCCTATAGGTTTACGAAGCCAAACTGGTCGATGTTGAGTCTAGAAATGGTTTAGTTATATATAAGGGAATTGATTGTGGAAGGGAACGTAAGGCTCTTTTTACTCCTTTCCTCCAGTTACTCTATTCTGGGTCACTCTCCTCCTTCCTACGGGGATTAAGAACTAGGCTCCTCTAGTTAACTGCTAGGATGACAAGTTACTAGACCATAGACTCATAGAATGGTTGTTTGACAAGTTTTGTCCCACCAGAGTTATGAGAAATGATGCCTATGTTCTCTTTGTGCCTTGAACCATGACCTTGAGCTATTATGCTAGCCAAATCTTGTGCAGGTTGCCTCATATTTCATGCCCGTACAGCCGTTATGCTGTCCGAGTTCACCTAGGATTCTTTATGTGTTAGTATTCTCCCTTGATTCTAAACCCTGGTTGTTTCCTTCAGGATGTCGCCAGTCAATCGGAGATTTGTTGGTCATAGTTAGAACCATGGGGATGGTAGGGATGAAGAAGATCCTCCCAACCCACCTTTCTTGACGGAGGTCATGCTAGAAGTTGAGAGGAACAAGCGTGCCACCAACAGTTTGTTGGAGCACATCGAGCAGAATACAATGCATCATCGCAATGATCTGGTATCCATCAGAGACTTCATCAAGTTGAAACCTCCCACCTTCCATCACTCCATTGAGCCACTACACGTAGATGATTGGCTCCGAAGTATCAACAACAAGCTACGTTATGCAAACGTGGCTGAAGGAGACAAGGTCACGTATGCTGCATATCACCTTGAAGGTTTTGCTAGTTTATGGTGGGAGAATTTTGAGGCCATGCATCCTGCCGGCCAAGCTACATCATGGAAGGAATTTTGTGAGGCTTTTCGCGAGCATCATATTCCACATGCCCTGCTAGATCGTAAGCAAGAAGAATTCTGTGTTCTGCCCCAAGGCAAGATGGATGTGGATGCCTATAGCCATGAATTTGAACGCCTCACGCGCTGTGCCCTATAAAAAGTATCCACGGATGCCAAGAAGCAAGCAAGGTTCAGGAAAGGCCTTAACCTAAAGCTCTGTCATGACCTCAGTCTGCATGAGTTTGTTAGCTTCCAAATCTTGTGAACAAAGCAATCCAAGCAGAAACGAGCAAGATGACCTACGAGGAATCTCGCAAGCACAACCGTGATGTTGGATCATCTTCAACGTCTACATCCCAGAAGCATAGGATATGGATCCCGAATGCCGCTCTTCCTCCGAGGTATGTACCGAGGCCATCCTATGTGGTGCCTCATCTGGCGATGCCATGTGCTCCCTAGAAGAACCTCATCAGCCGAGTGCTCAACCCGGATCCATGTCCCATTTATGGGGCATGCTTCAAGTGCAGTCAACCTGGACATTACTCGAAGAATTGCCCTTTGCGAGCAAATGTTCCACCTTCTTCAACAAGTGGTGTTGTTCGTTGCAAGCCGCCAACCAAGAAGCCCAATGTCAGGTCAGTTGTTTATACTCGTGGATGTGTGCACCATGTAACTACAGAAGAAGTTGAAGATGATGCTAATGTCATCCTTAAGACGCTTCCTGTCAATTCTCATCCAGCCTCAGTTTTGTTTGACTCGGGAGCATCCCACTCCTTCATCTTTGAACATTATGCCTCCTTGCATAACATTGCTTTCGAGGTTATGCCCTCTCCATTAGTAATTCAAAGTCCAGGTTCCAAATGGCAAACCAATGTAGTACGCCATGGGAACCAAATCCTTGTTGATGGTTTAGTGTTTCTTGCCTCTCTGATAGCCCTTAAAACTTCAAACATAAATATCATTTTGGGGATGGACTAGATGATAGCTCATCATGCCAAAATTGATTTTTTCTCTAGGTCTGTTTAGCTTACCCACCCTTCTGGCCAGATAGTCAATATCCAAACCCGCATTCCAGAGGGTATGATTTATTCTCTCAACGCCAACCCTCACCTAGACCTTGAAAACATTCCGGTAGTCCGTGACATCCCGGATGTGTTTCCAGAAGAATTGCCAGGTGTTCCACCTGACAGAGAAGTAGAGTTTGTCATAGAACTTGTTCCAAGAACCACTCCAATTTCTAGAAGGCCCTATAAGATGTCTCCCCACGAGCTAGCTGAGCTTAAGACCCAACTCGATGAATCTTTGAAGAAAGGTTTCATCCATCCTAGTTCTTCTCCCTGGGCTTGTCCTGTCCTCTTCGTCAAGAAGAAGGATGGTACGGATCGGATGGTTGTCGATTATCGGCCGGTTAATCTGGTCAGAATAAAGAACAAATATCCGCTCCCCAGGATCAACGATCTATATGATCAGCTTGCTTGATCCGCAGTCTTTTCCAAGATCGATTTGAAATTAGGTTATCATCAAATCAAAATCGGGAACGGGGACATTCCAAAAACGGCTTTTGTCACTCGTTATGGCCAATATGAGTACACCGTCATGTCCTTCGGTCTAACCAATGCCCCAGCTACTTTCTCCCGCTTAATGAATTCGATCTTCATGGAGTATTTTGACAAATTTGTCGTGGTTTACTTCGATGATATCCTCATATACTCGAAGAACAAAGAAGAACATGCTGAGCATCTTAGGCTGGTATTGATGAAACTCCGAGAGCACCGCCTTTACGCCAAATTCTCCAAGTGTGAATTCTGGTTGCCAGAAGTGACCTATCTGCTTCACGTAATCTCCATGAAAGGTATTGCTGTCAATCCAGAGAGAGTTCAAGCTGTCCTTGATTGGACTCAACCTGAATCGGTGAAGCAAGTTAGGAGTTTCCTTGGCTTAGCGAGCTATTGTTGCCACTTCGTTGAGAACTTCTCCAAAGTTGCCAAACCTCTAACTGAACTCCTCAAGAAAGATAAGAAGTTCGAGTGAACTCCAAAATATGAGGAAAGTTTTCAGGAGTTGAAAAGACGACTGACTACTACCCCGGTACTTGTACCCTCGGATTTCACAAAGGACTTTGTTATCTACTGTGATGCTTCGCGACAAGGTCTTGGTTGCATTCTTATGCAAGATCGTCATGTGATTGCCTACGCATCCCGACAGTTGCGTCCACATGAGGAAAATTATCCAACACACGATCTGGAACTGACGGCAGTAGTCCATGCACTAGTCACTTGGCGACATTACCTTCTGGGTAATCGTTGTGAAATATTCAGTGATCACCAGAGTCTCAAATATATATTCACCCAACCATATTTGAATCTCAGGCAAAGATGGTGGATTGAGCTGATTACAGACTATGACTTAGGAATATCTTACACCCCAGGCAAAGCCAATGTCATGGCTGATGCACTAAGTCATAAATCCTATTGTAACAACCTCTTGTTGCTACAAAGTCAACCACTTCTCCACGAGGAATTTCGTAAGTTAAACCATCAGATTGTTCCTCAAGAATTCCTTTCTACCTTGATGGCAAAACCAACTCTTGAGGATCAGATCATAGCTGCCCAGAAGCAGGATACGGGAATTTCTTGTATCAAGAGCAACATCGCCAAGGGAGTTGCTCATTCTTTCTCGGTAAATGATCAAGGTGTTGTTTTATTTGAGGACCGCTTGGTGGTTCCCAAAAAGCAACAACTTCGAGAACTGATTCTCAAGGAAGCTCTTGAATCTCCTCTCACGATTCATCCCGATAGTACTAAGATGTATCAGGACCTATGGCAGAGGTTTTGGTGGACCCGGATGAAGAGAGAAATCACTCAATTCATTGCTAACTGCGATGTTTGTCATCGCGTTAAAGTAGAGCATCAAAGGCCTGCTAGCTCCCTTCAGCCCTTGTCTATTCCCAAGTGGAAATGGGACAAGGTCGGTATGGATTTCATCACCGGCTTTCCAAGGACTAAGAAAGGGAATGATGCCATCTTCGTGGTTATCGATCTCCTTTCAAAAGTTGCTCATTTGCTTCCAGTTTGAGAAAGTATAACTGCTAGTCAGTTAGCAAATTTGTATATTTCTTGAATAGTTTCTCTTCATGGTGTTCCTCTAGAGATCAATTCTGATCGTGGAAATCTTTTCACTTCTCAATTTTTGGGAAAGTTTCCAGAATGCTATGGGAACCCATCTCTCCTTTAGCACCGCTTATCACCCTCACTCAAGTGGTCAAGTAGAAAGAGTCAATCAAATTCTTGAGGATATGCTCAGAGCCTATGTTATCTCATTCGGAATGAACTGGGAGAAATGTCTTCCATTTGCCGAATTTGCTTATAACAACAACCTCCAGTCTAGTCTGGGCAAAGCTCCTTTCGAAGTTCTATATGGACGAAGATGTCGAACGCCATTAAATTGGTCAGAAACTGGTGAAAGACAATTCTTTGGACTGGATATGATCTAGGATGCAGAAGAGCAAGTTCGCATCATTCGTGAGAATTTGAAAACCACCCAATCTCGTCAGAAGGATCAATATGACCGTCGTCATAAGGAAGTAAGTTATGAAGTTGACGAGAAGGATTACCTTTGGGTGTCACCTTTGAAGGGCACCCATCGTTTCGGTATCAAAGGCAAATTGGCTTCTCGTTACATTGGTCCTTTTCGCATTCTTGCTAAACGAGGAGAGGTTGCCTACCAATTGGAACTACCCCCACGACTTTCCAAAGTTCATGATATGTTCCACGTTTCTCAACTCACGTGTTGCTTCAAGGATCCTATCCGCGAAGTAGACCATGAAACGCTTAATCTTCAAGATGATCTCTCATATCGAGAATATCCTATTCGTATTGATGAAACCGAGCGCAACACTCAACGTAGCAGCATCAAGTTTCTGAATGTTTAGTGGTCGCACCATTCCAAGGATGAAGCAACCTGGGAGCATGAAGATCGTCTTTGTTTTGAATACCCTGCACTCTTCCCGACTACTCCTCAATCTCGGGACGAGATTCTTGTTTAGTGTTGTTGTGAGTTGTCACAGACCTAGTTTCTTTATGATTGCAAGTGCATTCATGCATGCATTTTTATTTTCAAATGAAGATGAAATGAGGAATGATCAAGCCTCATAATTCAAAAATTTGTCAAATAAGCGTTATAAAAATTGCTTCAAACAGTTCCAAGAAAATGTTCCTGGTTCCCTAATACAATATTGGATTTAGTTAAAATTGTCAACCAATATTTTGGGATCACAAAAATATTTTATATTGGCCTTTTGAATTAATTTAACCATATTTGCATTGGATTTATATTTATTATATATAAATATAAGTTCAATAATCCTAAAATTAATTATGTGGCACAAATAAATTATACCTAGATCATATAATAATTTCCAGGATTTTATAAAATGGTTTGATGTTTATTTTGAGGCAAAACAAATGTCAGAAATAAAAACAAACACAGAAAATAAGAAAGAAAGGCAAAAAGGCTTACCTGGCATGCAGCCCACCAGGAGGCCTAGCCCACAGGGGCATCCCTGTCTTCTACCTCTTGCCAGAAGGCACAGGAGAAGCAGGGGACGGCGCTCGTGGCGGTGGCGCCATGCCACTTGCCTGCCTAGCCTCCCGTCGCGCTGGCGAGCGAGATGACCCGCTAGGGACGTGCTGATCCCGTGCCCCTCTCCTTTCCTCCCCTCACTTTCTCCTTCTCCCCCCCTCGCCATGGCCGAGCTCTGCTCGAGATCGTCGTCGCCGCCCGACTAGCTAGAGCCCCCCATGTCGCCTCCCAGATCTCCTCCGCGACCCCCTCGACCTCCCCGTGGAGCCAGAAGCCACCGGGAGCCCCTCTTCACCGAGCCGTCGCCATCTTCCCTGCCGATCACCGGAGTTCGCCCCGTCGATTCGCCATCGCTCTGGCCTCCCCGAGCCCGCTGAGCCCCCCTACAGCCTCCCTGTGAGATCACCGTCCCTCTCCCCCTCTCCCCGTGGTCTCTACCGCCTTCTAGCCAACCTCCCCGTTGAGTCCGTATGGGCGCCGCCACGGATGTGTGCTCTGGCGAGCACTCCGGCGAGCATTCCGGCAGCCCAGGCCCTCCCCAATGCCCTCCGTGCGCGCACAAGCACAGGCTCCTCCCCAGTGCCCTCCGCGCCAAACCGAGCCCCTTAGCATGTTTTCGGCCATCTCCAGCGAGCCTCCGCCGCGGATTTGGTCACTGCCGGTCAACCTCCGGAGCCGCCGACGTGGCCGTCATTAGCTCGTCTAATCACTCGCTAACCCCGCCATCAGTCGCTGACGCTAGGCCCCATAGCGTGTCAAACCCCCGGCCAGCGCGGGGATTAGCCCCGTGTCACTGACGTGTGGGTCTAGGTCATCAGGTTTGACCTGGACGAGGACTGTTGACCCGCTGACGTCAGGCTGACGTCAGGCTGACGCATTAAATAATTTCCAGAATAAAAATAATTAGGAAATTCCAGAAATTAATAAAGACTTCAAAAATTCACATAAAATAATCTGTAAGTCTGATTAAAATAATTTATATATGAAAATTATCAAAAAAATCCAATGAATCTAATGTTGGCTTTTTCATACATGTTAGAGCAATCCAAATAGGCAAACTTGGACATTTTGTTCAAAACACAATAGGCCACTTCACTTGTGGAGTTGAATTTGAACCTTGGGTTCAAACCATCTTCATTTAACATGTTGATAGATGCATTAGCTCAAACCAGTAACATATTGCCATGCTATTATCATGCATCATTGTGCAGCATTTGCCTTGCTTAAATTGTACCTTGTTTGATCTTGTCGATAGACTTGCGAGACGTAGTTATTGACGACATCGAAGAACAGCTAAGTTCTTTTGATAAACAGGCAAGCAATCCCCCCTTGAGCATATTCGATACAATCCCATCTCTCGCTCTTGCTCTCATTTCAATGCATTAGGACAACGCTTTTCAACTGCTACTTGTGTTGCGATAGATGAACCCAATCCTTTGCATGACCTGTCATTGTCACAGTAAATAGCTAAACCAAGCAACCTAGCATACCCGGTAGATGCTAGAGCCATGTTTTGCTATAACCCTGTTATGCTTGCTATGCTTAGAGTTGTGTCAGGTCTGATTCATCTAGGAGATGAACCGGAGTGAGATGAATGTGTCTTGATGATGAGAGTTAAGTGATGAACCTGTTTTGGTAAAGGTAGCGATGAGAGGCCATGTAGGAGTACATGGTGGGTTGTCTCACTGAAACCGCTCGTAGGAGCCGAGTTCCATGTTTGTGTTCCAAGACTAGATACTACCACACATTGGGCTCTTGTAACTCAAGCTCTCTCGGCCTATTAACCTACCATGTTCTTAGTCCAGTAGTCGCAGTAGTTCGAAACATTAAAAGGTGTGGCACAGCCTGCGAAGTGGATGAACGGCCCAATCGGGACCGGCTTGGGGCCCTGCTCGCAATGTTTGAGGCCATGTTGGAAACGTCGGCCAGACTTCAATTATGGGTTCCAACTCAGATAGGCGAATTCTTTGGATGTGAGTCATTGTAGGTTAACATCCGTGGCCGACTCCCTCGCCGGGCTTCCGCTTGAAGGTTGCCGAGGTGCCTTTTTTTCATGCACATGGCGATAAGTGGCGGGAGCATGTGTGACAAAGTACACCCCTGCAGGGTAAATTATCTATTGGAATAGCTGCGTCCGCGGATATGGACTACTTGAATACTTGCATTGTTCATACACAACTTAAGTGGAAACTCTAAAATGCACCAAACAAGTGTGAGTGTTATGGATGGCTTCTCGTAGGAAGATGACAGAGGATCCATAGTGGTGTATTGAGATGGTGAACATGTGGACTCGTGTGTGCTCTCTCGTAGGGAGACGAGAGAGTAGTGATACGTTGGTTACTTTGTCGTAGACTAGGATAGCCAAAGGGCAAAGCTGGCACTCTGCAGTAAACCCCACAATCCCGTTCATTAATATATGATGCATATGTAGATAGTTCTGATGTAAGACTTGCTGAGTACCTCTGTACTCACTGTTGCTTATTTACATTTTTGCAGAGTTAGACGTTGTGTTCAGTTATGTTCTCCTGACATTGACATTGACGGATTAGCTTAGTAACCTAGACAGAGGTCTGGTTCCTATGGTAGGGTCGTTGTAGCTTTCCAGGTTCGTCTAGCCGCTTTTGTAGATGTCTGTACTCAGACATGTAACTTCTGCTTGTTGTTTGTATGCTCTGAATGTTGGGTCTTGTGACCCCTTCTGTTTGTAACAATATACTATGTTGGCTCCTTGGAGCCTTCTAAATAAATGTTATGTTGTAGAGTTTTGTTGCGATGCCATGTTGTATCTACGCATATCGTTTATAGTGCGTGTATGATTGAAATGCATTGGTATGTGTTGGGGATATAACCCCATGATGAGACCCGCCCTGAGGGCCCCGGGTCACACCAGGCGGCTCGTACACCAGCCCAAGAGTGAGTCGTGAAGACTTAAGGCCCAAGACGCTTGGCGGCCCAACAGGATGGGTCGGAATGTGGCCCGAACGGAGAAGACCCGGGCGTGTAAGCCGCCCGGGGACAACTTGGTCAAGAAAGTTAAGAGAAGATAGAGGTAGACTCGTACGTCTAATGAGAGTCGGTTACAACTTGGATGACCTGTGGTCTTGACCTCCTATATAAAGGCGAGAACCGAGGCAACTTAGGGATCAGGCTATCGAGAACTAGGTCAAGCAATAGCTCCCTTGTAATCGATACATCAAGCAATACAAACACAAGCAGGATGTAGGCTATTACCTCGACTTGAGGGGCCGAACCTGGGTAAACTCGCGTCCCTCGTCCCAATCAACCCCTTTGAGATCATCATGTTAGCAATGGCCTCGAACCCAAGTCCGTTCACCCGGACATTTGCCATGATAAAACCACGATAGTTGGCGCCCACCGTGGGGCCTGCGCTCGGTGGTGTTTAGTTCTCAAAGGGCTCTCTCCCGGGGCTCGAAGGATACGTAGTTGGAAGGATGAGCAAGAGTCGCTGCGGTCGACTCTACATCGACGACGCCGGCTGGGGACTTGATGCAGGCTTTGTGGAATATGGATTCCGGGTTCCTTTCGACGGGATCCACGTCTTCATCAGAAGGATCGATGGATCTACACTCGGGCCGGACGTCTTCACCGACATCGTCGAGCCGGCTCGGCGCGCGCAACCCACCCGTGATGTGCAGCCTGCCCGTGTTAACCCGGGCCGGAGGCACGTTTTCATAGGCTTTACTCAAGGTATGGATCTGGAAGCTTCTGGGTCACAGGAAACTCTTATCTATTCAGAAGATGAGTCTTCGAGCAGAAAGACGGAGTCGATTTACCAGCTTCACAATGGCGGGCTCGGGGGCTACGACGAGCTTTGCCCTGAGTTGGATCCTTATGAGTCGGACACTCTTGGATCACCGGTTCATGCAGCTATATTCATGGCGGGGTCGGCCCCAGGCACGAGCAGTACAACCACGGGAGCAGCAACCTCGGGCGCTGACCCGCCGCCGCCGGCTCAAGTTCTTCTTGATCTAATGAATGAGCTCGCGGCCCTGATGGCTATCGATGTCACACCAGATAACCAAGCCGCTCGGAACTTAGAGATTGTGAGGATCAAGGACCGGATGGCAGAGGAACAACAGAGGATGGCTAAGCTAAAGGTTCAGATGGAGGAAGAGGCTAGAGCATCAGTCGGCTGCTGTGGTGCATCGGATGAGGCATCAATCCCGCTTACCGGAACGTTATGAGTCTAGGAACCTCTTCAACATGCCAGAAACAGGACGGGCAACGGATGCACATGGAAGTCGGCCAGCGGCTCGACCCACGCCACACCTGGCTCGACGAAACCAGGCCTCACCAGTGGTCTTTTCAACGCCGGCGGATCATTAGTCCAACCTGACGAAGAACATGGTGGTAGAGGCCACCCGGCTTAAAACAATCCCTATCCCAGACGAGGCGCCTTTTGAGGAGGATGTGCAGAACGCCATTGGCTACCTTCAGACGGCGATGGCCCAGCAGGAAAAGTATGCTCACAGTCGGAGCCGCGTTCATTCAACGCCTCTCCCCAGCCACAGCTTTAGCCGACGCTATGAGTTGCCAGTGGTCTCCAGCAGTGATCAGCACAGAGGGGTTCCGGCAGGTGATCAGCCGGCCCTGGACACGCAAGCACTCATGAACTAGGCAAGAAGCCAGCAAGAGGCGGCAGCGTTGGCCACGACGGCTCACCAAGAGCCCGCACCCTCTGCTTCAGTAGGAGTGGGAGTGACTGCCAGGGCCGTGGGAGTACCATGCTTATTGCCGGCTCTGCAGAGTGAGCGGTTGCCAAAGGATTTCAAAGGGCCTCTGGAGGCTTGGGTTGAAAGTTATGAGCTTGCCATGGAGATGTTAGACATTAGTGAGGCGGTGTGTGCAAAATACTTCATCATGATGCTCGAAGGACCGGCTCACACGTGGTTAAAGGGCTTGCCACCCAATACCATTAGTTCATGGGCTGAGTTGAGGGCAAAATTCATCAAAACTTTCAAGGAACTTGCAAACAGCCTATGACCATTGTGGATCTCGATCATTGTGTTCAGCAGGAGAATGAGTCGGCTCACCATTGGGTCCGGCGGGTGTCGACAATCATCCACTCCTGTGAGCATATCACGGCGGCTCAAGCGGTGCTGATCTTACAAAAGAACTGTCACTTCATCCCGCTGAAGCAGAAGCTTGGCCGACTCAAGCATACGTGCCAGGACATGGGAGAGCTCATGACAGCTCTCACCAAATACGCCTACTCTGATAACACAAAGGATCCAGGCTCTGATGAGGAGAAGGACGGCCAAGGCAAGAGGAACAATCAAGGTAAGGGTATGGCAAACAATAATAACCAGAGTAAGCGGAAGAACCCCGATGGTGGGTCAGAACTGGTAGCCAATGCAAGCACCGGCCAGAATCATCCTAAGGGCAATGAGAAGTTTAGGCCGCCTTTTAATAAAAACAGGACTCCTTTCAATTTGGAGGAGGCGCTTAAGAAGCCCTGTCTGGAACACAACCAGCCCGGTAAGCCTTCAACGCACACATGGGTTGATTGCCATATCATGCAGAAGTTCAAGAGTTACCACACGTAACAACACAGCAACCAGGGCGGTGGCCCGCCCGGCGGCTCAGGACCGGGCGGGTTAGGAGCCGGATTTGGATCCGGTAGCTCAAGATCCGGTCATCATGGTCAGGGCAACCAAGGAGGACATCCGTAGCACTTTGGTAACAACAACCAGCAGCAGCATAACCAGTCTGGGTATCAAAGTAATCCAAAGCAGCTCAGTTCGGGCTAGTATCATGTTTTCACGACCAGTCTTAACAAGCGAGTGGTTAATGCGGTTGCGCCGGCTCTGCCGCGGTACTCAAAGTGGTCTAAATATGACATAACATGGAGTCAGGAGGATCACCCGCCGCGTGTTGATGACCCGGGGCGGCTGGCCTTGGTTGTTGCCCCCCAAGTAGGAGGATATATGGTGAATAAGGTACTTATGGATGGAGGCACTAGTATCAACATCCTCTATTATGATACCTTCCGGCGGATGAAATTACTTGACAAGGATCTTAAGCCCTCATCCACCATTTTTCATGGTGTGGTGCCAGGCAAGTCGGCTTATCCGGTGGGCAGGATTTCTTTGGAAGTTGCTTTTGGTGACGAATATAACTACAAGGTGGAGTCCTTGTGGTTTGAAGTGGTCAAGATCAAGAGCCCTTACCATGCGTTGTTTGGGCGGCCGACTTATGCTAAGTTCATGGCTAGGCCCTGTTATGTCTACTTACAGCTCAAGATGCCCGGGTTAAAAGGTACGATTACCGCTCATTCTGATCAAAATACAACTATTGAGTGTGAGGAAGGAGACGCGTCTTATGCGAAATCCAGTTGTGCTAAGGAGGAGCTTAAGTTTTATAAGGAGAATGTTGACCCAGAGAATATGACCCCACTGAAAAAGCCTACAACATAAGTTGAGCCGCTCCTCAAGTTTTTGGCGGATGATACCAAGGCAATAGATTTCACTCCGGGCGACTCATCCAAATAGTTCATCATTGGGGCTCACATGGATCCCAAATAGGAAAGCACGCTCATCGAATTCATCCGTGAGAATCTGGACATCTTTGCATGGAAACCTTCTGACATGCCGGGTGTATCGAGAGAGTTCGCTGAGCACAACCTTAATGTGGATCCTAAGTTTAAACCTGTCAAGCAGTTTCTACGATGGTTCAATGAGGAGAGACGTAAGGCCATTGGGGAAGAGGTCGCCCGGCTTTTAGTGGCTGGTTTTATCGTCGAGGTCTTTCACCCAGAGTGGCTTGCTAACCCGGTGCTTGTGCTAAAAAAGAACGACACGTGGCGGATGTGCGTGGATTATATGGACCTTAACAAGGCTTGTCCAGCCAATCCCTTTGCTCTCCCTCGTATTGATCAGATCATTGATGCTACAGCGGGTTGTGAAAGCCTATGCTTCCTGGATGCTTATTTAGGATATCATCAGATCAAAATGGCAGTTAAGGACCAAGAGAAGACGACTTTCATTACGCCTTTTGGAGCCTTCTGTTATGTATCTATGCCTTTCGGGCTCAAGAGTGCCGATGCAACTTATCAGCGTTGTGTGCAGAATTGCGTTCACAGTCAGATCGGGCACAATGTTCACGCCTACGTAGATGATATTTTGATCAAATCAAGGAAGAAGGAGACCCTTTTTGACGACTTAAGGGAAACCTTTGACAATCTCCGGATCTATAAGATGATGCTTAACCTGGCCAAATGTGTCTTATGTGTTCCGGCTGGCAAGCTCTTGGGATTTCTGGTCTCTGAGTGTGGCATTGAGGGTAATCCAGATAAAATTAAAGCTATCACCTCCCTAGGAGAGCTGACTTGTATTAACGATGTCCAACGCCTGGCGGGGCGGATCGCCACGTTGAGCCGGTTCATAAGACGCCTTGGGGAGAAAGCTATCCCCCTATATCAGATGATGAAAAAGACAGACAATTTTGTCTGAAGTACGGCGACGGGTGAAGCATTTGAGGCGCTCAAGAAGCAGCTCACTGAGCCACCGTTATTGGTCACTCCGGCTGAGAAAGAACCTTTGCTCCTGTACGTGGCGGCTAACAACCGGGCGGTCAATGCTGCAATTGTGGTCGAGCGCAAGGAAGCCGGAAAGGAGTATCCGGTTTAGAGGCCGGTCTATTATATCAGTGAGGTCCTGACAGAATCCAAGCAGAGATATCTACATTGGCAGAAGCTAGTGTATGGGGTGTTCATGGCCAATCGTAAGTTAAAACACTATTTCTTAGGGCACCAGATCACCGTGGTCAGCTCTGCTCCGTTGGGAGACATAATTCAAAACAGAGAAGCCACTGGTAGGATTGCTAAGTGGGCATTGGAACTGGGGCCTCTCAATCTGAAATACGTGCCTCGTACGGCTATCAAGTCCCAAGCCCTTGTGGATTTTATAAACGATTGGACAGAGTGTCAAGCTCCAGAGGAAAAACTAGATAACACATACTGGACTATACACTTTGATGGATCCAAGCAACTGGAAGGATCAGGGGCAGGAGTTGTTTTGACATCTCCCAAAGGTGATAAGTTTTGGTATGTGCTCCGGCTGATGTTCCCTTGCAACAACAATGCGGCTGAATATGAAGCCCTGCTTCATGGTCTTAGGGTGGCCAAAGAGATGAATTTAAGCCGGGTAAGATGTTTGGGCGACTCAGATCTTGTGGCTCAGCAAGTTTCAGGCACTTGGGATTCCAAGGACCCGCGGATGGTGGCTTATCGTCAGGTAGTGGATGTCATTGTGCGTCACTTCAAAGGTTATCAGGTAGATCACATTGATCATCGCAGGAATGAGGCGGCTGATGCCTTGTCACGGTTAGGCTCTCAGCGAAAGCCGGTGCTGCCCAATATCTTTCTAGACGTTTACATCACCCGATTGTCAACTTGCCTTCGGAGGAAGATTTGGCTGTTCCTGACCCGGAGGGGCAATTGGTGGTGGCTCTACATGCTATTCTGCATTGGACTGTTTCTTACCTGGCCTATTTGACTCGGGGCGAGTTACCTGATGATGAAAATCTGGCCAGACAGATCACCCGGCGATCTAAGTCCATGACAATAATTAATGGTGAGTTGCACAAATGTAGTGTTACCAGGGTATTTCAACGTTGCGTCTCACCAGAGGAGGGTCAGGAAATCTTGAATGAAATTCATGCTGGAGATTGTGGACATCATGCCAGCTCAAAATCTCTAGTGGCCAAGGCTTTCCGGCACGGTTTTTTCTGGTTGACAGCTCACAAAGATGCAGAGGATCTGGTCCGCAAGTGTGACGGCTGTCAAAAATTTGGCCGATGTGCTCATGTTCCGGCTCAAGAATTGTGCATGATACCAATTACTTGGCCGTTTGCAGTCTGCGGGTTTGATATGGTCGGGCCTTTTAAGAGATCCAAGGATAAGAAAATGCACCTCTTGGTGGCGGTTTATAAGTTCACCAAATGGGTAGAGGCTAAGCCGGTCAACAAGTGTGACGCAGCTACGGCGGTTCAGTTAATTAAAAAGCCGATCTACCGTTTTGGGTACCCTCATAGCATCATCACTGACAATGGCACAAACTTGTCCAAGGGGGCTATGAGAAAATTCTGCAATGAGGAGCACATCCGGCTTGATGTTTCGGCTATTGCTCATCCACAGTCCAACAGTCAGGCGGAGCGTGCCAATCAAGAAATCTTGAGAGGTATCAAGCCATGGCTTATGGTTCCTTTACAAAGAACGCCGGGCTGTTGGGTGGAAGAGTTGCCCTCCGTCCTATGGAGCATCAGAACCACCCCCAACAGATCCACGGATTATACACCTTTCTTCATGGTTTACGGCGTAGAGGCCGTGTTGCCAAGTGACATCCGGCATGACTCGCCACGAGTGGCGGCTTACGTTGAGACGGATATTGAGACGGCACATCAAGACGCGTTGGATGCTTTGGAGGAGGAACGAGAGCTGGCGGTTTCCTGTTCGACGATCTATCAGCAAGACCCTGCCGCTATCATAGCCACAGGGTCAAGACCCGGACGTTTCAAGAGGGCGACTTAGTGCTGTGACTGATTCAAGACCAGACAAATATGCATAAGTTATCTCCTCCATGGGAAGGGACTTTCGTGGTCAGCAGAAATCTCAACAACGGGTCATATTATCTCATTGACATCCAGGATGACTCAGATACTTCAGGTCAGGAGACCCGCCGGCCGTGGAACATAGCGCATCTGCGGCCTTATTACACTTGAGTTGTTGAGACTCATTATTGTACACTATCATTGTACATATCATATTTATATATGAATAAAGTAGCATCCCTGAAAATCGGAGGCCTCTGCCGCTTCACATATTTTCATCCATGCAAGAAAAATATTGACAAGTCAACATTGGCTATCGAAGGGGGCTTCCTACCTTTAGGTATAGCTTATCTAACCCTAATAGCCGGCTTTATGCCAATCCAGTTGACATGTCAGCTGCGGTTGTCGAAGGGGGATTCCCACCTCCGGGTGTAGCTTATCTATCCCTAACAACCGGCGTTCGCGCCAAAAAAGTTGACAAGTCAACATTGGCTGTCGAAGGGGGCTTCCTACCTTTGGGTATAGCTTATCTAACCCTAACAACCGGCTTTATACCAATCCAGTTGACATGTCAGCTGCGGTTGTCGAAGGGGGCTTCCCACCTTCGGGTGTAGCTTATCTATCCCTAACAACCGGCGTTCGCGCCAAAAATGTTGACAAGTCAACATTGGCTGTCGAAGGGGGCTTCCTATCTTCACATATAGCTTATCTAACCCTAACAGCCGGCTTTATGCCAATCCAGTTGACATGTCAGCTGCGGTTGTCGAAGGGGGCTTCTGGTGTAGCTTATCTATCCCTAACAACCGGCGTTCGCGCCAAAAATGTTGACAAATCAACATTGGCTATCGAAGGGGGGATTCCTACCTTCAGTTATAGCTTATCTAACCCTAACAGTCGGCTTTATGCCAATCCAATTGACATGTCAGCTGCGGTTGTCGAAGGGGGCTTCCCACCTCCGGATGTAGCTTGTCTATCCCTAACAACCGGCGTTCGCGCCAAAAATGTTGACAAGTCAACATTGGCTGTCGAAGGGGGATTCCTGCCTTTAGGTATAACTTATCTAACCCTAACAGCCGGCATTATGCCAATCCAGTTGACATGTCAGTTGTGGTTGTCGAAGGGGGCTTCCCACCTCCGGGTATAGCTTATCTATCCCTAACAACTGGCGTTCGCGCCAAAAATGTTGACAAGTCAACATTGGCTATCGAAGGGGGCTTCCTACCTTCGGGAATAGCTTATCTAACCCTAATAGCCGGCTTCCTGCCCTACGGGTGAAGCTTATGAAACCTTATCGGCGGCTCTTAAACCAAGCAACGGACTCCGTCAGCACGTTGGGAAGACACAGCATCTTCGGGTTGTGCTTTTAAGCCGCCCTCCTAACGGTATAAAGATACATCTATGCATGCAGGAAACTAAGCTGCAAAGAGCCGATGAAGGTACACAATGAGAAAGACAAGGAAGATGGCATATATATATCTATATATTAAGCCAGACTTTCATATGTGCACGATGTCACAACTGAAGAAAGGCGAAAGTTGTTACTAGTCTATTACAGATGCTCTCCGTGGAGCCCAAAAATATCATCAAGTTTTTTACACCGCTCACGGCGGGTCATAAGGAGCCGGCTATTGAAAGATATCTACAACATGGTCAGCTGGCTGGCGGGTCACCCTGCTCCGGCTCTTCGGCTGCCTTGATCTGGAGATTTTCCAAGTCCCAGTTGCAGTCGGTTAAAGCCGCAAAAGTTCCTTCTTCAAAGAAGGGGGACGGGTCAAGTTCAGAGGCGAAATGATTCTTACTGCGAGCGGGTGTCAGATCCTTGCACTCAAAGAGCAGGCCACAGATCCTTTTCTGATCGGCGCTGTAAGCCGCCTGGTAAGTCACCAAATTGACCTCTTATGCAAAGATGGAGGCTAGGACTTTGGAATTCTTTACACACCGAGCATAGTCAGCGTTTGTAAATTCAGAGCCGTTGTCCTTCTTGGAGGGAAACCCGTCCATCATATTAGCTGGAGTAAGCTCTGGAGCGAAAGCCAATGCGCGGCTTATGGCCGCGATCGCCCCCTGGCGGGCGGCTGATCTCTTCAACTCCACAATCTGCTTCGGCATCGTCGACAGAAGCTCCAAGACCCCTTTGAGAGTTGAAGGGATATTTTCTTTATACTGCACAACCTTGATTGTCCATACCGTGCCACAGTAGAGTTGTTCTGTCAACGTGTATATGGCCTTCAGGGGCAACAAGCTGTCAAAGGCAAGTTAGCGGCTCCTGGGACCTGCATGAGACGGAGGCCTCATGATGAGTCGCCAACACAAGTACAAGATACGTATTGATTCAAGTTATTAAAAACTTACCAAAGAGGGCGGCTGTCATCTTTGTGATGTGGCGCTTCATGGACTGCAACTCATTAGACACAATCATGAGTCGCTAATCAGTGTCATCTGCCCATTTAGTCAACGTGGTTTTTTCAGCTTGGGCAGATTCCTTGGAGGTGGTGAAGTTGGCCTTGATTTTGTTCAGCTCTTCAGAGAGGAGCTGGCACTTCTCATCAACTTCACTTCGGGCGGTTTGCTGAGAGGCTAGATTGCTTTTTAAGCCGGCCACTTCAGACCCAACTTCGATTAAAGCTTCTTGCGACATATCAAAACATGGAATAAACCGACAGGGGGAGAAAATTTCAAAAATACAGCAAGTCTCAAACAGATTGCAAGCAATATGCATGACACTTGGGGGCTAATGTCTATTTTCAAGACAGTTCCGGCTCAACTTCGACAAGATTGACCCGAAACTTGGGGGCTACATATTGATTCTTCAAAGCTATTCAAGATTAAAGTTCCAACTCAGCTTCTACAAGATTGACCCGGAACTTGGGGGCTACATACTGGTTTTCTCAGGAGGTTCAGTATGAAAGTCCCAACTCAATTGTGCAAAAGATTGAGCCGGTCCTTGGTGGCTACGATTGGCTCTGTTACCTATCTTCTAGGAAGTTCCGGTTTAAAATTATCAATTATTGAGCCGACCCTTGGGGGCTAACAACGATGGTTTGAGATCACATCTAAGTAAGTTGAGGCCTACAACTTAGATGTTTCTACTTCTACTAAGATGGAAGAGCCAGATTATTATCAGTCAATATTAACCCGGCCCTTGGGGGCTACGTAAGGGTATAAGGAGGAAAAAGGAATACCTCATATTTTTTCTTCATTAAGTTAACCAGTTTGAGCTCCATATCCCGGCTTGTAGACAGCTGGTTCATGTAGCTAGCATGAAGTTCGTCCGCTGTCATTTTCTCTAAGGCGGGGAGCTCAAACTCCAGCTTCCTGGAAGATTCAACCGTCTCATTATGCTTGGTCAGCACGTGATGTGATGGAGAGTGCAAGCCGGTGCCATTAATCACGACGTTCGGGGCAACGGTATCATCAGCTGCCTTGGCAAGGCTCGGCGGCTTGGAAAGGTCCGTATGAGGGCTCTCAAGAATAACATCATCAGCAGCTGGCTCTGCTGAAGGTGCTGGGGGGTTAGCAGCCGACATAGGCGCGTCCGGCTTAGCAAGCTCCGATTCTTGAGCAGTAGGGACAGGGGAGGGCTTGTTGGTTTTCCTCCGTTTAGCTTGAGACCTAGAAAAAATATGAAAGTCAGAGTCCAAGGGTTACAACCGCCGAAGAGCCGGGCATAAAACTGGAAAAACACGTACAATGGATTAATCTTTGGAGGCGGTAGAGCAGTGGCCGTAGAATCGCCGAACGAAGGTGATCCCTGAGAGACAGTTCAGGTAATATAAGGCAGTGTTGAGATTACGAAGGAAAAACTAGTAAAATCAAACAGAGAAGAAATACATACCTCTGCGGGGCGCTTCTTTTGAGCCGGGGAGTTAGGTAACCTGGACATGAGATCAGTAGAGCCGGTGCTCCGTGTCTGGCGTCGGTCAGCTTGCTATTGCTTTTTCAAAAGAAACTGGGGATCCAAATAAGCAAGAGGATGAGAAAGGGGAGCTTTTCGAACGACCCGCCATATCTTCTGGGGTACAAAACATTCAGAGTCAGATGAAACATATGTTACCTCAGGGGCATTGGCGCGGCTCGTCTCTACCTCTTCTTGTGAATAAATTTATTATCAGTAAGGTGAATAATGAGGTTACAAAAAGTAGTCAAACTATACCTCTGAGCCGGACGATTCTGGCGGTTCAAGCCATTCTTCATGAGGGGTGGTCTTCTTCGTCCTCTTGTCCAGGGCCTTCTTCTTGTTTTTCTTCAGAGGAGGGACATACTTCTTCTTCCAGAAGTCGGAATCAGCTTGAAAAGGTAAGCCGGTTAATAGCGATGAATTGACAAGTCATAACTAAACAAAGAGAAGAGACGATGAAGAGTCGCCTTATGTCTGGGGCCGGATTAATGGCACAGAAAGGTGCTAGCCCAATAGCGCTGCAAGCTCTTGACATCTCATGAACAAGACTCTGGATGACAGTGGTAATATAATCTTCGGTTAATGTTGTCCGGTTGAAGCATAGGGAACCATCATACTGGCCCGGGTATTCGCACATGAGGCAGCTTCTCTGGCTCAAAGGCATAATCGTACAGGAGATCCAACAGCGGATCAAATCCAATCCCGTCAGTCCATTGGACATGAGGGCTCTAATCTTGGCGTGAGCCGGCTCGTGCCTTGCATGTTCAGAAGTTGACAGTCGGCCGGGAAGCTCGAAAGTTATCTTAAGCTGGGAGGTATGATAACCCGACAGCGGGTGCTCACCCTCCAGGGAAGTATCCTTACAATAAAACCAAGTCTTATTCCAATCCTTTGGATGACTTGGCATCAGTATAGCTGGAAAGGTAATGTCCCGATGCCTCTGAATGGAAATTCCACCAAGTTCTAAGCTTGGGCCGGCCTTAACTTTAGTTTGCCGATTCGCATAAAAGAATTCCCGGAAGAGACCCACAGACGGCTTAGTTTGTAGATAGACCTCGCCGAGCACTTGGAAGTTGCATATGTTTGAGACGGAGTTGGGGGCAAGGTCTTGAAGATGCAGCTTGTAGAAATGAAGGATGTCCCGAAAGAATTTTGAGCCGGGGGTACGAATCCACGTTCAATGTGATCTGAAAAAACAACTACCTCGCCCTCCTAAGGAACGGCCTTCAGTTCATTACCCGAAACCCGCCAATGGATGACCTCTTTGGCAGGAAGGGTGCCTGCGTGAACGAACTCCATCAGGAACTCTTCAGTGATGCAAGAGCCAACCCAGTTGCAGGAGTTGGATGCGTGAGACATGGTGGCAGTTTAAAACTATGCAAAGTAACCATATACGGCGAGTCAAGAAATGGCAGATATCTATGGGCGGCTTAAAAGCTTAAATACCTTAAGGATGAGACGCCAAGATCTGGCTGGTGAGAGCCGGAACACCACGGCGGGTCAACATCATGAGAAGACAGAGTGAAATTTGGCTAAGTGCTGAAAAAAGGTTTCGCAAAGTATTGCTAAGATTGTGGATCTACAAAAACAAAGGAAATGTTTCTATTTTAAGACCTAGAGACGAGCTGGTGAAAACAGAGGTAGTTTAAAACGACAGGCGGAGCTGTGGTGAATCTGAGTAGCATTACTATCGGTCTCCTACCTAGCGGCGCAGTGGGGACCAGATATGGTCAAAGATTCATGGGCTAAATATGACCGGCATTGATGGAAGCCTGAGTTCTGGGCGGTGGCGGCGGAGCTCCATGAAACCCTACCAAAACAGATATGGATCTAGAGGAAGAAGGACTCACCGGCGACGGGGCGATGAACGCGTAAAGAGCTTTGGAACGAGTCAGGTTGATGCAGTGGCCTTGTCGGTGGCGAGGAGGAGACGGCGCCTGAGCGAGATGCGCTGGAACAGAGGCGTCGGAAGGAAAGATGAAGAGCAAGCGGGAGAAGGCAAATGCTACCCCCAGTGGTCCTATTTAATAGGAAAAAGGAGGAAACATGCATGAAAATCCAGGCGTCGGATGTCGTTTGACCGAGGCGGATGCCTCGATTTACGGATTATTCATTTAATAAGGGATGATTCGTTGTGTGCGTCAAAGGATCTTTTTTATAGATTTGACATGATGTCACGGTGGGTCATTTCTAGGCGACTCGTCGAGGAGTAAGAAGAAAGGCTGAAGTGAGCAAGCTCAAATCAACCTGGGGCCTAATGTTGGGGATATAACCCCACGGTGAGACCCGCCCTGAGGGCCCTAGGTCACACCAGGCGGCTGGTACACCAGCCCAAGAGTGAGCCGTAAAGACTTAAGGCCTAAGACGCTTGCCGGCCCAACAGGATGGGCCGGAATGTGGCCCGGACGGAGAAGACCCGGGCGTGTAAGCCACCCAGGGACAACTTGGTCAAGAAAGGCAAAGGTAGAGGTAGACTCAGACGTGTAATGAGAGTTAGTTACAACTTGTATGACCCGTGGTCTCGACCTCTTATATAAAGGCGAGACCTAGGGCAACTTAGGGATCATGCTATCGAGAACTAGGTCAAGCAATAGCTCCCTTGTAATCGATACATCAAGCAATACAAACACAAGCAGGACGTAGGCTATTACCTCGACTTGAGGGGCCGAACCTAGGTAAACTCGCATCCCTCGTCCTAATCAACCCCTTTGAGTCCATCACATTAGCAATGGCCTCGAACCCAAGTCCGTTCACCCAGACATCTGCCGTGATAAAACCATGACAATATGCGTGGGATTCGACACCTAGTTGTGTGCCTTTAGTAGCCTTCTTTACAGGGAAATGCCTCTTTGTGCTTCCACCGAGCCTTGGTAGCTTGCTACTGCTCCGGACACATTGATTGCCCGGCATGTATCCTTGTTTGCTGCTGTGTCTCTCCCTTCAGGGAAATGTCTCACAGTGTAATGGAGTCCTTGTAGCCTGCTATGACTCGTCTACGTGCAGTGATGACATTTATGGCCCACGGCGTAATGGAGTCCTTGTAGCTTGCTATGACTCGTCTACACATGCTGATGACCGACACCTGCATTGCTAGGTTACGTATGCCTATCCCTGTATGGTTGTGCCACTTGGGTCTATAACTAGTCATGTCGACCTGGGTTCTTTGATGTGTGAATGCTAGTGACATGCCCATATCCGTGAGCCAAAAGGCGCAAAAGGTCCCGGCCAAGGTAAGGTGGCAGCCGTGGGTTACCGTGCGTGAGGCCGCAAAGTGGTGTGATGTGTTACAGGCTGGATTCATATGTCTTAGGATCGGGGTCCCGACATTGGAGTTCGGGAGTTAAAGTTATGGTCCAAATGGTGAATAAGCCAATGCCGAAACTGGGATGGGCGGTTGCACCGCCTGGGAAGGGCAGTTATACCGCTCCTGGAGCGTACTTGGGAATTAGCGGTTGTACCGCTTGTATGGGCAGTTGTACCACTGCTGGGCGAAACTGTTGGTCCGAATGGGCGGGTTAGAAGAAAATTTTGGTTGATTTTGCGAAAGAAAAGGACGGGGATGATGGTGCAAATCTAGATCCACTTGTCCACAACTAAACCCACGGATCACAATCAACAAAATCTTCTCAAATCCAACGAATCCAAGAAATTTTGGTATGGCTATTTTTATGGGGATTTTCGAAATTAGGTCAAATCAAAGAAAAAATTGGCTAGAAAACGGAGGGAGAGACTCCAAGGTGTGAATCAATGTGGCTCTGATACCAATATGGTACGGGCAAACCTGTAGGTGTCGATCTTTGACGAATTGGAGGGGGATTCCTCGAAGAATACAAAGAACACGGGGATGAATGGGGAGAAATCACAAGAAGAAACACTCAAGAACAATCCCAATCACACATCCACTAGACTCATCCCACACAAGATCCGCAAGGTACATAATCAGCAAAGAGAAACAGGATACATGGTAGAGTTCATCCCAAATCCCAAAGGGAGATGGGCCCCTAAATCCATTAGGGATCTTCCCTCGCAAGGAGCCTTGACATCCACTAGGTGATCTTCCCTCATAGAGGAATCTACTCCATGGGAGAGGTAGTGGAAGGAGCTGGGCTCAACTAACTATGAGCTAAACCATTGCTAACGTTAGAACTGAGGAGGGGAAGGAGTATATATAGTGCTAGCCATGAAGGGGTATGTGAGAGGGAGATACATGGGCCTCGGGCCCTTCCATGCGTGACAAGGATATGTACCTAGGGTAGGGTCCTTGGCCTGACCTACATACCCTACCTAAGGACACTACATTAAAGGACTTAAAGATTACAAAGAAGACTCCGACTAAAGTCACCATGGAGCATGAGTCACTCGACAAATAATCCACTTGGAGGTTTCTCCCTCCACTCGACAATAGTTATTCACTCGGAAGAACTAATGGCCAGTTGACAAGAGAAGACCAGAAGGCGCCCCAAGGAGGCCAACAGACAGGCGTTCGACCAGTCACCATTAGTAGCATTCATTGCATACCTTATAAATAACGTAAACCTTTATTACCACGATCGAACCCTTGGTTACCTGGCATTCATGGGGGGCAACGCACTCTATATTTGCCGCCCTCCCCTCTCGCACAAGGGTTCGCACCCACTATAACACTCATATTCCATACGGCAAGAGCTCCCGAGCATTGAGACGTAGGGCTGTTACCTCCACGAGAGGGGCCTGAACTCATACATCCGTGTGTACACCCTCACCATAGCTAGGACTCTGCCCTCTCCTTATGTACCCCTACCTTCTACTTTTAGGCTCGTTCCCACGATAGTTGGCACCCACCATGGAGCAGGCGTCTAAGCGACTTCCGGTGAGGTTGCATTTTTTCTCCTTCGTCATGTCTTCCGGCGGTGGATTGTCCCTTGGCCACGAGATCCGTCTCGGAGTACTCACCTTCATCACCGATGACTCGGCATGGCTTCAGGAAGCGCCTCTAGATGTTGAGGCGCTCCCGATCCGCGGGGCTGCGCACTTCTGTGCAAGCTCCTGCGGTGTTCTTCTACGACAGCCGTCGACTCCGTACTTGTCGTCCCTCCCCACTATTCGACGCCGTAAGCGATCTGGTCGTTCGCGGCTCCAGCGCTGGGTGAGGCATGCTCCGCCTCGCCAAGTGTCATTTCCGTAGATTGCGGCTATCAAGCCCGCCGAATCACTTCACGACGTGTTCGACTCGGCGTCATATTAGTCTAACATTCCCTCTGAGTGAGAGAGTTGTGATCCTGCAGCGGAGCTCCTCATGGCGGACTCACATCAAAGGCCGCCCCTAGTTTCGGTCGCGGCAGGCACGAGGCTGGAGGAGCGTCGAATGAGAAGCAGCACCAGGATGAGCAGATCCTTCATACGCCCATCGTCAATGCGACTGCTAAGGCCCGAGCCTTGGAGGTCACACACCTTTGGCTCGAAGAGATTCAGAAAGAACTCGACGAGCCTACTCACCAGCGTCCACCACTTCCTAGTCGACGTCAGCGATAGTTGCTTCTGAGTGGATCTCAGAACAACGTCGAGGTACTCCACACTCTAGTTTTGAATGTTGCTGCCGCCGCTAAGATTGCAGATTCCATTCAACCATCACGTTCAGAGGCTGGTAGAGGTTTGCAGCGGATCCGAGCGTTGTTTGATGTGGCGCAGCGTTAGAATTCGGATGTTTCTCAGTCGCACAATAGGTTGCACAGAAATTCACCAAAGGCAGATACAGTTCAGTCGGCACACTGTTGGGAGACGTAGTAGTAAATAAATTTTTTTCCTACAATCACCAAGATCTATCCATGGAGAAACCAGCAATGAGTGGGGAGACATTGCATCTTCATACCTTTGAAGATCGCTAAGCGGAAGCGTTACAAGAACGCGGTTGATGGAGTCGTACTCGCAGCGATTCAGATCGCGGTAGATCCGATCAAGTGCCGAACGGATGACACCTCCGCGTTTGACACACGTGCAGCCCGGTGATGTCTCCTACGCCTTGATCCAGCAAGGAGGAAGGAGAGTTTGGGGAAGGGCTCCAACAGAAGCACGACGGCGTGGTTGTGGTGGAGTAGCAAGGTATTCCGATAGGGCTTCGCCTAAGCGCTGCGGAGGAGGAAGAAGAGAGGTAGGGCTTCGCCGTGAGAGAGAGAGAGAGATCAAATCTTATCTCAAAACAGCCAAAACCTCAAGTATATATAGGAGGAGGGACGTGGAGGGCTGGCTTGGCCTCTACTCCAAAGACGAGAGGTTCGGCCGATTTAAAGGGAGAGTCGACCTCCCACAAGGGAGGTGGATCTCCTCCTTTTAAAGACTTTTTGGCCCTATCTCTTATCCCTAGCCACATGGGCCTTTAGCAAAAGTCTTTCCCAGCCCAATAAGGGCTGGCACACTTTATCTAAGAGCCCATGTGGTCCTTTGGTCGTCACACCCCTCCCGGGGTTCCTCCGGCACCCTCCCGGCACTCCCGGTACACTACCGATGAGCCCAAAAACTTTCCGGTGACCAAAACTGGGCTTCCTATATATCAATCTTTACCTCCGGACCATTCCGGAGCTCCTCGTGACGTCCAGGATCTCATCCAGGACTCCGAACAACCTTCGGTAATCACGTATACCATTTCCCTATAACCCTAGCATCATCAAACCTTAAGTGTGTAGACCCTACGGGTTCGGGAGACACGTAGACATGACCGAGACACCTGTCTGGTCAATAACCAACAGCGGGATCTGGATACCCATGTTGTGTCCCACCTAATCCACGATAATCTCATTGGATGAACCACGATGTCACGGATTCAATCAATCCCGTATGCAATTCCCTTTGTCTACCGGTATGATACTTGCCCGAGATTCGATCGTCGGTATCCCTATACCTTGTTCAACCTCGTTACCGGCAATTCTCTTTACTCGTTCCGTAATACATCATCCCGTGACTAACTCCTTAGTCACTTTGAGCTCATTATGATGATGTCTTATCGAGTGGGCCCAGAGATACCTCTCCGTCACACGGAGTGACAAATCCCAGTCTCGATTCGTGCCAACCCAACCGACACTTTCAGAGATACCTGTATTGCAACTTTATAGCCACCCAGTTATGTTGTGATGTTTGGCACACCCAAAGCATTCCTATGGTATCCGGGAGTTGCACAATCTCATGGTCTAAGGAAACGATACTTGACATTGGAAAAGCTTTAGCAGACGAACTACACGATCTAGTGCTATGCTTAGGATTGGGTCTTGTCCATCACATCATTCTCCTAATGATGTGATCCCGTTATCAAGGAAATCCAATGTCCATGATCATGAAACCATGACCATGTATTGATCAATGAGCTAGTCAACTAGAGGCTCACTAGGGACATGTTGTGGTCTATGTATTCACACATGTATTCCTGTTTCCGGTTAACACAATTGTAGCATGAACAATAGACAATTATCATGAACAAGGAAATACAATAATAACCATTTTATTATTATCTCTAGGGCATATTTCCAACACGCACAACCCGGGGCCGCCTCTGCATCGCAGGGGCAGAGTTTACCATGAAGATCAGTATCGAGATCAGGGGCGAGATCAGTTTGTTCCTCGTTTTCACCATGATTACCACCATCGAGTGGCTACTCCTCCGCGGAGTGGTTTGTATGTGCCCTGACACTATGACGATAGGCGCCCGTTCGGTGACGAGTGGAACCCAGGGTTTGACACAAGAGATATCTTTGCCCACAAGCGCATCAACAGGGGCAGAGCTCATAAGGATGGCTATGATGGAGACTATCTGAGTGGAAGCGGTGCCATTGTTTCTGGGCCCGAGTGTTTTAGTAGAGCCATTCGATCTACAGAGATCCCCCCAACTTCAGGTTGGTGGTTGGGATAAGCAAGTTCTCCGACGAGTCGAAGTCGGAAACATGGTTAGATGATTACCAAGTGGATGTGCAGATTGGTAGAGGAAATGACAACATAGCCATGAAGCACTTGTACTTGATGTTGGATGGATCGGCCCGAGCGTGGTTGAATCGTTTGACTCCTTCTAGCATCTATTGCTGGGAGGATCTTGCCCGAGTGTTCATCAGAACTTTCGAGGGCACTTGCAAGCGTCCAACTGGTTTGATAGATTTGCAGCACTGTGTTCAGAAGCCCAATGAGACCTTGAGAGATTACATTCAACGTTGGCCCACCTTGCGTCACACAATGGAGAACGTTTCCAAGCACCAAGCCATTTGTGCTTTTAAGGCCGATGTGAAGTACAAAGGGCTTTACCTGAAGTTTGGGCGGATAGGTGTTTTCGTGAGCAAGATGATGGATATTGCCACTCGGTACGCCAATGGCGAAGAGGAAGACTGCCTGCGCAGTGGCAAGGGCAAAGCAGTCGACAATGATGCCGACGGCAATTCCAGTCAGAAACAGAAGCGTAGAGCTGATGCCCCTGCTCAGGCAGAGGCGGCCGCTGTGGCGGCGCAAGGAAAAAATAAGGGGACATCCAAAGGGTAGTTTATCCCCCAAAAAGGAAAGAATCAGTTAGGAAATGATGTTATGGATTTACCGTGTGCAATCCACATGAAGAAAGATGAGGAAGGCAATTTTATATTGCCAAAACACACCACTTGACATTGTAGATTAATGATCTGGCAGTTCAAGGAAGGAAAGTCGAGTGAGAAATCTCCCGGAAAGGAGGAGGATGAAGACAAAGAAGAGTTTCCCGAAGTCAATGCCACTCTGATGATTTTTGCTGATGTAGAAAGCAAGAGTCGACTGAAAGTTATAAACAAGGAGGTCAACATGGCTGTTCCTGCAACCCCCACGTACCTGAAATGGTCTCAGACCGCTATCACATTTGACCAGTCGGACCACCCTGCTTGTTTTGGTTACCCTCACAATATCATCACAGATAATGGTACAAATCTATCAAAGGGGGCTATGCGAGCATTCTGTGACAGTGAGCACATCCGGCTTGATGTTTCCACGGTTGCTCATCCATAGTCAAACGGTCAAGCGGAGCACGCTAACCAAGAAATCTTGAGAGGTATCAAACCCCGGCTTATGGTTCCTTTGTAGCAAATGCCGGGTTGTTGGGTGGAGAGTTGTCATTCGTCTTATGGAGCATCAGAACCACTCCTAACAGATCAATGGGTTATACGCCTTTACTCATGGTTTATGGTGCAGAGGCCGTGTTACCAAGTGACATCCGTCATGACTCGCCACGAGTGGCGGCTTACGTTGAGGCGGACAATGAAACGGCGCGTCAAGATGCCTTGGATGCCCTGGAGGAGGAACGTGATCTAGCGGCGGCTTGTTCGGCGATTTATCAACAAGACCTGCGCTTCTATCATAGCCGTAGCTTCAAGACCCGGACGTTTCAAGAATGCGACTTAGTGCTATGGTTGATTCAAGATCAAACAGATGCGCACAAGTTATCCCCTTCATGGGAAGGACCTTTTGCGGTCAGCAGAAATGTCAGTAACGAGTTATATTATCTCATTGACATCCAAGACGACTCATATACCTCGGGGTAGGAGACCCGCCGGCCGTGGAACATAGCGCATCTACGACCTTACTATACTTAAGTTGTGAAGACTTGACATTGTACACCATCATTTTACATATCATATATCTATATGAATAAAGTGGGCATCCCTGCAAGCCGGGGCCTTTGTCGTTTCACACATCTCAATCTGTGCAAAAGGTGAAAATATGATCGTCCAGGGGGCTTCCCACCCACCGGGTGTAGCTTATCACATCCTATTGGTCGGCTCTCAAGCCAAAATAGTTGACTCCGTCGACAGGATCGTCCAGGGGGCTTCCCACCCACCGGGTGTAGCTTATCACACCCTATTGGTCGGCTCTTAAGCCAAACAATTGACTCCATCAACAAAGATCAAACCCTCCCGGCACTCCCGGTACACTACCGATGAGCCCGAAAACTTTCCGGTGACCAAAACTAGGCTTCCTATATATCAATCTTTACCTCCGGAACATTTCGTAGCTCCTCGTGATGTCTGGGATCTCATCTGGGACTCCGAACAACCTTCGGTAATCATGTATACCATTTCCGTATAACCCTAGCGTCATCGAACCTTAAGTGTATGGACCCTATGGGTTCGGGAGACACGTAGACATGACTGAGACACCTCTCTGGTCAATAACCAACAGTGGGATCTGGATATCCATGTTTTCTCCCACATACTCCACGATGATCGCATCGGATGAACCATGATGTCAGGGATTCAATCAATCCCGTATGAAATTGCCTTTGTCTACCGGTATGATACTTGCCCAAGATTCGATCGTCGGTATCCCTATACCTTGTTCAACCTCGTTACCGGCAAGTCTCTTTACTCGTTCCGTAATACATCATCCCGTGACTAACTCCTTAGTCACTTTGAGCTCATTATGATGATCTCTTACCGAGTGGGCCCAGAGATACCTCTCCGTCACACGGAGTGACAAATCCCAGTCTCGATTCGTGCCAACCCAACAGACACTTTCGGAGATACCCGTAGTGCACCTTTATAGCCACCTAGTTACGTTGTGACGTTTAGCACACCCAAAGCATTCCTACGGTATCCGGGAGTTGCACAATCTCATGGTCTAAGGAAACGATACTTGACATTGGAAAAGCTTTAGCAGACGAACTACACGATCTAGTGCTATGCTTAGGATTGGGTCTTGTCCATCACATCATTCTCCTAATGATGTGATCCCGTTATCAATGACATCCAATGTCCATGATCATGAAACCGTGACCATCTATTGATCAACGAGCTAGTCAACTAGAGGCTCACTAGGGACATGTTGTGGTCTATGTATTCACACATGTATTACTGTTTCCGGTTAACACAATTGTAGCATGAACAATAGACAATTATCATGAACAAGGAAATACAATAATAACCGTTTTATTATTATCTCTAGGGCATATTTCCAACAGTCTCCCACTTGCACTAGAGTCAATAATCTAGTTCACATCGCCGTGTGATTAACACTTACATCACCATGTGATCATATCATCATGTGATTAACACCCAATTAGTTCTAGGGTTTGATCATGTTTTGCTCGTGAAAGAGGTTTTAGTCAACGGGTCTGTGACATACAGATCCGTGTGTACCTTGCAAACTTTCTATGTCATATTTGTATATACTGCTCCCACGCTCCACTTGGAGCTATTCCAAATGGCTGCTCCACTATACGTAGCCGGCTTTCTACTAAGAGTCATCCGGATTGGTGTTAAAGCTTGCATCATCGTAACCCTTTACGATGAACTCTTTATCACCTCCATAATCGAGAAATATTTCCTTAGATCTCAAGTTACTAAGGATAACTTTGACCGCTGTCCAGTGATTCACTCTTGGATTACTCTTGTACCCCTTGACAGACTCATGGCAAGGCACACACAGGTGCGGTACATAGCATGGCATACTATATAGAGCCTATGGCTAAAGCATAGGGGATGACACTCACCTTTTCTTTATCTTCTGCCATGGTCGGGTATTGAGTCTTACTCAATTTCACACCTTACAAATACAGTCAAGAACTCCTTCTTTGACCCATCTATTTTGAACTCCTTCAAAAACTTGTCAAGGTATGTCTTCGTCGAAAAAACTTATCAAGCGAATTGATCTATCCTATCCCTATAGATCTTGATGCTCAATAAAATAGTAGCTTTATCTTGGTCTTCCTTTGAAAAAATCTTTTCAAACAACCCTTCATGCTCTTCCAGAAATTCTACATCATTTCCGATCAATAATATGTCAACTACATATTCTTATAAGAAACTCTATAGTGCTCCCACTCACTTTCTTGTAAATACAAGTTTCTCATAAACTTTGTATAAACTCAAACACTTTGATCACCTCATCAAAGCATATATTCCAACTCCGAGATGCTTGCTCCAGTCCATAGAAGGATCGCTGGAGTTTGCATACTTTTTAGCATCCTTAGGATTGACAAAACCTTCTGGTTGTATCACATACAACTCTTCCTCACAGAAACCATTACGGAAACCTTGCTTTGTCATCCATCTGTCAGATTTCATAATCGAAAAATGCAGCAACTGCTAACATAATTCTAATAGACTTTTAGCATCGCTACAGATGAGACAATCTCATCGATGTCAACTCCTTGAACTTGGCGGAAACTTATTTGCGACAAGTCAAGCTTTATAAACGGTGACATTTCACCATTAGCGTCTATGTTTATCTCAAAGGTCCATTTGTAGTCAACGACCTGCCATTCAACAGGCAAGTCTACCAAAGTCCATACTTGGTTTTCATACATGGATCCTTTCTCGGATTTCATGGCTCCTAGCCATTTGTTGGAATCCAGGCCCACCATCGCTTCTCCATAGTTCGTAGGTTCATCGTTGTCCAACAACATGATTTCCAAGACAGGGTTGTCATACTACTCAGGAGCAGTACGCGTCCTTGTCGACCTACGAGGTTTGATAGTTACTTGATCCGCAGCTTCATGATCATCATCATTAACTTCCTTTTCAACTGACGTAGGCTCTACAGAAAACTCTTTCTGTGCTGCGCTACTCTCTGGTTGAAACAAAGGTTCAACAACCTTATCAAGTTTATCTTCCTCCCACTCAATTCTTTCGAGAGAAACTCTTTCTCAAGAAAGGACCCGTTCTTAGCCACAAACACTTTTGCGCTTGAATCTGATATAGAAGGTGTACCCAATGTCTCTTTAGGGTATTCTATCAAGATGCATTTGTCTGCTTTGGGTTCGAGCTTATTAGGTGAAAACCCTTTTCACATAAGCGTCACAGCCCCAAACATTAAGAAATGACAGCTTAGGCTTCTGTCAAACCATAATTCTCATAGTGTCATCTCAACAGACTTAGATGGTGCCCTATTAAAGTGAATGGATTTGTTTTAATGCATAACCCCATAATGATAGTGGTAAAACGATAAGAGACATCATAGTACTCACTATATCCAATAGGGCACGACTACGACGTTCGAACACACCATCACACTATGGTGTTCCAGGAGGGTGAGCTGTGAAACAATTTCCACATTGTCTAAAATTGCATACCAAACTAGTAACTTAGATATTCACCTCCATGATCATATCATATACATTTTATGTTCTTGTCACGATGATCTTTAACTTCACTCTGAAACTCCTTGAAGCTTTCAAACATTTCAGATTCGTGTTTCATTAAGTAAATATCCCCATATTTACTCAAATCATCAGTGAAGGTAAAGAAAACAACGATATCCACTGTGTGTTTCAACACTCATTGGACCACATACATCAACATGTAATAATTCCAATAAGCCACTTGCCCGCTCCATCATATCGGAAGACGGGGTCTTAGTCATCTTGCCCAAGAGGCATGGCTCGCATGTCTCGACTGATTCGAAATCGAGTGAGTCAAAAAATCCATCAACATGGAGTTTCCTCATGCGATTTATACCAACATGACATTTAGCGGCAGTGCCACAAGTATGTGGTACTATCATTATTAACTTTGTATCCTTTTGGTACCAATGTTATGAACATGTGTACTATTACGATCAAGATTCAATAAACCATTCCTACTGGGTGCATGACCATTGAAGGTATTATTCATGCAAACAGAATAACCATTATTCTCTAACTTATATGAATAATCGTATTGCACTAAACATGATCTAATCACGTTCATGCTCAACGCAAACACCAAATATCATTTATTTAGGTTTATCACAAATCTCGAAGGTAGAGAGAGCGTGCGATGGGGATCACATGAACCTTGGAAACACTTCCAACACACATTGTCATCTTTCACTTAGCTAGCCTCCGTTTATTCCGTAGCTTTTATTTCGAGTTGCTAACACTTAGCAACCAAACTGGTATCCAATACCCAGGTGCTACTAGGAGTACCAGCAAGGTACACATCAATAACACGTATATCAAATATACTCTTGTCGACATTACCAGCCTTCTTATCTACCAAGTATCTAGGGTTGTCCTGCTTCAGCGAACTTTCTCCTCATAACATAAGCACTCAGTCTCGGGTTTGGGAACAACCTTGGGTTTCTTCACTAGAGCGACAACTGGCTTGCCATTCCCGAAGTTTTTTTCCTTCTTGCCCTTGCCCTTCTTGAAACTAGTGGTATTCACTTAACCATCAACACTTGATGCTCCTTCTTGATTTCTACCTTCGAGGTGTCAAACATCACGAACAACTCAAGGATCATCTTATCCATCCCTGGCATGTTATAGTTCATCACGAAGCTCTAGTAGCTTGGTGGCAGTGACTTGGAGAGCTGCATTAATCACTATCTCATCTGGAAGATTAACTCCCACTTGGTTCAAGTGATTGTAGCACCCCGACAATCTGAGCACATGCTCACCGATTGAGCTATTCTCCTTTATCTTGCAGGCAAAGAATCTTGTTGGAGGTCTCATACCTCTCAACATAGGCTCGAGCATGAAATCCCAATTTCAGCTCTTAGAACATCTCTTATGTTCAGTGACGTTCAAAATGTTTTGGAGCCTAAATTCTAAGCCGTAATGCATGACGCACTGAACTATCACGTAGTCATCAAAAAGTGCCTGTCATATGTTCACAACATCTACAGACAACGCTTGAGGGAGTGGTGCACTTAGCGGTGCATCAAAGACATAAGCTTTCTGTGCAGCAATGAGGACAATCCTCAGATCATGGACCTAGTCCGTATTATTGCTACCATCAACTTTCAACTTATTTTTCTCTAGGACCGTATCAATAAAACTGGGGAGCTACAGCGCGAGCTATCTACGACATAATTTGCAAGGACATTTTTAGACTAAGTTCATGATAATTAAGTTCATCTAATCAAATTATTAATGAACTCCCACTTAGATAGACATCTCTCTAGTCTTCCAAGTGATACATGATCCATGTCAACTAGCCCGTGTCCGATCATCACGTGAGACGGACTAGTCATCCATGGTGAACATCTCTATGTTGATCGTATCTTCTATACGACTCATGTTCGACCTTTCGGTCTTCCGTGTTCCGAGGCCATGTCTATACATGCTAGGCTCGTCAAGTCAACCTAAGTGTTTCGCATGTGTAAATCTGGCTTACACCCGTTGTATGCGAACGTTAGAACCTATCACACCCGATCATCACGTGGTGCTTCGGAACGACGATCCTTAGCAACGGTGCATAGTTAGGGTGAACACCTTTCTTGAAATTTTATTGAGAGATCATCTTATTTACTACCGTCGTTCTAAGCAAATAAGATGTAAACATGATAAACATGCAATCAATATAGTGACATGATATGGCCAATATCATCTTGCTCCTTTGATCTCCATCTTCGGGGCACCATGATCATCACTGTCACCGGCATGACACCATGATCTCCATCATTGTGTCTTCATGAAGTCGTCTCACCAACTATTACTTCTACTACTATGGCTAACGCTTAGCAATAAAGTAAAGTAATTACATGGCATTTATGATTGACACGCAGGTCATACAATAAAATAAGACAACTCCTATGGCTCCTGCCGGTTGTCATACTCATCGACATGCAAGTCGTGAATCCTATTACAAGAACATGATCAATCTCATACATCACAATGCATCACATCACATCCTTTTTGGCCATATCACATCACAAGGCACATGCTGCAAAAAACAAGTTAGACGTCCTCTACTTTGTAGTTGCAAGTTTTACGTGGCTGCTATAGGTTACTAGCAAGAACGTTTCTTACCTACGCCAATACCACAACGTGATATGCCAATTGCTATTTACCCTTCATAAGGACCCTTTTCATCGAATCCGATCCGACTAAGGTGGGAGAGACAAACACCTGCTAGCCACCTTATGCAACAAGTGCATGTCAGGTGATGGAACCAGTCTCACGTAAGCGTACGTGTAAAGTCGATCCGGGCCGCTTCATCCCACAATACCATCGAATCAAGATAATACTAGTAACGGCAAGCATATTAACAAGATCGACGCCCACAACTGCTTTGTGTTCTACTCGTGCATAGATTCTACGCATAGACCTAGCTCTGATACCACTGTTGGGAGACGTAGTAGTAAATCAAAAAATTCCTACGACCACCAAGATCTATGCATGGAGAAACCATCAATGAGTGGGGAGAGATTGCATCTTCATACCTTTGAAGATCGCTAAGAGGAAGTGTTACAAGAACGCGGTTGATGGAGTCGTACTCGCAGCGATTCAGATCGCGGTAGATCCGATCAAGTGCCGAACGGACGACACCTCCGCGTTCGACACACGTGCAGCCCGGTGACGTCTCCTACGCCTTGATCCAGCAAGGAGGAAGGAGAGGTTGGGGAAGGGCTCCAACAGCAGCACGACGGCATGGTTGTGGTGGAGTAGCAAGGTATTCCAACAGGGCTTCGCCTAAGCGCTGCGGAGGAGGAAGAAGAGAGGTAGGGCTTCGCCGTGAGAGAGAGAGAGAGAGATCAAATCTTGTCTCAAAACAGCCAAAACCTCAAGTATATATAGGAGGAGGGACGTGGAGGGCTGGCTTGGCCTCTACTCCAAAGAGGAGAGGTTCGACCGATTTAAAGGGAGAGTCCACCTCCCACAAGGGAGGTGGATCTCCTCCTTTTAAATCCTTTTTGGCCCTATCTCTTATCCCTAGCCGCATGGGCCTTTAGCAAAAGTCTTTCCCAGCCCAATAAGGGCTGGCACACTTTATCTAACAGCCCATGTGGTCCTTTGGTCGTCACACCCCTCCCGAGGGTCCTCCGGCACCCTCCCGGCACTCCCGGTACACTACCGATGAGCCCGAAAACTTTCCGGTGACCAAAACTGGGCTTCCTATATATCAATCTTCACCTCCGGACCATTCCGGAGCTCCTCGTGACGTCCGGGATCTCATCCAGGACTCCGAACAACCTTCGGTAATCATGTATACCATTTCCCTATAACCCTAGCGTCATCAAACCTTAAGTGTGTAGACCCTACGGGTTCGGGAGACACGTAGACATGACCGAGACACCTCTCTGGTCAATAATGAACAGCGGGATCTAGATACACATGTTGTGTCCCACGTACTCCACGATGATCTCATCGGATGAACCACGATGTCAGGGATTCAATCAACCCCGTATGCAATTCCCTTTGTCTACCGGTATGATACTTGCCCGAGATTCGATCGTCGGTATCCCTATACCTTGTTCAACCTCGTTACCGGCAAGTCTCTTTACTCGTCCCATAAAACATCATCCCGTGACTAACTCCTTAGTCACTTTGAGCTCATTATGATGATGTCTTACCGAGTGGGCCCAGAGATACCTCTCCGTCACACGGAGTGACAAATCCCAGTCTCGATTCGCGCCAACCCAACCGACACTTTCAGAGATACCTGTAGTGCACCTTTATAGCCACCCAGTTATGTTGTGATGTTTGGCACACCCAAAGCATTCCTCTGGTATCCGGGAGTTGCACAATCTCATGGTCTAAGGAAACGATACTTGACATTGGAAAAGCTTTAGTAGACAAACTACACGATCTAGTGCTATGCTTAGGATTGGGTCTTGTCCATCACATCATTCTCCTAATGATGTGATCCCGTTATCAATGACATCCAATGTCCATGATCATGAAACCATGACCATGTATTGATCAATATGCTAGTCAACTAGTGGCTCACTAGGGACATGTTGTGGTCTATGTATTCACACATGTATTCCTATTTCCGGTTAACACAATTGTAGCATGAACAATATACAATTATCATGAACAAGGAAATACAATAATAACCATTTTATTATTATATCTAGGGCATATTTCCAACACGCACAACCCAGGGCCGCCTCTGCATCGCAGGGGCAGAGTTTACCATGAAGATCAGTATCGAGATCAGGGGCGAGATCAGTTTGTTCCTCGTTTTCACCATGATTACCACCATCGAGTGGATACTCCTCCGCGGAGTGGTTTGTATGTGCCCCGACACTATGACGATAGGCGCCCGTTCGGTGACGAATGGAACCCAGGGTTTGACACAAGAGATATCTTTGCCCAGAAGCGCATCAACAGGGGTAGAGCTCATAAGGATGGCTATGATGGAGACTATCTGAGTGGAAGCGGTGCCATTGTTTCTGGGCCCGAGTGTTTTAGTAGAGCCATTCGATCTACAGAGATCCCCCCAACTTCAGGTTGGTGGTTTGGGATAAGCAAGTTCTCCGACGAGTCGAAGTCGGAAACATGGTTAGATGATTACCAAGTGGATGTGCAGATTGGTGGAGGAAATGACAACATAGCCATGAAGCACTTGTACTTGATGTTGGATGGATCGGCCCGAGCGTGGTTGAATCGTTTGGCTCCTTCTAGCATCTATTGCTGGGAGGATCTTGCCCGAGTATTCATCAGAACTCTCGAGGGCACTTGCAAGCGTCCAACTGGTTTGATAGATTTGCAGCACTGTGTTCAGAAGCCTAATGAGACCTTGATAGATTACATTCAACGTTGGCCCACCTTGCGTCATACAATGGAGAACGTTTCCAAGCACCAAGCCATTTGTGATTTTAAGGCCGATGTGAAGTACAAAGGGCTTTACCTGAAGTTTGGGCGGATAGGTGATATTTTCGTGAGCAAGATGATGGATATTGCCACTCGGTACGCCAATGGCGAAGAGGAAGACTGCCTGCGCAGTGGCAAGGGAAAAGCAGTCGACAACGATGCCGACAGCAATTCCAGTCAGAAACAGAAGCGCAGAGCTGATGCCCCTGCTTAGGCAGAGGCGGCCGCTGTGGCGGCGCAAGGAAAAAATAAGGGGACATCCAAAGGGCAGTTTACCCCCCAAAAAGGAAAGAATCAGTCAGGAACTGATGTTATGGATTTACCGTGTGCAATCCACAGGAAGAAAGATGAGGAAGGCAATTTTATATTGCCAAAACACACCACTTGACATTGTAGATTAATGATCTGGCAGTTCAAGGAAGGAAAGTCGAGTGAGAAGTCTCTCGGAAAGGAGGAGGATGAAGACAAAGAAGAGTTTCCCGAAGTCAATGCCACTCTGATGATTTTTGCTGATGTAGAAAGCAAGAGTCGACTGAAATTTATAAACAAGGAGGTCAACATGGCTGTTCCTGCAACCCCCACGTACCTGAAATGGTCTCAGACCGCTATCATGTTTGACCAGTCGGACCACCCTGCTTGTTTTGGTTACCCTCACAATATCATCACAGATAATGGTACAAATTTATCAAAGGGGGCTATGCGAGCATTCTGTGACAGTGAGCACATCCGGCTTGATGTTTCCACGGTTGCTCATCCATAGTCAAACGGTCAAGCGGAGCACGCTAACCAAGAAATCTTGAGAGGTATCAAACCCCGGCTTATGGTTCCTTTGTAGCAAATGCCGGGTTGTTGGGTGGAGAGTTGTCATTCGTCTTATGGAGCAGCAGAACCACTCCTAACAGATCAACGGGTTATACGCCTTTACTCATGGTTTATGGTGCAGAGGCCGTGTTACCAAGTGACATCCGTCATGACTCGCGACGAGTGGCGGCTTACGTTGAGGTGGACAATGAAACGGCGCGTCAAGATGCCTTGGATGCCCTGGAGGAGGAACGTGATCTAGCGGCGGCTTGGTCGGCGATTTATCGACAAGACCTGCGCTGCTATCATAGACGTAGGTTCAAGACCCGGACGTTTCAAGAATGTGACTTAGTGCTACGGTTGATTCAAGATCAAATAGATGCGCACAAGTTATCCCCTCCATGGGAAGGACCTTTTGTGGTCAGCAGAAATCTCAATAACGGGTTATATTATCTCATTGACATCCAAGACGATTCATATACCTCGGGGCAGGAGACCCGCCGGCCGTGGAACATAGCGCATCTACGACCTTACTATACTTAAGTTGTCAAGACTTGACATTGTACACCATCATTTTACATATCATATATCTATATGAATAAAGTGGGCATCCCTACAAGCCGGGGCCTCTGACGTTTCACACATCTCAATCTGTGCAAAAGGTGAAAATATGATCGTCCAGGGGGCTTCCCACCCACCGGGTGTAGCTTATCACATCCTATTGGTCGGCTCTCAAGCCAAAATAGTTGACTCCGTCGACAGGATCGTCCAGGGGGCTTCCCACCCACCGGGTGTAGCTTATCACACCCTATTGGTCGGCTCTTAAGCCAAACAATTGACTCCATCAACAAAGGTCATTTGGGGGCTTCCAACCCACCGGGTTTAGCTTACACACCCTCTTGATCCGCTCTCAAGCCAAATAGGGTTAAACCTGCCTGTGAGACTGATGCTGCTCCGCTAGGTGACCCGCCGAACTCTTACCAGTTAATCTCGCCTGGCGACCCTGAGCCGGTTCAAAGAACTTAACGGCCAATCTCGATAGAGACCCTGTACTGGTTAAGGTTAAACGGCGGCTATTGTCATGTGAGGGACGGCTTACGGAAAGCAAGGATAAACTCTCCCATCTAGTGCCGACTCTCCGCTATGTGGCCCGTTCGTACTCTTAGACAGTAAATCCTTAAGGACCTTGTACTGTTTAAGGTTAAAACGACGGATTTGTTTCACATGGCAGGCAGTTTTTGGGCTATCAGGGTGCTCACGCCCTGCCGTGTCTCTTCTGGGATGTCACACTTCCTTTCAGTTAATCTCGCTTAGAGATCGTGAGCCGTTCAAAAGAAATTGACGGCCAATCTCGATAGAGACCCTGTACTGGTAAGGAGTTTTAAGTGGCGAGTTAGCCCAGCAGAACTGGCACATGAAATATTATGAAAAAGCAAGTTAGGAAGATACAATATCTTTGGGTTACGCTATTCTAAGCCGCCCTCCTAACAATGTGAAGATACATCTATTCTTGCAGGTCGGTTAAAACCACCAAGAGTCAGCAAAACATCTAATATGAGTCGACAATGCAAGGTAGATGTCATATGTTAAGCCGGACAATTTAATATGTGCATGATTGCACAATTCAGGCAAAGATAAGGTTTACTATAATCCTATTAGAGACGCTCTCTACAGATCTTAAAAGTGGTCATTCAAAGTTTTTTACACTGCTCTATGATGGGTCGCAAGGTCGGCTTATCCATGGCGTTACCGAAGTCGTTAGTTCGACGACGGGTTACCTTCTGGCGGATTTTCGACCTCCATGATATGGAGATTGTCCATGTCCCAGTTGCAGTTGGTTAAAGCCGCAAAGTTTCCCTCTTCAAAGAGGGGGGATGGGTCAAGATCAGAAGCAAAGAGGTGCTTACTGAGTGCAGGGGTCAAGTCCTTTGCTTCAAAGGTTGGACCGCGTATTCTCTTGTGCTCGACATTATAAGCCGCCTGGTATGTTGACAAGTTCACTTCCTTTGATAACACGGAAGCGAGGACTTTTAAGCTTTAACACACTGTCCGTAGTTAGCCTCCGTAAAGTCTGAGTCGCCATCCTTCTTGGAGGGAAACCCGTCCATCATGTCTTCGGGAGTCAACTCTAGAGCAAAAGCCAACGTCCGGCTTATGGCTGTGATGGCTCCCTGTCGGGCGGCTGATCTCTTAAGCTCTTGGATCTGTTTTGGCAGGGTGGACAGCAGTTCTATGACCCCCTTCATAGTCAGTGGGATGTTATCCTTATAGAGTACCGCCTTGATCGTGTAGAGAGCTCCGAAGTATAGCTGCTCTGTCAAAGTATAGATAGCTTTCAGAGGCAGCAAACTGTTAGAAGCAAGTTGACGGCTCCTTGGACCTGCATAAGATGGATTTTTGGTCATAAGTCACCAGTATAAGTATTCATACAAAATTTTTGGCTAAGCATTTAAATACTTACCAAATATGACAGCGGACATCTTCCTGATATGGTGCTTCAAGGATTGTTGCTCATTTGACACAATCACGAGCCGCTGGTCAGCATTGTCTGCTCGTTGAATCAGGGCAGCTTGTTCTGTTTCAACAGACTCTTTGAAAGCAGTAAAGTCAGCTTTAATCTTTGTCAGTTCCTCGGCAAGGAGCCGACACTTTTCATTGACCTTGCTTCGGGCGGCTTGCTGGGTGGCCAGATTGCTCCTTAAACCGGTCAATTCTGACCCGACCTCGTTTAAAGATTCATGTGACATATCAAAATGCAGAATAAGTCGCTAGGATGAAATTTTATCAGATGATGAAGATTAAGACAATATTATGCAAGTCTCAAGTAGATTGCAAGCAATATGTTTGACACTTGGGGGCTAATGTCTATTTGATCTCCAAGATTACAATGCAGTTTCGGCTCATCTTCATCAAGTTAATCCGGAACTTGGGCGCTACAAGCTGGCTCTTCAAATTATTTACAATGAAAGTTCTGACTCAAATTTATCAAAATTGAGCTGGCCCTTGGGGGCTACAATTGGCTCTTCAAACTATCCACATTGAACCTCCGACTCAACTTTATCAAAATTGAGCCGGCCCTTGGGGGCTACAATTGGCTCTTCAAACTATCTACAATGAAGCTCCGACTCAACTTTATCAAAGCCGAGCCGGCCCTTGGGGGCTACGGATGATGCATTGAGCAACCAGTTCTAAAGTAATAGTTGAGGCCTACATGCTAAGTATGTCTACTTCTAGCAAGATTTGAAGACCCGACTTACCATTAGCTAATATTAACCCGGTTTTTGGCGGCTACGTAAGGGTATAAGGTAAGGAGAGTGAGAGTACCTCATATTTCTTCTTCATCAGGTTGACAAGCTTGAGCTCCAGGTCCCGGCTTGTAGACATGCGGTTCAGATAACCAGCGTGAAGCTCATCGACTGTTAGCTTCTCTAGTGCAGGGAGCTCAAATTCCAACTTGTTAGAGGTTTCAGTCGCCTCAGTGTGCTTTGTTAATACATAAGGTTGAGGAGAGTGAAAGCCAGTGCTGGTAGTATGGACGTTTGGAGTATTTGAATTGTCAACAATCTTGGAAGGGCTCGGCATCTTGGAATTGGCCCTCGGAGGACTCTCAGGAATCATATCGTCGGCCGCCGGTTCAACAGAATGACGAGTTTCTTCAAGCGCCTCTTTGGAAGCTGCCGAGGGATCAACAGGCGGCACGGGAGAATCCGTCTTGGCAGGCTCCGACTCTTGAGCTTTGTGGCCAGGGGTAGACCCGCTGGTCTTCCTTTGTTTTGCTTGGGCCCTGGAAAACACCGAAGGTCATGGTTTGAGCTTTATATATAACACAAGTTTGAACATAAGCATAAAAGACACAGACTCTGGGTTAATCTTCAGAGGCGGCAGAGCAGTTTCGGTAGAGTCGCTGGACGAAGGGGGTGATTCCTGAAAGCATTTAAGACAATATAAGACAGTGTCGAATTACAAAGACAAGTTTGATAAACAAAGTCAGGTTGAACAGATACCTCAGCCGGCCACTTCCGTTGAGCCGGAGATAACCCGACCATGAGATCATTAGAACCGGTGCTCCAGGTCTGGCGTCGGGAGATTTGTTGTTGCTTTTTCAAAACAAAGTGGGGGTCTAAGTAAGCAAGAGGATGAGAAAGTGGGACTTTTCGGCGGCCCGCCATATCTTCTGTGGTACAAGATGTTCTGAGTCGGATGAAACGTAAGTTACCTTAGGAACGTTGGCGTGGCTTGTCTCCGTTTCGTCCTGTGAATAATTATTGTCAATAAGGAGCATGAAGAGACGACCAAGAGAATCAAGTTCTACCTCTGAGTCGTTAGATTCTGGCTATTCTTCGGACTATTCTTGGGGTGCAGTTTTCTTCTTTCGACCGTCAGTCTTCTTGTTTGACTTCTTCGGAGGAGGAACGTACTTCTTTTTCTAGAAGACGGAATTGGCCTGAAAATACAAGTCGGCAAAAGGTTAAAAGATTGCTAAGTATAGCTAATACAGAGATAAGGACATCGAGAGTCGCCCTTACGTCTGGGGCCGGGTTTGCGACACAGAAAGGTGCTAGCCCAATGGCACCGCAAGCTCCTGAAGACTCATGGACGAGGTTGTTGATGGTATCCACAATATTATCCTCTGATAATGTTGTCGGGTTAAAGCAGAGGGGGTCATCAGACTAGCCTGTGTATTCGCACATGAGGCGGCGTCGCCGGCTCAGGGGCATGACCCTCCAAGAAATCCAGTAGCGGGTTAAATCCAGGCCCGTCAGTCTATTGGCCATAAGAGCTTTAATATTTGCGTGAGCTGGAGCGTACTTCGCCCGCTCAGAGGCTGACAGTCGGCCAGGGAGCTCAGTTGTTGTCTTGAGCCAGGATGGACGATAACCCGGCAAGGGATGCTCTCGCTCTGGGAGGTGTCTTTGCAGTAAAACCAAGTCTTATTCCAATCTTTAGGATGACTTGGCATCTGAACAGCCGGAAAATTTATGTCCCATCGCCTCTGAATGGAAATCCCGCCAAGCTCTAAACTTGGACCAGCTTTCACCTCCGTCTGGTGGTTCGCATAAAAGAACTCACGAAGTAGACCAACGGACGGATCTTCTTGCAAGTAAACTTCATTGAGTATTTGGAAGTTGCACATGTTGGAGACGGAATTAGGAGCGAGGTCTTGAGGGTGTAGTTTGAAGAAGTGAAGAACGTCCCGGAAGAATTTTGAGCCGGGTGGGCTAAAACCGCGCACGAGATGATCCGAAAATACAACTACTTCACCCTCCCGAGGAACGGGCTTTTGCTCATTGCCTAGAACCCACCAATGGATGACATCTTTGGCGGGTAAAGTACCCGCGTCTACAAAATCCATCAAGAAATCCTTTGTGACAATGGAGCCGACCCAATTGCATGAATTGGATGCACGAGACATGGTTGCGACTTAAAACTGTGCAAAGTAACAATTTGTGGCTAGTCAGAAGATGACAAACAGACTAAGGGCGGTTAAAAAGTTTAAGTGCTATAAAGTTAAGTCACCAGACCAGTTTTGATGAGAGTCAGAAGTTCACTGGCGAGTCATGTTTGCAAAACAACAAGGCAAAATCTTACTAAGTGTGGAAAACAGGTTTCACAAACTACCTATGTAGTTATGGATCTACAAAACAGAGGAAAATTGGGTTTATTCTAGACCTAGCGATGAACAGTCGAACCAGTGACATTTTGAAGACAGTGAATAGAGCAACTACAGATCTGCGTGATGCTATTATCGACTTCCTAAGGTCTACCGCGATGGAACAGAGGACGATATCGTGTTCGATGATATGTATACTATCTGCCATTGCAGAGAAGCTCGTGTTCTAGCAGCGGAGAACTGCATGAAAACCCTACTAGAAGCTACAGATCTCAGAAGCGGAGGAGAACTCACCGGAGATGACGCGACGGATGCGGGCGATGTTCTGGTCCGACCAGGTTGATGCAACGGCCTGGCGAGACGACGGCGTGAAAGCTTCACCGGAGCGGAAGGATGCTGGAGCGACGGCGTCGGGAGGAATAAGAAGAGGCACGAGCGGAGAAGGAAATGAAACTACCCTCCGCGGTCCTATTAAATAGGCAAAAAGTGGAAATGGGCACTAGAATCCAGGCGACGGAGGTTAATTGACCAAGACGGACGCCTCGATTTTTGGGATATTAGTTTAATAGCAGAAAGATCCATTGCGGTCGTCAAAGAATCTTTTTGATGTCGCTGACATGACGTCACGGCGGGTTACTTTGTCTTACTGTCAAGTGGTAATGAGCAAGACTCGCCGCCAAGTGAGATGGAAGATTGAGCAAGACTCACCGCCAAGTGAGACGGAAGATTGAAATGAGCAAACTCAAATCAACTTGGGGCCTAATATTTGGGATATAACCCCATGGTGAGACCCGCCCAGGAGGGGCCGGGTCACACCTGGCGGCTCATGGGCCAGACCAAGGATGGGCTTGGAGACTCAAGCCTTGGCGTTCGGCGGCTCACCATGATGGGCCAAGATGAGGCCTAGGCAAAGAAGTGAGGAAGACCCGGGCGGGTAAGCTACCCAGAGACGGCTTGCTCCAAAAGGCAAGACAACATAGAGATAGACTCAGACACGTTGTAAGAGTCAGTATGCGACTTGTGTAAGCCGTGTTCTTGACCTCCTATATAAGGGCGTGACCTGGGGCGACTTAAGCAGAGACCAACTAATCGAGTGCTAGGTCAAGCAATTCCGCTACCTTGTAATCGATACTCCAATCAATACAACACAAGCAAGACGTAGGCTATTACCTCTACTTGAGGGGCCGAACTTGGGTAAACTCGTCTCCTTCGTCCCAACCAACCCTTTGAGTCCATCACCTTAGTGATGGCCTCGAATCTAAGTCCTCGGACATTAGTCGTGATAAAACCACGACATTGCTCGTGTCGCTACCCCCGGTTGGCAAGCTCTAGTGGTGGATCCTGTTGTGCAAGGCACTCGACTCCACAAGGTTCTCATGGACAGAGAGAGTTGTTTGAACATCCTGTATGCTGACATCCTCAAGGGGATGGGCATTCCGATGTCCCGACTCAGTGAGAGGAATATGCAGTTCCATAGAGTCATCCCTCGGAAGAAGGCCAAATCACTCGTCCAGATTGCATTAGATGTGGTGTTGGGCACCGATAAGAATTTCTGCAAAGAGAAATTGACGTTTGAAGTTGTAGACTTCCAGAGTGCATACCATGCCATCCTAGGTCGTCCGACTTATGCCAGTGTCATGGCCTGTCCATGCTACGTGTACCTCAAGCTGTAGATGCCCGGGCCCAAGGGTGTGATCACAGTCACAGGCTATCGATAGAGAGCTGAAGAGTGTCTTCAGCAAGGCTCCAAAATCGCTGACCATCAGATGCTTGTGGTCGAGTTGGAAGAGTACAAGAAGAATACTAATCCTATCGATCTGCTGTGGGCCAAGAAGCCCGCCTCTGAGTATGCTTTTCAGTCGACAGGTGAGGTGAAGAAGGTGCACATTCACCTGACGAATCCTAATGCTGCCTCGACCAACACTTCGATGATGCTTGACAACAAATAGGAAGGCGGGCTCATCTAGTTCCTCCGTGAGAACTGGGATATCTTCGCATGGAAGCCTGCGCACATGCTATGTGTACCCAAGGAACTGGCTGAGAACCAACTGAGAGTTGACCCGAAGGCCAAGCCTATGAAAGAGCACTTGCGCTGGTGGCAGCAGAGAAGCGGAAGGTAATCGGCAAGGAGGTGGCTCGTCTCTTGGCGGGTAAGTTCATATACGAGATTTACCACTTCGAGTGGCTCTCAAACGTCGTCATGGTCCCCAAGAAGGACACGTCACTCCTCATGTGTATTGAATTCAAACATATCAATTGGGCTTGCCCGAAAGATCATTTTCCGCTCCCCCTCATTGATCAGATTGTCGACTCAATTGCGGGGTGCGAGCGTTTATCTTTTCTTGATGCATACTCTGTCTACCATCAGATCCGTCTGTTTGGTCCAGATGAAATAAAGACAGCCTTCATCACCCCTTTCGGGTGTTTCTGTTATATCACCATGCCTTTTGGTTTGAAAAATGGTAGCGCTACTTTCATGCGCATGATTCAAAAATGCCCGTTCGAGTAGATCCCTCAAAATGTCAAAGCATACATGGATGATATTGTCATCAAGTCTCACAAAGGTTCCGACCTGCTGACTGACTTGGCTGAAACATTTGCCAATCTGAGGAGGTACGATATCAAGTTAAACCCGTCCAAGTGCACTTTTAGGGTTCCCGGCGGCAAGTTGCTCGGTTTCCTTGTTTACGAACGAAGAATCGACATCAATCCTAAAAAGTTCGGCGCCATCACCTGAATGAAAAGCACTGAGCGTGTGCATGATGTCCAGAAGCTCACAGGTTGCTTGGCGGCGTTGAGTAGATTCATTTCTGGTATCGGTGAAAAGGCATTGCCTTTATACTGACTGATGAAGAAGTCTGATACGTTCGAGTGGACTCCAGAAGCTGAAGCAACATTTGTCGAGCTTAAAGCCCTACTTTCCACCCTCCGGTGCTTGCTGCTCCGCACAACAAAGACCCCTTGCTCCTGTACATTGCTGCCACTAATCAAGTTGTCAACACGGTTCTCATTGTCGAGTAGGAAGAGGAAGGCAAAGCTTACAAAGTCCAACGTCCAGTTTACTATATTTCTGAAGTATTGACTCCTTCAAAGCAAAGGTACCCACATTACCAGAAGCTCTCTATGGTATATATCTATCAGCGAAGAAGGTGGCACACTACTTTCAAGACCACTCAATTTCAGTCGTTAGTGATGCTCCATTGTGTGAGATCCTCAACAATCGAGATGCGACTAGTCGAGTGTCCAAATGGGCTATTGATCTCCTCTACTTTGATATCAAGTTTGAAGCAAAAAAGGCAACCAAATCTCAAGCACTTGCTGATTTCCTGGCCGAGTGGATAGAACAGCAGCAGCCAATTCAAATCCACACGACACACTGGACCATGTTCTTTGATGGCTCGAAGATGTTGAATGGGTCTGGTGCTGGCATAGTATTGGTATCTCCAAAGGGTGACAAGCTCAGCTATGTCCTACAGATTCACTTTTCTTCCTCCAATAATGAAGCAGAATACGAAGCACTCCTATATGGGTTGCATATGGCCATCTCACTCGGCGTCAAGCGACTGATGGTATATAGTGACTCTGATTTGGTGGTTAACCAGGTGATGAAAGAGTGGGATTTCAGGAACCCTGCTATGAGTGGATACTGCAATGCAGTAAGAAAGCTTGAGAAGAAGTTTGAAGGTTTGGAACTCCATCATGTTCCCTGAGTGAAGAATCAGGCAGCTGATGAGTTAGCAAAGATTGGATCAACTCGGAAGCCTGTCCCCAGCGATGTGTTTCTGGAACACCTACATTCTCCTTCAATGCAGGAAGATCCCTTCACTGAAGAGCCCCCGCAAGCAATAAGCACCTCTAATTCGACTGAAGTTGATGTCCTGGCAGTCATAGATCTAGACATGGAGATTCTGGTCATCACGCCTGATTGGATGGTGCTGTATATTGCGTATATTCTGAGGCAAGAACTCCCATAGGACGAGGTTGAAGCTCGACAGATTGTCCGCGGATCTAAGGCCTTTACTGTGATGGATGATCAACTTTACAGAGAAATCGTAACTGGCGTAACTCAGTGATGCATCTCTCCCGAAGAAGATTGACTGGTCCTAGAGGAGATTCACTCGGGGACCTGTGGTCATCATGCGTCCTCTTGGACGATTGTTGCCAAAGCATATCGAGCTGGTTTCTTCTGGCCGCATGCCAACGAAATGGCTAAGGAGATTATTGATCACTTCGAAGGGTGCCAATTCTACTCAAACTTGTCGCACAAGCCTGCATTCGCCTTGAAGACTATTCCACTCGTCTGGATGTTCGTTGTTTGGGGTTTGGATATGGTTGGTCCCTTTCAAACGGGCCAGAGTGGATTTACCCACTCGCTCGTAGCAGTCAACAAATTGACCAAGTGGATTGAGGCCAAGCCCATAAAGAAGTTGGACTCGTGTACCGCAATAAAATTCATGAAAGAGATAATTTCCGGTATGGAGTTCCCCACAGTATCATTACAGATAATGGCTCAAACTTCAACTCGGAAGAGTTCAGACACATTTGCTTCACCCAAGGTACTCGGGTGGATTATGCATCCATTGCATGCCCTAAGACTAATGGTCAAGCTGAGCGAGCAAATGGCCTTATCCTTCAAGGGCTGATGCCTCGACCCATGCGAGATCTGGAGCATGTAGTTGGAGCTTGGGTTACTGGATTGTCGTTTGTTCCGTGGGGCTTTAGGATGACTCCTAGTCGGTCGACTGGATGCACTCCTTTCTTCATGATGTATGGAGCTGAAGACATTTTGCCGAGTGATATCCTTCACAATTCCCCTTGTGTAGATCTTTACTCCGAGGCTGAGGCTGAACAAGCACGACAAGATGGCGTAGATCTCCTGGAAGAAGAGCGCAAGATGGCTCTGATTCGGTCGACCATGTATCAACAAGATCTGCGTTGCTTCCACGCGAAGCATGTCAAGAGTCGGTCATTCCATGAAGGTGATCTTGTGTTCCGAGTGGATCAACAATGACCTCACAAGCTCGCCCCCGCGTGGGAAGGTCCTTTCGTCGTCACTAAAGTACTGAACAATGGAGGCTACCACCTCTACAACCTTAAGAAGACGATTGATGAGCCTCGCGCTTGGAACGCAAATTTACTTCGACATTTTTATACCTGAAGACAGAGTAGTTTTGCTGTAATAAAAGTACTCCAGACAATGTTGTTTATCAAAGTTATGACTTCTGCAGTCTTTTGTTGATTACGATCGCACAATCCTCTCACTCGGAGGCTTAGCTGTGAACCAGTTTTTGCATAAGACAAAAACCCTGCCGAGTGGATAGCATTCCATTCACTCAGAAACATAGATGTGAATCAGTCTTTGTCTAAGTTCAAAAATTCTCCAAGTGACGAGCGATCCTCTCACTCGGGGGCTTAGCTGCGAACTAGCTTTCGCCTAAGTTAAAGTCACTTCCGAGTGGATAACATAATGTTCACTCGAGAACTTAGCTATGAATCAGTCTTCATCTAAGTTCAAAAACTTCTCTGAGTGATGAGCGATCCTCTCACTCGGGGGCTTAGCTGCGAACCAGCTTTCGCCTAAGTAAAAAAACCTTCCGAGTGGATAGCATTCCATTCACTCGGAAACTTAGGTGCAAATCAGTCTTCGCCTAAGTTCGAAAACTTCTCCAAGTGACGATCGATCCTCTCACTCGGGGACTTAGCTACGAACCAACTTTTGCCTAAGTTAAAAATCCCTTCCAAGTGGATAGCATTCCATTCACTCGGAAACTTAGCTGCGAATCAGTCTTTGTCTATGTTCGAAAACTTCTCTGAGTGACAATCGACCCTCTCACTCAAGGGCTTAGCTGTGAACCAGCTTTCGCTGAAGTTAAAAAAACCTGCCGAGTGGATTGCTTTCCATTCACTCAAGAACTTAGCTGCGAATCAGTCTTTGTCTAAGTTAAAAACTTCTCCGAGCGAGGAGCGATCCTCTCAGTCGGGGGCTTAGCTGCGAATCAGTCTTCGGTTCAGTCCAAAATTCTTCCGAGTGCTGAACATCCATTTCATTCGCAAGCAAAAACAAATTGATCCAAAAAAGGATTGAAAGCAAAGTGCAGATAAATCCAAAGTTCCTAACGCGGATAAAAGTTGTTCGCGCAAACGAAAGTGCTCAGGCTTAAGGCCTGAATGAAGTATTAAACGATTACATCACCATTCGACATACCGAGGAAAATAAAGTTTTAACTCCGATCAAGGTTTTATCAAGCACCCGTGGGACTCGCGGGCTCAACAAAGGTTTCCAGATCAATCCCATCAACAATCCGAGTGGCCGCGTCGATGAAGGTCTCCATGAAGTCCTCGAATTGAAGTTTCTTCGTGTTGATCACCTGGAGAGCCTTTAGTTTGTTCTCCTTTGCCTCCTTGCAATGGACTCTGACGAGTGAAAGCACCATGTCGGCTCCTCAGCGTGCAACGTATTTTTTCCGTGCTTGCACTCGAGTGGGAATCTCATTGAGACGGGTCATCATCGACTAAAGGTCAGTTTGGAGGGTGTCTTCTGGCCATTGTTCTTTGTCAATCTTCTCTAGTACAGCCCTCAGTCGAGTGATATACTCTTCAACACTTTTGAGACGAACATCCAGACGAAACATATTGATGGCCACAGCGTCCCCGATGGGCGACTTGGTGGGAACCAGATTTGGTTTAATCTCCTTAGTCTCCTTTTCAACGTCTTGGCAGAATTCTATATGAAGAGGGAATGGAAAGATGGTCACGCTACTGTCCTATGGGAATTAAGGAAGCTCACTCAGCGAAAGAAAGTTACCGTCGAGCATGTTGAACATCTTCTTCGCAAAGTGTCCGAAGTACTTCTCCACACCATTGCTCCTCTTGTTCAGCTGTTCGGTCCTCTTGATCCCGTCAGCCCGTTCCTGCTTGAGTTTCACGTTCTCTTCTTCTAGATTCATAGCTGCGGCAAGTTTCTTCTCGACAGCCTCAGTTTTCTCCCTCACCACCTTTTGAGCATCACCGAGTGCCTTGTCCTTGTCCACCAGCGCCTTCTTCATGGTATCTAAAGAAATAACATCATTGAGTCGTGCTTGGAGTCGGCGATTCTCATCACACACGTTTGTTCGAGTGAGGACACTCGGTTCAAAGGATGGAAGATGAAAGTGATAGTGCAGTTGGTTGACAAAGATTACCTCCCAGGGTCCTCAGCTCAGCCTGTGCATGGTCCAGATTGTTCTTGGACACCTCCAGATCTAATTGAAGCTGATTCTTCTCCTTCTCCACATCGATGTACCGAGTGCCAAGTTCAGAAGCTTTCCGAAATCAACAAAGATGTAGTTCAGTCGACATTAAAATTTCTCCACTCCCGAGTGGAAAGGAATGAGTACAATCGACTGGTTGGCGACTCGCCGCCCCACCCCCACACCCCTGAAAAGCATCATATCATGGTTGATGGAAATGATGTACATGAAACCTGCGTCATATCATGGTTGATGGAAATGATGTCCATGAAACCTGTGTCTGAAAGCACATTTTCTCCCTTGGTGGTTTTGGTAATTAATAACAACATACGAGTCATTGAACTAATGTTTACACCAAGTATATTTCAGGAGAAGTTCAATGATAGGGATGGAAAAAGGATCGAGGAGATTGTGGAACTACCCCAAGATTCAAGGAAATAGGTTGGCCAAGCTTCAAGCAAGAGGACTCTACATTTTACATTTGTGAGAACTAACTTTGAGTCCATAGGAAAGACAATAGTATTAAAAGGGGGTAAGGTTTTGATGGTGAACAATATGCTCATACGTGCACAAGTAATAGACACCAAAAACATCCACAAACTCTCCCACCAAAGTCTGTCTGTAGCCTAACACTCAAAATCGGTGCAACCAACTTTCTATCCCGGTGCCACCGATTCCAAACCCTAGATAGACTCAGCCAAACCCTAGCCACTTCGGTGCAGCCGACACTGCTTTCGGTGCCATCGAGTTGGGTTGCCAACTTTCTGTTATGCAAGTTCACACTTTTGGTCCGTTAGAGAATGTTGAATCGATGTCACCGAGTTTGGCAATTCTGACCATTGGTCACCTTGTCGGTGCAACCGAGTTTCCTATATCGGTCTCATCGAGATTCCAAAGTTGCCACCTTTGGGTCACTTCGGTACAACCGAGATTAACACATCGGTTTCACCGAGTTGGTTATATTGTGTGTAATGGTTGGATTTTTGGGTATGCCTATGTATACCCCTTCACCACCACCCACTCGCAAAAAAGGCACTCAGAACAGTTCCCCACTCATACCTACTGATTTTCTGAGAGAGAACCACCTACCCTTGTGTTGAGGTCAAGATCTTCCACTCCAACCATATGGATCTTGATTTCTAGCCTCCCCAAGTTTCTTTCCACCAATCCCATCTCTTCTACCAAGCCAAATCTGCGAGAGAGTGATTGTATGTTGAGGAGTCTATCATCTTGAAGCACAAGAGCAAGGAGTTCATTGTCATTACCGAGCCTATAACCTTTTGGAGGGTGGTGCCTCCTAGATTGGTTAGGAGTTGCTTTGGAGCCTCCTATTTTGTGTTGTGGAGTGAACCAAGAAGTTTGTAAGGGCAAGGAGATCGCCTACTTCTTGAAGATCTACCCCGAGTAAGGCTAGTCCTCCGTGGATGTAGGCCGTCATGGTATAGTCAAGGTTGCTTCTTCATGGAACCTTCCGTGGGTAGAGCCCCCTGTGGACTCTCTCGACTGTTACCCTCCATGGGTTGAAGACTCCATGAACGTGGATGTACGATAGCACCACCTATCGGAACCACGGGAAAAATCATCGTGTCTACAATTGCGTTTGATCCTCCTACCCTATCCTTTTAGACATGCTTGTTGTTACTTTCCACTGCTATACTCTTGGACTTGCATGTGTAGGGTCTACTTGATATGTTATGAATGCTAAAACTTGCCAAAAATTAAAATTGGGAAAAAGCATAGTTTTATTTGGTCAAGTAGTCTAATCACCCCCTCTCTAGACCTACTTTCGATCCTACAAGTGGTATCAGAGCTTTGGTCTCCATTGCATTGGTTTCACAACCTAGGAGAAGTATGGCATCTAGTGAGGGAAATTATTAGCGTAGAGGTCCGTACTTTGATGGCACTAATTTTTCTAGTTGGAAGCATAAAATGAAAATGCATTTGCTTGGTCATAATCCTGCCATTTGGGCTGTTGTTCGTGTTGGCTTGCAAGGTGAATTCTTTGGTGATGGAAGAGAACCGGATCGTGAAGCAAACGCGGAAGAATTGAAGATGTTGCAACTCAATGCTCAAGCATGTTACATTATCTTCAGCCATCTTGAACAGGCAAAATAGATTTGTGATACTTTGGTTGACATGCACGAAGGAACTAAGTCCATGAGAGAATCCAAGTTAGATGTTCTTCAAGGTCAACTTGATAAGTTCAAGATGAAAGATGGTGAATGAGTCGCTGAAATGTACAATGGCTAGCTCTCATCACAAATGAGATTGCCGGCTTAGGAAGCGAAGAAATGACCGACAAGTTCATCATCAAGAAGATACTTTGAGCTTTGGATGAGAGATATGACACAGTGTTCACCTTGATCCAAATGATGCCCAACTACAAAGATCTCAAACCAACGGAAGTGATTGGTAGAATTGTTGTTCATGAGATGACACTCAAAGACAAGGAAGAGCTTCACCACAAGTCTAGCGGTGCTTACAAAGCCACAAGTGATTCTCCCGCTACCTCAAGCGACAACCTTGTTACGAATGAAGAGATAAGCCTCATGGTCAAGAAATTCAACACGTTCTACAAGAATATAAGCAAAGATCGTGGCTCCAACTCAAGACATGAAGAGAAGCGTTCGTCAAGTCGTGACCAAAATTGCTACAATTGTGGGAAGCCCGGACATTACTCCAATGAGTTCTTGGCTCCCTACAAACGAAGAGAAGACTCACCAAGAAGACGAAGCTCGAGAGATGAATCACCTCGAAGATAGAGAAGGAGTAGAGATGATCATTATGAACGAAGACCCTCAAGGAGAAGTAGGGACTCGAAGAAGAAGGACAAGTACACCAAGAGCTACTCAATAAGGAAACATCAAGCTCATGTTGATGAATGGGTTTCTGGCTCCGACTCCGGCAACCACTCCGAGAGAAGCTATCATTCCAACTCCGACTATAGTCAAGATGATGGTGTTGCCGGAATTGCTCTAGTGACAACCAACTCCTATGATCTATTTGATTCACCAAATGAAGGGAGTGGAAGTTGCTTCATGTCTAAAGGCCCCAAGGTATCACACCCCGAATATCTTGATTTCAATAGTGATGAAGATGATTTGCTTTACGATGATGACTTGCTATGTGATAAAACTAGTGATGTTGATGAACTTGATATTTCTCATGCTAGTCAATATAGATCAATTGACGATGATAAGATGAAAATAGAAGAACTAACTAAAGAATTTATCACTCTTAAGTTATCCCATGAATCTAGTCTTGAAGATCGTAGAGAGCTTGTAGAACTCATGAGAAGCTACGCTTCGAGAAGCTCAATTTTGAGTAAGAACATGAATTTGTTAAAGCTATCAATGACGATCTCCGAAAGAAGACTTCATCTTATCTTGCCAAATGACTACTCTTGTCTACATTCATGCCACAAGTCAAATGTAAAAAAACTAGTAACAAAGGCAAGAAAGGTTCTTCATCTAGTAGAAACAATAAAAATGCTAAATCCAATGATGTTGCTCCTAGTAGTTCTATTGATTCCACTAATGATGCTTATCTTAGCCAAGTTACACTTGAGCAAGAAATTGCTTTAATGAAAGGAATTATATATAAAGGTATGTACAAGAGTTTTGAAGGATACAAACAATTTGATGAGATTGTATGCAAGCATGGAGGATATCGGAAGAATCATGGTGTTGGCTACTTCAACGCTAATGGAGTTGAATGGGAAGAAGGTCAATACCCCAATCCCATGTTTGTTCCTCAAAAACAAAAGTATGAAAATACTCTTCCCAAGGGAAGAAAGTTGCAAGATGACCTTCCACCACAATACACCAAGCTCAAGGGCAAGAACAAGCTCCAAGAGGACTTTGACTATTATGAAGATGAGCCCCAAGATTTGGTGAAGTGGGTTCCCAAGTCTACTACAAGTTTAACTTCTACAAGTGCTACTTCAACACCAAGGAGACACATCAAATTGATGTGAGTCCCCAAGAAGAAGAACTAGAAAGTTCTTGAGGGGTGACTCTACCAATGAAATTCACTCACATTCATTATTGGCAAGATCTACTTGCAATCAATAGAAACCCTATGCAATAGTTCAAGGAGTCACACATCCCTCAAAGGTAAGCAATAGACAAGGTATTCAACAATTCAATGGACATCATCACATATGCTTTGCACTCCATGTCCATAGATATTCCTCTATTTGTCTCTTGTGTGTTGGGACTAACCCATGTAGGTGAGAAGAGTAAGGAAACAACAAGGATGCTCCCAACTCTTGGTGATCTTCATCAACTTTGAGCATCCACCACTACCTCACCAACATGAAGTCTTCATCGGCAAAACCCAAGGTTCGTTTATCGCTCTCATGGGGGGATGTCACATCAAGGGGGAGCTTTACTCTAAGACTTGAGTCAAAGCATCTCTTAGAATGTGACAACATTAAATGCTTTATGTAAAAGTGGTAACCCAGCTTGTGCTTAAATGATGATTATGACCTATGATCAAGTACTCTTACTTGGCTCCTATGTCAAATACTCATATATAGATTACTTCGTCATCGCCCAAGTGCTTATTAGATGGTAAAGTGTTTGTGCATGTTTGCCATGATTTCATTTGACATCTTATTGGGTGAGCATGTTGGTCTGGATTTATTTACTCATTCAAGGATATCCAATTATTGCTATTTGGCTTTTGATTTATCTTTTGCCTATTGGATATACAAGAATGCCTAGGACCACTTCTTTAGCTATCTATGCTTTCTCACCTCATACTCTATTCATGTTGCATCACAAAATTTGAACAAGTGCTTTTCGATCCCTCTGTGTGTGGAGCACTCGGAGTTCCGTATCGACAAGGACGGACCATTAAAACCTCCCAAGTGCATCTCGGTGGAACCAACCACAAAATCTCGGTCTCACTGAATGCCTAGGGTTGATCTAGTTTTCAATCTCGGTACCACCGATTCCATTTTCTCGGTTGCACTGAGTTCCCTGTCAGCTGACAGTTGAGGAACTCGGTGACACCGACAGTGGTGGGTATATAAGCTGTGGACCCCAATGCTTTGAAATTCAATCTCAATCGTCGTGCCCCAGAACCCTAAGCTGCCGCCTTCGAGATCCCTAGTCGTCTCCCTTGTCTCCCTGCGCTCCTCCACCGCTGGGAATCGCTGCTGCCGATGAAATCCTCTCCCTCGTCGCCGCCGTAGAGGATTCACGCCAAGTTAGGGTACGGATTCGACCTCTTTTGCGCTCCTCGTCGGATACTTGCGCAATGGATTGAAGTTTATCTATAAGCCTCTATTTGCACTCACTCCTATCCACTCAAAATTCAATGTTCTAGCGAATATTAGATTTTCTAGGGTTTTGCCGTCCGCCCGATGGAACTCGGTGGAACCGAAGCGAACAAATCGGTCTCACTGATTTGACTTTCTGTGTTGCTGAGAACTGTTTCGCTGGAACCGAGTACTTCTTTTCGGTCTCACTTAAAAGAGTGCCAAGGTTTTGTTAAGAGGGACAGTCAGTCTCGGTGGCACCGAAAATTTTGCTTTGGCGGTACCGATATTCATTTGACAGAATGCAAAAACTTTGAAAATCTATTGTTCAAACTTTCAAAAACCAGCCTCATTTTGTGATGACTCATCTACTTCTGCTCTTCTATACTCTATTTACAGGGTCAGTATGTCAGATGCTGAGGACAGTCAGAATATGCCAAAGCAGGGTGCTGACATGCATTTAGGCACAAGCCCAGAGTCCAGTTCTTTTTCAGATCCAGGCACCCCCAGCTCCCATGGGTTGCCTAAGGCTGCCACCAGGACGAGGAAGAAGCTAAATTCTGATGAAGAAGATTCAGATTTTGTTCCTAAGGAGATTCTTTCCAAGAAGCAAGAAAAGGCTACTAAGAAGTCAGCAACCGAAGCTACTTCTTCCAGAAGAGTTGTCAGCAAGGTCTATGCCAGCTCTAAAACTATCAAAGCACATGAGAGTGCTAGAGCCACACTTTATGTTGATCCCCCAAGGAAGTCTATGCCTAAGAAGGCAGGGAAGAAGAGAGCTAGAAAAAGGATCATTCATGTGATTGACAGGCCTACCTCCATGTATGAAGATCCATAGGAGGCTCCTGGTGCTTCTACTGAGGAAGAGGAGGCAGAACATGTTGAGAAGGCTCCTCCCAAGAACAAGGACAAGAAACTTTTCGCTGATGCTATGTCAAAGTCTAGCACATCCAAGAGCACCAAGCCTACATCCAAGAAGGCTGCTACACAAAAGTCCAAGAGGACTACCAGAGATATTCTAGCTTCTAAGAAGAACAAGGGAACTGCCTCCAAATTTGAAGATGATGATGACTTGACAACATTAATGAAGCTCAGACCACATCTTCCAGTACATGATGTCAGCCACTTAGTTGCTAAAGATATGAAGAAGAGGAAAGACTTGGGATTGAGAGCTTGGAGAGCTATAGATCCTTATGCTCAGAGGAAGAAAACTGTTGTTGACTACATGTTCTAGACTAGAGAGCAACAAGGCTTTTATGAGACAATGCTGCTAGACAAGAGCCCAGCTGTTAGCGATATGAGATATGTTGATTGGAAATTCATTAAGGAGAATGAGGACTACTTTCCAAGTGTCCAAGATAATTTCCACTGCATTGGTCTGGATGAGTTCATTGGCAGAGAGCTTGCTGCATGGAACGATGAGATGATCATGCAATTCTACTCCACTGCAAGTTTCTATGGAGATGGTAGAATTGTATGGATGACTGAAGGAGTAAGGTATGAATCCACTGTTGAGGAGTGGGCTGCACTTCTAGGAGTTCCAGAAGCTCAGGATGGTGATCTGGATGTATACTCAGACTCCAAGGCGAGTCACAATGCCATGAAGGATATGTATACTCCTATCCCTGCACACAAAGTGCAATCTCACAAGCTAGGATCCATCTACTATCTACAAGCAGGCCTCCATACCATGAACACTATTCTGAGGCATACCTTGATGCCTAAGTCAGGAGATGACAAGATGATCCGAGGCTACTCCATTAACATGTTGATCCACCTTGACGGACATACCAGGATTAAAGTTATGGATTTGATTGTTGAGACAATCAAGAGGGTTGCTACTGATCAAAAGTGCTCTTGCTGCTATGCACCCTATATCAGATGCTTATCAACTCTCAGTTGGAGAAGCACATATTTTCTCTAGACCGTCCACATCTACCCCTATAGCCAGAACTCGAGGATAATGTTGTGGTGATGGACCCAGATCATCCCACATCTGCTCCATCATAGGCAGAGGCAGAAGCAGTTTGAGCCGCTAGTGCTCAAGCCCCCAGATCCATAAACGAGCAAACGGATCTTTTGATCTCAGCAGTTCACGGCATGTAGAAGGATATCCAGGGGATTCTAGACAACAAGAACAGTGTCGTGAGGATCTTTGAGACAAGGATCAAGACTATTGGTGATAAGGTGGACAAGTTGTCGAAGATAGTTATAGAGTTTTAGAAGGAAGTTGACTCAGTGCACATTCCTCGGGTCTCTTCTACTTCTGATGATTTTGATGGATCACCTCTTAGGCCGAGCACATAGTTCATTACTCAGGCTAGATCAGCTACGGTGCCTGTACCATACTTGAGGCCCTCTTCATCAGCTCCTTCTACTGTCAGCACAGCTCCTGCTCCATCAGCTCCAGTACCTCCAGTGTCTACTCCAGCTCCATCCACGACATCTGCAGAGATCTTCACCGATGTGTTCTCTCGAATCCTTCATCAACAACCGGAGGAGATCAGCCCAAGAATGCTTAGATATATGCCTTTGAACTTTTTGGTAACTTGTTGCCAAAGGGGGAGAAGTGTATATAGATCTTTAGGCTTCGAGTGAGAGAGTGTGTGGTGTTTGTTGCTTGTTTTCAAAAAAAAAATCTTTTGGTTGCCGTGATACACTTTTGGTTGCTTGTGATACACGTTTGATGATGTTTGATCATACGCTTTAATGTGCGATGTTACTATTTCCTATCATCTTAATGCTTATGTGATGATCATTCATCTTTGCTTGATTGTGTTTTGCTATGATGTTCATTCTAATTATTCTCGCACACCACCAAGTGGTATGTGACATGTAAGAAGTGACCCATGTACCTAATCGATTGTGCATTTGCATTCAAACGCAAATTTAACATAATGCACAAATTTAGGGGGAGCTCTTGCTTATCACATACTTCTCAAAGCGACGATCATATTCATTGATTATACTTTGTCAAAGCTTTGATCTATATGTTGTCATCAATTACCAAAAAGGGGGAGATTGAAAGCACATTTGCTCCCTTGGTGGTTTTGGTAATTAATAACAACATATGAGTCATTGAACTAATGTTTCCACCAAGTATATTTCAGGATAAGTTCAATGATAGGGATGGCAAAAGGATTGAGGATATTGTGGAACTACCCCAAGATTCAAGGAAATAGGTTGGCAAGCTTCAAGCAAGAGGACTCTACATTTTACATTTGTGAGAAATCACTTTGAGTCCATAGGAAAGCCAATACTATTAAAAGGGGGTAAGGTTTTGATGGTGAACAATATGCTCATACGTGCACAAGTAATAGACACCAAAAATATCCAAAAACTCTCCCACCAAAGTCTGTATCTAGCCTAACATTCAAAATCGGTGCAACCAACTTTCCTATCCCGATGCAACCGATTCCAAACCCTAGACAGACTCAGCTAAACCCTAGCCACTTCGGTGCAGCCGGCACTGCTTTCGGTTCCACCGAGTTGGGTTGCCAACTTTCTGTTACACAAGTTCATTGTTTCGGTCCGTCCGAGAATGTTGAATCGGCGTCACCGAGTTTGGCAATTCTGACCGTTGGTCACCTTGTCGGTGCAACCGAGTTTCCTATATCGGTCTCACCGAGATTCAAAAGTTGCCACCTTTTGGTCACTTCGGTACAACCGAGATTAACACATTGGTTTCACCGAGTTGGTCATTTTGTGTGTAACGGTTGGATTTTTGTGGATGCCTATATATACCCCTTCACCACCACCCACTCGCAAAAAAAGCACTCAGAAGGGTTCCCCACTGATACCTACTAATTTTCTGAGAGAGAACCACCTACCCTTGTGTTGAGGTCAAGATCTTCCACTTCAACCATATGGATCTTGATTTCTAGCCTCCCCAAGTTGCTTTCCACCAATCCCATCTCTTCTACCAAGCCAAATCAGTGAGAGAGTGATTGGGTGTTGAGGAGTCTATCATCTTGAAGCACAAGAGCAAGGAGTTCATCGGCATTACCGAGCCTATAACCTTTTGGAGGGTGGTGCCTCCTAGATTGGTTAGGTGTTGCTTGGGAGCCTCCTACTTCGTGTTGGGGAGTGAACCAAGAAGTTTGTAAGGGCAAGGAGATCTCCTACTTCGTGAATATCTACCCCGAGTAAGGCTAGTCCTCCGTGGACATAGGCCATCATGGTATAGTCAAGATTGCTTCTTCGTGGAACCCTCCGTGGGTAGAGCCCTCCCTGGACTCTCGCGGCCGTTACCCTCCATGGGTTGAAGACTCTATGAACGTGGATTTACGATAGCACCACCTATCGAAACCATGGGAAAAATCATCATGTCTACAATTGCGTCTGATCCTCCTACCCTATCCTTTTACTCATGCTTGTTGTTACTTTCCGCTGCTATACTCTTAGACTTGCATGTGTAGAGTGTACTTGATATGTTATGAATGCTAAGCCAAGAATTAAAATTGGGAAAAAGCATAGTTTTATTTGGTCAAGTAGTCTAATCACCCCCCTCTAGACCTACTTTCTATCCTACAACGTCATATCATGGTTGATGGAAATGATGTCCATGAAACCTGCGGGGTAGGTTCAGACCTCGCCGTCCCTAAGACGATGAACCGAGTGACAAGCGTACTCCGCGTACGAAAAAGGACACTGATTCCAAGTTTTTAAGGCCACTGCCCATCAACAACGATCGACAGTAGTCTCGGGGACTACACCCAGTGGGTGCACTCAGCGTGCCCCACTGGATACGAAATCAGTCGACCGGGTCCGATCTGTCCGAGCAAAAAATTGTCTCTATCAGACCCCCGCCGATGCAAGCACTCGACGACAGTCTCGGGGACTACACCCAGTGGGTCAACTCAGCATGCCCACACTGGACCTACTATCACTCGACCTATCGAGTGATAAGCAACCAAAAAAAAGTGTGCAAGCCTGGAAACATGGTCTCTATTAGACCCCCGTCGATGCGAGCAGTCGACGGCGGTTTTGGGGACTACACCGAGTGGGTGCACTCACCGTTTTCCCACTGGACCTGCTATCACTCGACCTATCGAGCGGTTATCAAAACAGTTCTAAGACCACTGCCGATGCCATCACCATTCAACAGTGGTCTCGGGGACTACACCCAGTGGGTGCACTCAGCGTGCCCCCACTGGACCAAAAACCACTCGACTAGGACGTGATCTACTCAAGAGGAAAACAAGCAAATTTGCTTCAAAAGGAAAATACCCATTGGGTGTACAATCAAGAAGGGCAGGAATTCAATTGGAAATAACTTACAATCGCACTTACTCAGACATTGGTGCGAAGCGCTGAGCTGGCATCATAAGCCAACTTGCTGGCTTCGTACGCCTCCTTCATACGCATCATCATCTCCTCTGCTTGAATCATGGTCTCTTTGCCAGCTCCAGCCTGGTCCTCCGGGACGCGATACAGAGGAAAGGCATACGTCGGGTGAGTTGATGTTGTGGCTGGAGTAGCTGAAGTTGCTTGAGGCTGTCCAATTGGCGTCGAGACCGCAATGGTCAAAGTGGCTGGCGGGGCACTCAATAGCGGAGCCGCAAGCTCAGTTCTGAGTCGGGACGAGTCGCCAAGCGCTTGAGATGACATGGCAGTCAACTTACGAGGCGTCTGCCCTGATGACGTTCTCTGAGCGAGTACGCGTGGAGTGCCTGAGTCACATCTTCACCCCCTGTACCCTGTGGTGGCTCTTCATCGTCCTCCAGCTAGATGACTTCTGCAACTACCAGTCAACAACATTAGTTTATTCAGTTGGCAAATCATTCCCAAAAAACAAAACAAAGTGAAGGTTTGTTATACCTCGTTGGGAGGTGGCCGCATCAGCAATGTCCACTTCCATATGCTCCTCTTCATCGCGTGGAGGCAACGTCACCGAGGTAGCGGCTCTGGCAAACAAATTCCACTCGATTAGCAAAGATATGAAGTTCCATGCGACAACAAAAGAAGGAAAATGAACACTCACATTGATGCAACGGGCATGGTGATCTTCATGCGGGGCAAAGCTTTTTGAGGTTTTGGCGCATCAGTCTTGGGCTGTTTCGCCGCCTTTTCTATTGTCTCAGATGTTGTAGCCCGGTCGCGCTTCGGATCTCGGATGCTCGATACCAAAGTTTTACTTGGGGCAGCTCTTGGATCTTCGAGCTGCTTGGAGCGATGCTCATTGTGAGGTGGAGACTCAACCTATTCCTTGCTCTCCTCCGAGTCCTCCTAATTGCCCTCCCTGTCCTCGGCATAATCGATGTCAATGTTGTCGCCCTCGCTCTCTTCCCCGTCATTGGGCTGATCTCTGTTCGGCACAGGCGAGTACATGTTCGTGAACTCCCACGAGATTCAAACAGTAAAGTCAATCGATTGATGACCCAATCACTCGACGAAACATGAAAGCATTCAACAAAGATATAACTTACCAGATTCGGCGGTGGGTTCTTAGCAGAGAAAGGCAAGATCTGCTTGGCTCCCAAGGGATTGTCGCAGGCAACAGTGATGCTCTGAAGCCACTGTGCGACAGTTTCCTCTGAGACTTCCTCTGGATGTGTCCAAGTGGTGTCCTTAGGTCCTGAATAGTGCCACATAGTGTGGTCCCTCGCTTGAAATGGCTGGATTCGTCGACTGAGAAATGTATCCACCAGATCCATTCCAGTCACTCCGCCACAAACCGGATTTACTATCACATTCACTAAAATTCCTACCCGGACTTTCTCTCCTTCTGTCACTGACAATGATTTGGGAGTAGTGGGTTGCTCTGGTGTGAAGGGGGAAAGGCCAGTCGACATGTTGGGAGATGCAACATCGTTATAGTAAAACCAAGTTGACTGCCAGCCCCGAACAAATTCAGGGAAAGTCATCGATGGAAAAGCATTCCTAGCTCTCTTTTGAATTCCTAGGCCTACGAATAATTGGATGACATGGGTCTTATCGTCTTTTGGGTTGGCTTTTTTGACTGACTAGGATCGGATAGTGAAGATACGTTTAAACAAACCCCAATGAGGGGGACAACCCAAGAAGCACTCGCACAAGGTTATGAAAGTGGCAAGGTACGAGATGGAATTCAGGGGAAAGTGGTGAAGTTGCACTCCAAAAAAGTTCAGAAACCCGTGGATGAAAGGATGGGGAGGCATAGAAAAACTCGCTCAACGTGGGTGAGGAGGAGGACTCGCTCCCCTTCGCGCGGCTCCGGCTCGATCTCCCCCTCCAACAGCCTCCACGAGCCATCAACTATGAGCCTGTTGGCGACGAGGTTCTCTATGTCCCTCGTCATGACCGTCGACGGGAGGAAATCTCCCTGGATCCACCCTGGCGACGCAGTGAATCGGGCGCTTGACGAATTCTTTGCCTTGGCTGCCCCTTCTTAGCACGCTCGAGCTTCTTCGTCTTGCTCTCCGTCATCGTAGCAGCGGTCATCGAGACGGATCTGGTGGCGCGCATGGAGCAGAGGAGGCAGAGATAAAGAGGGGAATGGGGGAGAAGTGTTGTGACAGCCTCTGTGTAGTCCATTTTATATGCGCTCGAGTGGATCACTAACCTACGGGCCCGCTGGATCTCTATGAATCCCGGTCACAGAGGAGGCACTGTACGTGGCGTAAAAGGCGGCATGGGGATCGAGGCATCATGCCCCCACTTGCCCCAGTCGTTACGTGGTTATCACGCGATGCACACTTCCCAAATTTTCAAATCCCGTGGAATCCGGACCTAACGTAGCGACCCGTCGCATCAAAAGATCTTGATTGTTCGTTCGGAACTGATTCTGTGCTCAAGTTCACTCGGACATTTTTCAAGGCAGAATCGATCAGGGCGAATGATAGAGACTCCAATAGACGCAGAAATTCATGAAGCCTCGAAATGCATTCAGAATTTCTACGCCTTATCAGAACCAACATCGATCCTTTTTTCACTCGAACCCCGATCCATTCGGGGGCTAATGACGAGGATATGTACCTAGGGTAGTGTCCTAGGCTTGACCTACATACCCTACCTATGTACACTACATTGAAGGACTTGAAGATTACAAAGAAGACTCCGACTAAGGTCACCATGGTGCATGATTCACTCGACAGATAATCCACTCGGAGGTTTCTCCCTCCACTCGACAATAGCTATTCACTCGAAAGAACTAATGGCCAATCGAGAGTAGAAGAACAGAAGGCGCCCCAGGGAGGCCAACAGGCAGGCGTTCGACCAGTCGCCATTAGTAGCATTCATTGCATACGATCGAACCCTTAGTTGTCTGGCATTCATGAGGGGCAGCACACTCTATATAAGCTGCCCTCCCCTCTGGCACAAGGTTTCACACCCCCCGTAACACTCATATTCCACACAACAAGAGCTCCTGAGCATTGAGACATCGGGATGTTACCTCCACGAGAGGGGCCTGAATTCATACATCCATGTGTACACCCTCAACGTAGCTAGGACTCTGCCCTCTCCTTACGTACCCCTACCTTCTACTGTCAAGCTCGTTCCCACGACAATGCGCGCAGGCATGGCGGTTGTACCCGTGGTTGGACCGATTGTACCGGGTATGGTGAATATGGAGGAACAACCGGGGTGGCACCAGTCTCGAACTGCATCAAAACAGGGGCCTGACCAGTAGTGGACCGGTGTTGACCGGTTGTACCGGTTGACGGTAGTTGGCCGGTTGTACCGCCAATTCCAATGCCGGCACAACTCCTCTTCTTCCTTCTCCTCTTTCACAATTCCCTCGTGGATGGTGTAGTTGTACATAGGTGCTAGCATTCCTCCTCTTCATCTGTGAAACTCTGAGAATACCTATGCATGCACATGAGAGGAGTGTCAAGTAGTATACCATCCTCGAAGGGGTCAGGTGAACATGTGTAAAGGAGATGATTCACCTTTATATATGTGAAGTAGATGTGGCACGTGTCACTTTCCAAATGGACTCTTTTCATGGTGATGCACATAGGATGCTCCGCATCATCTAAGCTCAGGGATGCCCCAAAAGGCATCCCCTCTTTCGTCTCCATTCCATCGGTATGTCTCTTGGAGCTATATTTCTATTCATCACATGATATGAGTTTGTCTTGGAGCATAGTGTATTATAGTTTGCTTTATTTTTAGTTTTACACAATCATTGTTTGATGGAACACCTATTTGAGAGAGACACATGTTCATTATGATTTGTTAGAATACTCTATGTGCTCTGCTTATACCTTTTGAGCTTCACAATTGTTCTAGTGCTTCACTTAAATCTTTTTAGAGCATGGTGGCTTGTAGATTTATAGAAATAATTGAACTCTCGCACCTAACTAAAATTTGTTTGAGAGTCTAAATAAATAGTAATAAAAATTTGCACTGTCTATAAGATTAGTCCAAAAAGATAGGTATTGAAGGAGTGTATAATAAAACCTCCATCTAACTCAAATAGGTGTCCAAGAAGAAACCGTGGGTTAATGATATTGATGTAGTAATATGAAAGAGCATGAGTACATGATTGTTGGTTAGTAGAAATATCAGTAATGAAAGCATGTTATTTGTCATTCATCTAAATATTGGTTATGGTATGATGGTGATGTGTGAGCATTCTTATTCCATGTTCAAAACCTAGTTGTTCGGTTGGAGGCGCACGAAGGTTAACTACTCCCATCCTCCTCCAAAGGGGCATGCGGTAGTACTTTGCTTCGAGAGAGCTAATTAGGCTTTGCAATAAGTGTATGAGTTCTTACGATTAATGTGAATCCATGGATATATGCACACTCACCTTTCCATATATTGCTAGCCTCTTCGGCACCGTGCATTGCCAATTCTCACCTTGAGGAACCGTGCAACTTTCGCGAGTGCATTCAACCCCATGATATGATACACTGTATCACACAGAAGCCTCCTTATATCTTCCTCAAAACAGCCACCATTGTTGGGGAACGTTGCATGGGAAACAAAAATTTCCTACGCACACGCAGATCTATCCATGGTGATGAGCATCTACGAGAGGGAGAGTGGATCTATGTACCCTTGTAGATCGCTAAGCGGGAAGCGTTACGTGGTTGGTGTAGTCGAACGTCTTCACGATCCAAATTGCCGAGTGTCCCGCGATCTCATCACGATCCGTGCCGCGATCCAATCACGATCCGTCTCGCGAACTCATCACGATCCGTCCCGCGATCTCATCACGATCCGTCCCATGAACTCATCACGATCCGTCCCGCGAACTCATCATGATCCGTTTCGCGATCTTGATCACAGTCCTTTCGATCTAGCGCCCAACGGACAACACCTCCGTGTTCAGCACACGTACAGCTCGATGACGATCTCCGCCTTCTTGATGCAGCAAGAGGGAGCGGAGAGGTAGAAGAGTTCTCCGGCAGCGTGACGGTGCTGCAACGATGGTGGTGGAGCTATTTTGGCAGGGCTTCGCCTAAGCACTGCAGAAAACCGATCTAGAGGAGAAGCTATGCACTAGATGAACGGGTGGCACGTGGCTGAAAATCTTGTGTCACCACCATGCATAACTCTATACTACCGAAACGTCACCAAACCTTAAGTGTGCAGACCCTGCGGGTTCGAGAACTATGTAGACATGACCGAGACACCTCTACGGTCAATAACCAATAGCGGGACCTGGATGCCCATATTGGTTCCTACATATTATATGAAGATCTTTATCAGTCGAACGTCTATGTCAAGGATTCAGTCAATCCCGTATGATGTTCCCTTTGTTCTTCGGTATGCTACTTGCCTGAGATTCGATCGTCGGTATCTCCGTACCTAGTTTAACCTCGTTACCAGCAAGTCTCTTTACTCGTTCCATAACACAAGATCCCGTGACTAACACTTAGTCACATTGCTTGCAAGGCTTGTTGTGATGTTGTATTACCGAGTGGGCCCTGAGATACCTCTCCGTCACACGGAGTAACAAATCCTAGTCTTGATCCATGCCAACTCATCAAATACGCTCGGAGATAAATTTAGAGCACCTTTATAGTCACCCGGTTACGTTGCGACGTTTGAGACACACAAGGTACTCCTCCGGTGTCAGTGAGTTGCATGATCTCATGGTCATAGGAACATATACTTGACATGCAGAAAACAGTAGCAATAAACTGGCACGATCATATGCTACGTTTGTAGTTTGGGTCTTGTCCATCACATCATTCTATTAATGATGTGATCCCGTTGTCAAATGACATCTCATGTTCGTGACTAGGAAACCATAGCCATGTTTGATCAACGAGCTAGTCTATTAGAGGCATACTAGGGACATGGTGTTGTCTATGTATCCACACATGTATTTGAGTTTCCGATCAACACAATTATAGCATGGATAATAAACGATTATCATGAACAAGGAAATATGATAATAACTAACTTATTATTGCCTCTAGGGCATATTTCCAAAAACCATACCTACCTATCTGACATTCCATAGCCATTCCAAGATATATTGTGATGCAACTTCCACTGTTACTTCACATGGCTTGTGTGTTCATCATTATATTGCTTTGCGTAATCATGTAGATGACATAGTATTTGTGGCAAAGCCACCATTCATCATTATTTACATGTCATGCTATATTATTGCACATTATTAGAGTCATAATTGTTTTATGTTTGTTATATCAAGTTGTAAGTAAACAAAAGTGTGACGATCATCATTATTAGATCATTGTCCGAGTGAGGAAATGATCATGGAGTAAATGATTCCCCCACAAGTCAGGATGAGCTCCGGACGAAAAATAAAATTTTAATTAAAAAAATATAAAAAATTTGAGAGGCAAAATGAGCCCACCAGTAAAAGAGAGAATGGAATTTGCTACTGTCCTTTTTCACACATGTGCCTCTAAGTGGCACCATGTTCTTCATATAGAGAGTCTCCTAAGTTGTAATTTTCATATACTAGTGGGAATTTTTCATTATATAGCTTGGCTTGTATATTCCGATAATGGGATTCCTCAAATGCCCGAGGTCTTCATGAGCAATCAAGTTAGATGCACACCCACTTAGTTTCATTTGAGCTTTCATACACTTATAGCTCTAGTGCATCCATTGCATGGCCATCCAAACTCGAATTGATATCGATTGATGGGCATCTCCATAGCCCGTTGATACACCTAGTTGATGCAAGACTTTCTTTTCCACTTTGAATCCTTTGATATCTACCGCCATATTCTATTCCACCTATATGCTATATCCATGGTTCACGCTCATATATTGAGTGAAGTAGAAAAGCTAAAGTGCATTAGAACTACGATCCAGTTGCCTGACTTGACACCTAGTAATCATGATTTGTACTTATGTGGTGAAGACGGAGTCATGGCATGCTAAATATGATAAACCGAGTGGGGAGAAACATTCTTTAAGGATCATATATTTTGGAAGTTAAATGATTACGTTGCTTATGTTTATGGATATTATTATGTTGATGTTTATTAGTTCATCACTTCTCAAAGATCATACCTAAAAGAGATTACATGTTGTGCGGCATGTCACATAAAAAATTATGTTTTTATCATTTACCTACGAGAGGATGAGGAGGAATTAAGCTTGGGGATGCTCATACATCTCCAACGTGTCTATAATTTTTTATTGTTCCATGCTATTATATTCTCATTCTAGGATACTTCATATGCATTTTTATGCTATCTGGTATCATTTTTGTGAACTAACCTATTAACCTAGTTCCCAATGCCAGTTTGTGTTTTCTGCTTGTTTTTGGCCTTTTAGGAGTACTATACCAAATGAAGTCCAAATGCCCCTAGTAAAATTGATGATTTTTTCTGGACCAAAATAAGACCTCGAAGCTTCGGGCGAAGACATGACGCCGCACGAGGCGACGCCAAGCCAACAGGGTGTGCCCTGGGGGTGCCCTGATGGCTTGGGTCCACCTCCCACTGTCTCTTGACCTAATTCCACTGCTATATATTCTCTAAAAGGGAAATCGATGAAGATACACCCAAAACCCTTTTTCTATTGCCACAAGTCTATGTTCTATTGTCTGCCCATCTAGAGCCTTGTTTCGGTTCTCTACCGAAGGGGGGATCAATTATGAAGGGCATCTACATCAACCTTGCTTGTCCCATGATGACGTGTGAGTTGTCTACATAGACCTACGGGTCCATTGCTCGTACCTAGATGGATTTCTCTCTCTCTCTCTATTTGATCTTTACAAAGTTCATCGCGATCTTCGCAATGATCTATTTGATGTAATCTTCTTTGTGGTCTGTTTGTTGGGATCCGATGAATTGTCATTTTCTGATCAGATTATCTATGAATGTTAATTGATTCTATTCTGAATTCTTTTATGCATGATTGTTATAGCTTCGTATTTCTCTCTGATCTATTGGTTTAGTTTGGCCAACTAGATTGATCTATCTTCGGTGGGAGTGGTGCGTTGTGATGGGTTTAATCTTGCATGCTGTATCCTCGTGACCGAACGGGTCAAGACACATATTGTATTGCTTCCATTAAGGGGAAATTATGGGGTTTATTCATATTAGTTAAGTTTTCTTTGTCTACATCATGTCATCTTGCTCAAAGCATTACTCTGTTTTATACTTAACACTCTAGATGCATGCTGGATAGCAGTTGATGAGTGGAGTAATAGTAGTAGATGCATCTAGGATTGAATCTACTTGTTTATGGACATGATGCCTATATACATAATCATTTCCTTGGATGAATATCAAAACTATGCGCTTTTCTATCAATTGCCTAATAGTAATTTATTTACCCATCGTATGCTTTCTGAGAGAGAAGCCTCTAGCAAACATTATGGGCCCTAGGTCTATCTAAACATAAATACTAAAACCATAAATATACCTTGTTGAAAGTGCGTTATATCGACTAGACGGGGGTGAATAGGCGATTTTTACAATTTCATCACTGAGGAATTTCAACTTGAAGAATTTGAAATGTGATGAATAACTAGCAGCAGAATAAGTACTCAAGTGCATAAGAAACATAGCAGTAACATAGTAATCATGATGAAATAAAGCATGCACAGATTACAGGTAGCGTGATACAGGATAGGCAGGTGAGGGACAAGGTAACTTGAATAATTTGAGGTGAGGAAATTGAGAAAGTCTTCAGTCAAATTCTTCAAACAGTAACGATTAGTTTCATCAACAAGTATATGAGGAATTGTAAGGGTTGAGGAAATAGAACTAGGCAGCTCGATGAAGACAATGATTGGATGACCCAGCTCCAACTGTTGTGACAGTCGTACGTCTGGTTCGGAGCGGCTTGGTATTTATACCAGAGGACACACAGTCCCAGGAAACACAGTCCTTACCTTATTCTCCTTGAGCTAAGGACACACAGTCCTCGCCCAGCTGTCATGGTAAGTCTTCAGGGTAGACTTCCAAAAACCTCACAAACTAGTCACCTGGCGATCCAAAATCGACTGATGGATGTTCTAGACCAAGGTCACTCCGTGATCCCCAATTGACTACAGGATGCACTAGACCATGTCGCCTAACCATTCGTAAGATACACAGTCTTCAAAAGTAAAAAGTGTCCGTTCCAGACAGGAACAATCTCTTCAGTGATGATCAATCACTTTGGGTTTGGTGGTTTGGATTTGGGTTTTCCTCACTGATGATTTTCTCTCAAAGTCCTCGGAGGATGGATTGCTCTCAAATGACAAGTGTAAGTTCTCTCTCGGATCAGCCAACCAACTAGTGGTTGTGGTGGGTGGCTATTTATAGCCAGGGTGCAACCTGACATGATAAGACATAAATGCCGCCAATGATATGACCGTTATGCGGATAAGATGATTGGGGATAGGTGGCGCTAAGCACATCAACGGTCGAAATTTTGAACTATGAAAGTCCTCTGGCTTATTGTCGGGACCCCGATCCCAAGACATAAGAATCCAGCCTGTAACACATCACATCACTTTGCGGTCTCACGCACGGTTATCTCCACGGCTGCCACCTTACCTAGGCCGGGACCGTTTGCGTATTTTGACTCACATATATGAATGTGTCGCTAGCATTCAAATGTCAAAGAACCCAGGCCGACATGACTAGTTGTAGAACCCAAGTGGCACATCCATACAGGGACATGCATACGTAACCTAGCAATGCAGGTGTCGATCTCTAGCCTGTGTAGACGAGTCATAGCAAGCTACAAGGACTCCATTACACCGTGAGACATTTCCCCGAAGGGATAGACATAGCAGCAAAGAAGGATACACGTCGGTCAATCAATGTGTCCGGAACAGTAGCAAGCTACCAAGACTCGGTGGAAGCACAAAGAGGCATTTCCCTATAAAGAGTACTACCAAAGGCACACAACTAGGTGTCGAATCCCATACATACAGTTGCAGCTCACACGTACGCACGACATGCCTGATATGCATAGATACAACTATGGCATCACAACATAACCATACAACATTACAACATTTATTTAGAAGGCTCGAAAGAGCCAACACAATAAGATGTTACAAGCAGGGGTCACAAGACCCAACATTCATAGCATTCAAACAAACAAGTGGAAGTTAAACATGTCTAGGTACAGACATCTACAAAAGTGGCTGGAAGAGCCTGAAAAGCTACAATGACCCTACCAAAGGAACCAAACCTCTGTCTGGGATTCTCAAGCTAATCCGGTCAACATCAAACTTCACGTCATAAATACCACTAATGAGACTGGCGTCTCCTCTGCAAAAACATAAATTAAGCAAATGTGAGTACATGGGTACTCAGAAAGACTTACATCAAAACTAACTACATATGCATCAGTATCAATGTAGGGGGTTGTGGAGTTTATTGCAGCAAGCCAGCTTTGACTCTTGGCTACCCTGTACTACGACTGCGAGTGCTTTCTTTGAGGTAAGATAGCACACACGAGTCCACATATTCACTAAATCAATACACCACTATGGATCCACTTCCGTCTCCCTACGAGAAGGCCATCCATAGCACTCACGCTTATCAGCGTATTTTAGAAGTATCCATTTCACTTATCTATGAACCACATAAGTTCTCCAAGTAGTCCATATCCGAGGACGTGGCTATTCGAATAGGTTCATAACCCTGCAGGGGTGTACTTCTTCACACATGCTCTCGCCACTTATCACCATATGCATGTTATGCATCTCGATAACCTTCAAGCGGAAGCACTGGCATGGGGGTCGGTCACGACTATCAACCACACAAGATCCTAGTCCAGGTTTATCACCTATTTGAGACTAAAGCCGCACGGAAGTTCGGCCGCGAGGTTCCCAAGCCCACCGTTCGGGTGCCACTTGGTACACCGTGCCACTGTGCCTATACCGCATCACAGCCCACCCCGTCGGGCAGTGCTATGCACGGCCGCCAATACTTTTCCTACAAACACCAGAAACTAGTTGCAATTCTTGGACAGAGATCTAGGAGATTAATAAGTCGAGCGGGGTCATATTTCAGGGCCCAACGTGTGGTAGTAACTGTCTTGGATCACAAACGCATAACTCAGTTATTAAGGACGGTCCCAATGAGACAACCCGCCATGTACTCCTACATGACCTCTCATCGCTACATTTACCAAATCGTGTTCACACACTTAGCTCTTACATGGTAGGACATGAACATTGCCATTCTGATTCATCACCCAGATGGATCAAACCCAACACGACATGACTCTATGCATAGCAGGCACGATAAGCAAACATGGATGAGTAAGCACAACAAGGCTCAAGCAGTTGCTACTCGTGCCAAGTGGTTTCAACTATTTACTGTGGCAAAGATTGGTCATGCAAAGGAATGGGTTCAACTACCAAGAACATGTAACAGTTGAATCGTTGTTGTCCTAATGCAATAAAAGAGAGCAGGAGCGAGAGAGTGGGTTCATATCAGTATGCTCAAGGGGGGGGGTTGCTTGCCTGACAGTCCTGAAGATATTACTTCTCTTCATTAGTGTCAACGTTCACATCGTCAGAACCATCGTCTACCAAAAGGGAACACCACCGGTAAAACAAGCAAGGAACACATTCAATGCAATGCAACAAGCATGATGCATGATATGACAAGTTAAGGTACTGAAGTGACCTAGAGGAATAATTAGCCAAGTTAATTGAAGTGGAATTCAAACAAGTTTGAATTCCAACTCCAAATGATATTTCATATATTTCCCTAATCATAAAATGTCCTACTTGGTGATGTTAACTTGTTCAAACATGCATGTTCATGGTATAAACAGATTCATTGGATTTTTCTGATCATTTTTCATATATAAATTATTTTCATCTGGCTTACAAATTATTTTCTATGATTTTTAGAAGTTTTAAACATTTTCTGAAAATATTAAATCATTTACTGATTTGTTTAAATTCCAGAAATACTTTACTGCATCAACATGATGTCATAGTGACATCAACAGGTCAACCGGGCCAATCCAGGTCAAACCTGACCAGTGGGACCCCCATGTCAGTGGCTGTGGGTTAACCAGAGAGTTAGTTAATTTTAAACAGGTTTAGTTAGCAGCTGGGCCCACTGCTGAGAGACTCAGCTAATTAACAGGGTTAATCAGCGTTTATTTAACACTAAACTAATTATGTTAGTTGACGGGCCCACATGTCAGTGGCTCATTTAGTTAATAGCATTATTAGCACTAATCTCTGACTAATCCAAAACTAACCAGGGCCAGGGCCCGCCTGTCATTGACTCCGGGGAGGTCAAGCCCATCGGCGGCTCAACGCCAGCGAGGCCAGATGCGGTGGTGGCCATGGGTTTCTCGCTCTGGTGTCCAAATGGACGACGGAGGCCATCTATTGCAAGATGACGACCCCGCGCGTCGAGTGGTGAGGTTAGCCGGGCCTAGAGTGGTCGGTAGCGACGGCGGCAATCTCAACTACGGCGGCCAGAGCTCGGCAACGGCGGGGATGGCATCTAGGGGATGGGATAGGCAACAGGGCGAGAGGAAGAGGGACCAAGGGCTCATAGCAGACTCAAGGAGGTGGTCGATGAGCTCGAGGAGGCTCCTACGATGGCGAATCGGCGACGGCATCCGCCAGCCGGAGGTGAAGAAGATGACCAAGTTGTGGCGATGCAGGGCTTCTAAGCTTGCGTGCGTGGACGAGGGGCTTCAGGGCGATGGGGTGGAGCGGCTAGACTCACTAGGGGGATAGAGGTGGCCGGTGGCCGGTGGTTGCGAGCGGCGGTGGCCATGGCGTCTCGGGTATGAGGGGGGAAGAGAGAGTAAAGAGTAGAGGGAGGGGAGAATGAGCTCGGGGGGAGAGAGGGAGCTCCACGGCATATCTCTAGCGCAAGGGGAAGTGGCCACGGCGACCCTGAGTGTGTCACACGCCTCTGCCTACTGGCAGAGGTTGAAGACGACTGCCTCGCTGGTGGGCTGGGCCTTGCTATAGGGTTGGGCCAACAGTGCGAGGTAAGTTTCTTTCCTTTTTGTTATTTCTGTTTTCTATTTCTCATTTCTCCTCTGTGTTATAATATTGTTTGGGCATAAACTATAAAGCCAAAATTCCTGAAAATATTTGTGGGGTATATTTGGGATATTTCCAGACTACACAAAAAGTTTCAGAAAAATTGAAGCAACTAAAATATTTACAATGCTTTATTAGTGATTTTCAGAAACTTTCCTAATTTATTTATTTTGCCAAGATAGTTGTTAAAATATAATTCAGCCCTGATATGTTGTTTCCAACATTTATCAAAGAGGGGGAACATTTTTGAAGAGCATTTTGGATTCACTCAATTATCTTAATAGTTTAACCTATTTGAATTTTATCTGTGCTAGGGTTTGATCACCCCCATTCCAAATTAATTTGACATGATGACATGATGCACATGTTGATGTTGATGCAAACAATTTCAAGAAAATTCTAGGGCTGTGACACTTATCACATTCCTCACTTGTAGGCAATTCGCACTAGCGAAATCCTAACTCCTCAGACAGACCAATTTCATCAGAGACCAGAAGAACTTTGTCTCTATCACTTAAGAACTTGACTGAATCTGTAAGAGATTTCCTAAAGGCTTCACTCAAAGGATTGGAAAGGTTAGGCTTTTGAGTTGAGCACCAGTTGGAAATTTTCCTTAGTATTACCTCGGCCCCCTTTAACAGTAAGGTGTTTCCATGACTCAAAGAAAGGAAATGAAACTACGAAAACAAAATCCTTCACGCTTCATCTTCCTCGTTCATATCTTCAAGGTCACACCAACTTCTTCATTTTTCAAAGTCTTCAAGGAATACCAAAGTCTTCACCAAAGTCTTCAGTTGAAGACATACAATTTTAGGGGTTGATAATCTCTGAATATATCAAACTCCTCATCGACTTATAGAGCATGTGTACACTTACAAATGCATCAGCCTCTTAACCTATAAGTCTTCAATAAACCAAAATCATTAAGGGGAACTAGATGCACTTACAATCTCCCCCTTTTTGGTGATTGATGAAAAATAGGTCAAGTTTTCAACGGGGATAAAAATATGAAGTGTAAGTACTAAGTTTGAGGAATTTGATTGCAAGATATAAAAGAACTCCCCCTGAAGATGTGCATATTTGAGGAATTTTCTTTGGAGTCCAAATGCACATGGCGGGTTAAAAACATGGAGAACTCCCCCTATATCTTGTAATTCATACACGCATTTATCATATGATATGAAGAATTTGAAATGCATGATGAAAATGGTGTCCGACGAAATTCAGCATGCATGCATTAAGGTACTTGAGGAAATAAGCATGCGGGAAAGCAGTTCAAAAGAGTTAGACCACCATCGGACTTAAGATTAAAACTCAACCAACAAAAGCTTTAGAAGAGCGAGAGTTGTAACTTAAACAAAAATAGCCCATAAATATAGACCCGCTTGAAGACTAACTCAAATTTTCTCACCCCTTTGTCATTGAAGACCAAAAGGGACGAAAAAGTGAGGACTAATGCCCCTGAAGAATTTCATCATGAAGGTGATGGAGGAGTGCCAGCGTTGTCGGGGTTGTTTATCGATGCAGGGCCCACAACAGTGTCATCAATTTCCTTAGCTTCATCTGCCTCGCGCGATGAAGAATACGAGCTTGTAACCAGCTGAGGAACTTGAACTTTCTTGAACTTCTTCTGAGGAGGACAAGCCCAGTCAAGGTTCTACTCAAGGTCCATCTCCTTGAGTTCTTCAGGAGTCTTGAGGTGAGATAGAATGGCCCAAGTGTGGTTGAAGACTTCGTGAAGGTAGTATTGGTTCTTCCTCACAGTATTGTGTGTGATAGTCATGTCTCGATGAAGTGAACCAAATTGACACTTGACCCACTTGTGATTGAGATAAACCTTCTGATGAAGACTTAGAAGAAGCTCAAGATCAGTCATCACACAAGGGGCACCTTCTTGAGGCTTTTTTGCTGAGACTTTTGCAGCAGAATCTTGGGTAGCAGAGTCATCATTAGTGGAATAAGATGCAGCTTTGCAAAACTGGCCATCCAATGGACGAGTACCATCATCAATGACAAATTTGCCTTTGCCCTCAACTGGAGAAAATGTGTGCTTGAGGACTTCGATAGGAGGCAAAAAGCCGAAGTGATTCTGAAAGTAAGCCTTGAAGGGAACTGAAGACCTTGATCTAATGAATTTCATGATCCAGGGAGCGTAAGGCTTCAATTCAAATGGGGCTGAAGCTGCATTGGCCAAAGTTCTTAGGAAGAAATCATGGTAGTTGATGGTAATCCTATGAATGATGTTTAATAGCATGTTCTTCATGATTCCCTCCACTTCTTCTTCTTTAGAGTTGTGACACTTTTGATGACTCGAGGTTTTGGTCAGACTGCGATAGATGGTCCTGGGAACATAGAGCAAATACTTCACAAGGAAGGTAGTCCTTAGAGGTTTTCCAGGAGCCAATGGCTTCATCAGCACTTGCATCATGTGATTGGGCAATGCAAGTTCATCAAACAGGCATCTTGAAGCACATTTGCTCCCTTAGTGGTTTTGGTAATTAATAACAACATATTTGTCATTGAACTAATGTTTCCACTAAGTATGTTTAAGGAAAATTTCAATGATGGGTTGGCATAGGATAGTGGAATACCTCAAGATGCAAGGTAATATATTGGCAAAGCTTCAAGCAAAGGACTCTACATTTTACATTTGAGAGAAATCACTTTGAGTCCATAGGAAAGCCAATACTATTAAAAGGGGGTAAGGTTTTGTTGGTGAACAAAATACTCATACAAGCACAAGTGATAGTCACCACATACACCCACAAGCTCTTCCACAAAGGTCTGTCCAAAGCTAAATATTCAAAATCAGTGCAACCAACACTCCACACTCGGTGCCACCGATTCCAAACCCTAGACAGACTCAGCCAAACCATAGCTTTTCGGTGCAACCGATTCTGCATTCGATGCCATCGAGTTAGGCTGCCAACTTTCTGTTACGCAAGTTCACAATTTTGGTCCCTCCAAGATTGTTGGATCGGCGTCATCGAGATTGGACATTCTGACCGTTGGTCACCTTATCGGTGCAACCGATATTCCTATATCGGTCTCACGGAGATTCAAAAGTTGCCACCTTTTGGTCACTTTGATACCACTGAGATTAACACATCGGTGTCATCGAGTTGGTCATTTTGTGTGTAACGGTTGTATTTTTGGAGATGCCTATATATAACCCTCCACTACCACTCACTCGCAAGAGAAGCACTCAGAATAGTTCCCCACTCATACCTACTAATTTTCCGAGAGAGAGCCACCTACACATGTGTTGAGATCAAGCCATTCCATTCCTAACATATGAAGCTTGATCTCTAGCCTCTCCAAGTTGCTTTCCACCCAATCAATCTCTTCTACGAAGCCATATCTGTGAGAGAGTGGTTGTGTATTGAGGAGTCTATCATCTTCAAGCACAAGAGCAAGGAGTTCATCAACACAATCGAGACTATTACCTTTTGGAGGGTGGTGCCTCCTAGATTGGTTAGGTGTCACTTGGGAGCCTCCTACTTCATGTTGTGGAGTGAACCAAGAAGTTTGTAAGGGCAAGGAGATTGCCTGCTTCGTGAAGATCTACCCCGAGTTAGGCTAGTCCTCCGTGGACGTAGGCCGTCATGGTATAGTCAAGGTTGCTTCTTCGTGGAATCCTCCGTGGGTAGAGCCCTCCATGGTCTCTCATGATCGTTACCCTCTGTGGGTTGAAGACTGCATGAACATGGACATACTATAGCACCACCTATCGGAACCATGGGAAAAATCATCGTGTCACCAATTGCGTTTGATCTTCCTACCCTTCCTTTACTTATATGCTTGTCTTTACTTTCTGCTGCAATACTCTTAGACATGCATGCGTAGGGTGTACTTGACATACTATGAATGCTAAAATCTACGAAGAATTAAAATTGGGAAAAGTAGATTTTTATTTGGTCAAGTAGTCTAATCACCCCCTCTAGAACTACTTTCAATCCTACAAGTGGTATCAGAGCATTAGTATCCATGGCATTGGATTCACAACCTAGGAGATTATGGCGTCTAGTGAGGGAAATTATCACCATAGAGGTCCGAACTTTTATGGCACAAATTTTGCTTGATGGAAGCACAAAATGAAAGTGCATTTGCTTGGTCATAACCCCGCCGTTTGGGATATTGTTCATGTTGTTATGCAAGGTGAATTCTTTGCAGAAGGAAGGGAACCCGATCGCGAAGCGATTGCAGATGAATTGAAGATGTTGCAACTCAATGCTCAAGCATCTGACATTCTTTTCAACTGCGTATGCCCTGAAGAATTCAACAAAATCAGCCATCTTGAGAATGCAAAAGATTTTTGTGATACTTTGATTGATATGCATGATGGTAAATAATCTGTGAGAGAATCCAAGTTGGATGTTCTTCAAAGTAAACTTGACAAATTCAAGATGAGGGATGGTGAAGGAGTTGCTGAGATGTACTCTAGACTAGCTCTCATCACCAATGATATTGTCGGCTTCGGAAGCAAAGAAATGACTGACAATTCATCATCAAGAAGATACTTCGAGCTTTGTATGATCAATATGACACCGTTTGCACATTGATCCAAATGATGCCCAACTACAAAGATCTCAAGCCAACGGAAGTGATTGGTAGAATTGTTGCTCATGGGATGACACTCAAATACAAGGAAGAGCTTCACCACAAGTCTAGCGGTGCTTACAAAACCACAAGTGATGCCCCCTCTACCTCAAGTGACAACCTTGTCACAAATGAAGAGATAAGCCTCATGGTCAAGAAATTCAACAAGTTCTACAAGAATAGAAGAAAAGATCGAAGCTCCAACTCAAGATATGAAGAGCGTTCGTCAAGTCATGACCGAAACTGCTACAACTTTGGGAAGCCCGGACACTACTCCAATGAGTGCACGGCTCCTTACAAAAGGAAAGAAGAGTCATCAAGAAGACGAAGGTCAAGAGACGAGTCACCTCAAAGAGAGAGAAGGAGTAGAGATGATCGTTATGAACAAAGACCCTGAAGGAGAAGTAGGGACTCGGAGAAGAAGTACAAGTACACCAAGAGCTACTCAAGAAGGAAACATCAAGATCATGTTGGTGAATGGGTTTCCGGCTCCGAATCCGACAACCACTCCGAGAGAAGTTATCACTCCAACTCCGACTATAGTCAAGATGAAGGTGTTGCCGGACTTGCTCTAGTGAAAACTGACTCCTACGACATATTTGATTCACAAAATGAAGGGAGTGGATGTTGCTTCATGGCTAAAGGCCCCAAGGTATCACACCCCGAGTATCTTGATTTCAATAGTGATGAAGATGACTTGCTATTTGACAAATCTAGTAATGTTAGTTAAGATGAACTTGCTAGTAATCATTCCAGTCTAGATAAGTCATGCGTTAATGATAAGTTGGAAATAGAACGACTAACTCAAGAACTAAAAAATCATATGTTAGGTCACGAGTCAACTATATAAGATCATAGAGAGCTTGTAAGGACACATGAGAAGCTACGCTTCGAGAAGCTCAATTTGGAGCAAGAGCATGAGTTCCTTAAAGCTATCAATGACGATCTTCGAAAGAAGACTTCCTATTATCTAGACAAGCGACTTCTCTTATCTAAATTCATGCCACAAGTTAAGTCTAAGAAAGCTAGTCACAAAGGAAAGAAAGGTTCTTCAACTAGTAGCAATAAAAATGATAAATCCAATGATATTGCTTCTAGTAGTTCTCTTGATCCCACTAACTCTTCTCTTAGCCAACTTACACTTGACCAAGAAAATGAACTCTTGAAAGGGATTATAGATAAAGGTATCTACAAGAGTCTTGAATGGTGCAAACAATTTGAGGAGATTGTACGCAAGCACGGAGGATACCAGAAGAATCATGGTGTTGGCTACTTCAACGCTAATGGAGTTGAATGGGAAGAAGGTCAATACCCCAATCCCAAGTTTGTTCCTCAAAAGGAGAAGTATGAAAATACTCTCGCAAGGGAACAAAAGCCCAAGCTCAAGGACAAGAACAAGCTTCAACAGTACATTGACTCATATGAAGATAAATCCCAAGCTTTGGTGAAGTGGGTTCCCAAGGCTACTACAAGCTCAACTTCTACAAGTGCGACTTCAACTCCAAGGATCCCCATCAACTTGATGTGGGTCCCCAAGAAGAAGAACTAGAGAAGTTCTTGAGGGGTGACTCCGCCAATGAAATTCACTCATATTCATTATTGGCAAGAACTAGTTGCAATCAACATCAACGTCATTCAATAGTTCAAGGAGTCACACATTCCCTCAAAGGTAAGCAAGGGACAAGGTAATCAACAAATAAATGGACACCATCACATATGATTTGCACTCCATGTCCATAGATATCCTTGTATTTGTCTCTTGTGTGTTGGGAAAAATAAATGAAACAACAAGGATGCACCCAACTCTTGGTGATCTTCATCAACTTTGAGAATCCACCACTACTTCACCTACATGAAGTCTTCATCAACAAAACCCAAGGTTAGTTTATCCCTCCTATGGGGGTATGCCACATCAAGGGGGAGATTTACTCTAAGACTCGAGTTAAAGCATCTCATAGCATGTGAAAACATTAAATGCTTTATGTAAAAGTGGAAACCCCACTTGTGCTTAAACGATGAGTATGACCTATGATCAAGTATTCTTACTTGACTCCTAAGTAAATATAATCATATATAGATGACTCCATCATCGCCGAAGTGATTATTAGATGCTATTGTGTTTGTGCATGTTTGCCATGATTTCATTTGACATCTTATTGTGTGAGCATGTTGGTCTGCATTTATTTACTCATTCGAGGATATCCAATTGTTGCTATTTGGATTTTCATTTTATTTTACCAATTGGATATACAAGAATGTCTAGGACCACTTATTTAGCTATCTATGCTTTCTCACCTCCTATTCTATTCATGCTGCATCACAAAATTTGAACACGTACTTTTTGATCTCACTGTGTGAGGAGAACTCGGAGTTCATTATCGTCAAGGATTGACCATTAAAACCTCCCAAGTGCATCTCGGTGGAACCAACTCCAAATTCTCGGTCTCACCGAATGCCTAGGATTGATGTGGTATTTCTATCTCGGTAATACTGATTTCATATTCTCGGTTACATAGAGTTTCCCTATCAGCTGATAGTTGTGAAACTCGGTGACACCGAAAATATCAACTTGGTGTCACCGACAGCAATGGGTATATATTCAATGGACCCCGACGCTTTGAATTTCATTCGTCAAACTTCACACCTCCACAACCCTAGCTGCCGCTCAAAGGCCCCTGGTCATCTCCTTGCTTCCCCGAGCACCTCCGCCGATGGGAACCGCCGCCGTCGACGTTCTCTTCACCAACGTCGTCGCCGTAGCGGATCCATCACCGCATTATGGTATGGATTGGGCCCCCTCCCGCGCACCTCTATCCGATTCTTGTGCATTAGGGTTTATTTCTAGTCTATCCATAGTTTGAAAGCCTTCCATCCAAAAGAAAATCCCGTAGAGTAGAGGACGATCGATTTTTAGGGTTTTGCCGTCTGCCACGTGTATCTCACCAGAACCGATGTGAAGAAATCGGTGTCACCGATTTTATTTTCTTCCACACTAAGAAAACCTCGGTGGAACCGAGTGCTCATTTTCGGTCCGGGTGTTTGTCTCGGTGTGACCGAAAGTTTTGCATTGGCTGTACCGAAATACACTTGACATAATGCAAAACTTGGAAAATCTTTTGTTCAAACTTTCAATTTTTTTGCATTTTGTGATGAATTATCCTATTCCATTCTTCTATACTCTATGCATAGGGTCAGCATGCCAGGCTCAGATAGCCAGAATTTGCCAGAGCAGAACGTCGAGGTGAGTTCAGGCACTAGTCCTGAGTCCAATTCTTCCATAGATCCAGGCACTCCTAGTTCTCATGGGTTTCCTAAGGCTGCCACTAGGACAAGGAAGAGACTCAATTCCGAGGAAGAATATTATGATTATTCCCAGATGAAGTTCTTGCTAAGAAGCAAGAGAAGGCTACAAGGAAGGATACCAATGAGGCCACCTCATCTAGGAAGGTGTTTAGCAAAATCTATGCACCTGCAGAGACCTTCCAAGCACATGAGAGTGTTAGGGCAACTATGTCTACTGAGGTTCCAAGAAAAGCTTTGCTGGAGAAGGCAGGATGAAAGAATACAGCCGGGAAGAGGATCATCCATGTGATGGGTAGGCCTACCTCTATGTTTGAGGATCCAAAGGAGGCTGATGCTGCTGGTGGTGCTGCTGCTGAGGGGGAAGAGGAGGAACCTGCTTCTCAGGCCCCTCCTAAGAAGAAGGCCAAGAAACTTTTGGCTGATGCTATGCCTAAGCCTACCTCCAAGAGCACCAAGGCTGCATCCAAGAAAGTTGCTGCACAGAAGTCCAAGATGACTACCAGAGATATCCCTGCTTCTGAGAAGAACAAGACATCCACTTTCAGAGAAGCAGATGATGATGAAGATGCTATGTAAGTTCTGATGAAGCTCAGATCTCACCTTCCTGTACATGATGCCAGCCACCCAGTAGCTGAGGATATGAAGAAGAGGAAGGATTTAGGTTTGAGGGCATAGAGAGCTATTGATCCATATGCCCAGAGGAGAAAGACTGCTATGGACTACATGTTTTATACCAAGGAGTAGCAAGACTTCTATGAGACAGTTTTGCTAGACAAGAGTCCTGTAGTTAGTGACATGAGATATGTTGATTGGAAGTACATCAAAGATAATGTGGATTACTTTCCATGTGTCCAAGATAACTTCCACTGCATTAGACTTGACAAATTTGTTGGGAAGGAGTTCACTGCTTGGAATTATGAGATGATCATGCAGTTCTATTCCACTGCTCATTTTTATGGACATGGTAGGATCGTTTGTATGATTGAAGGAGCAATATATGAATCTTCTATTGATGAGTGGGCTACCATCTTAGGATTCCCTGAGGTTGAGGATGGTGATTTGGACGTCTACTCAGAATCCAAGGAGGGCCACAATGCTATGAAGGATATGTACAATCCTATCCCTGCTGATAAAGTGCAATCTCTCAAGTTGGGATCTATCTACTTCCTCCAGCCAGGCCTCCGAACCATGAACACTATCCTGAGGCATACCTTGATGCCCAAGTCTGGAAATGAGAAGATGATTCATTGATACTCGATCAACATGCTCATCCATCTTGATCGTCACACCAGGATTCGAGTGATGGACTTGATAGTAGAGACTGTGAAGAGGGTTGCTGCTAATCAGAAGCGCTCATGCTGATATGCACCTTATATCCAGATGCTTATCGATTCTAAGATTGAGAAGCACATATTTGCTTTGGACAGTCCACACTTGCCACTTCAGCCAGATCTAGAGGGCAATGTTGTGGTGATGGACCCAGACCAGCCCACATTAGCTGCAGCTCAGGTACTAGCAGAGGCAGAAGCAGAGGCAGCTCGAGCCACTAGTGCTCATGTTCCCAGGTCCAGGAACGCGCAAATGGATCTTTTGATCACCACTATCATGGACATGAAGAAGGACATCAAGACCATCATGGACACTCAAGAGAGCCTTGTGACATTATTGATGGTAGAGTGAAAACTCTGAATGACAAGGTTGATGGGTTGACTATGATAGTCAATGAGCTCAAGAAGGAGGTTGATGAAGACCCAACCCGTCGCCACTCCTCGGAGTCTGATTCTTATTCTGATGATGAGGAAGATAGTGCATCTGTCAAGATGACTGCCCAGTTCATGACTAAGGCCAGGACACCTGCAGTGCCAGCTCCAGAGACGGGGCCTTCATCTTCTGCTCCAGCCACAGTGACATTAGCTCCATCAGCTCTAGTGCCTCCTGTGTCTACACCAACTCCATCCAGGACTTCAGCGGAAGTCTTCGCCAATGCAGTTCTCTCGACTCCAACATTGACTGCCAGAGGAGATCAGCCACAGAAGAATGATTAGCTATATCTCTTTGAGCTTTTTGGTAACTTGTTGCCAAAGGGGGAGAAGTTGTATATAGATCTAGGCTTCGAGTGAGAGAGTGTTTTGCTTTTTATTGCTGGTTTTACAAAACATTTGGTTCTTTGGTTTGATGTAAGATACTTTTGTGTGTTTGATCATACGCTTTAAAGTGCGTTGCTACTATTTCCTATCCTTTGATGATTATGTGATGATCATTCACTTTACTTGTTGAGTTGTGCTATGTTGTTAACTCTTATTACTCTCACACACCACCAAGTTGTATGTGGCATGGAAGAAGTGCCCCATGTACCTAATCGATTGCGCATTTGCAGTCAAACGCAAATTTAAAATAATGCACAAATTTGGGGGTAGCTCTTGCTTATCACATACTTCTCAAAGCAACGATTATATTCATTGATTATATTCATATGCCGAGGCTTTGATATATATGTTGTCATCAATTACCAAAAAGGGGGAGATTTAAAGCACATTTGCTGCCTTGGTGGTTTTGGTAATTAATAACAACATATATGTCATTGAACTAATGTTTCCACTAAGTATCTTTCAGGAAAAGTTCAAGGATGGGTTGGCATAAGGATAGTGGAATACCTCAAGATTCAAGGAAATAGATTGGCAAAGCTTCAAGCAAAGGACTCTACATTTTACATATGTGATAAATCACTTTGAGTCCATAGGAAAGCCAATACTATTCAAAGGGGGTAAGGTTTTGTTGGTGAACAAAATGCTCATCCGTGCACAAGTGATAGTCACCACATACACCCACAAGCTCTTCCACAAATGTCTGTCCAAAGACAAATATTCAAAATCGGTGCAACCAACACTCCACACTTGGTGCCACCGATTCCAAACCCTAGACAAACTTAGCCAAACCGTAGCTTTTCGGTGCAACCGATTCTGTATTCGGTGCAATAGAGTTAGGCTGCCAACTTTATGTTACACAAGTTCACTATTTCGGTCCTTCCGAGATTGTTGGATCGGTGTCACCGAGATTGGACATTTTGACCATTGGTCACCTTATCGGTGCAACCGAGATTCCTATATCGGTCTCATCGAGATTCAAAAGTTGCCACCTTTTGGTCACTTCGGTACCACCAATATTAACACATTGGTGTCACCGAGTTGGTCATTTTGTGTGTAACGGTTGGATTTTTGGAGATGCCTATATATACCCCTCCACCACCACTCACTCGCAAGAGAAGCACTCAGAACAGTTCCCCACTCATACCTACTGATTTTCTGAGAGAGCGCCACCTACTCATGTGTTGAGATCATGCCATTCCATTCCTACCATATGAAGCTTGATCTCTAGCCTCCCCAAGTTGCTTTCACCCAATCAATCTCTTGTACCCAGCCATATCTGTGAGAGTGTGATTGTGTGTTGAGGAGTCTATCATCTTGAAGCACAAGAGCAAGGAGTTCATCGACACAATCGAGTCTATTACCTTTTGGAGGGTGGTGGCTCCTAGATTGATTAGGTGTCTCTTGGGAGCCTCCTACTTCGTGTTTTGGAGTGAACGAAGAAGTTTGTAAGGGCAAGGAGATCGCCTACTTCATGAAAATCTACCCAGAGTTAGGCTAGTCCTTCGTGGACGTAGGCCGTCATTGTATAGTCAAGGTTGCTTCTTCGTGGAACCCTCCGTGGACTCTCGTGACTGTTACCCTCTGTGGGTTGAAGAATCCATGAATGTGGATGTACGATAGCACCACCCATCGGAACCACAGGAAAAATCTTCGTGTCAACAATTGCGTTTGATCTTCCTACCCTTCCTTTACTTACATGCTTGTCTTTACTTTCCGCTGCTATACTCTTAGACATGCATGTGTAGGGTGTACTTGACATACTATGAATGCTAAAATCTGCCAAGAATTAAAATTGGGAAAAAGTAGATTTTTATTTGGTCAAGTAGTCTAATCACCCCCCTCTAGCACTACTTTCGATCCTACACATCTTGCTCCTTCTGAGGGAATTGGTATTGGCACAGCTCGAAGAAATTCTGAGGATGGGGCAGTGTAGTGAGTGGATGCTGTCATCCAGTCCAGAACCCAAGAATTGACATCAGAAGCATCACCTGTGATGTGCAAGGTGGCATAGAATTGAAGAATTATCTCTTCATTCCAATCACATATGTCCATGCAGAATGGAAGAATTCCAGCATCGTGAACAACTGCGAGCACCGGTGTGATGCATGGGGTAGTTTCGATAACCGCATGAGGAATTTGTCGGTGCTCAAAGACTTTCTCCTTGTCAAACAACATTGATGCATAGTAATTCATCTGTGAAGAATATGGTACGACCGGCCCTTGCTGAATCATATGGGTTCGACCCAATGAAGAATATGTGACAGTTGAAGAAATTCGTCTTGATGACTTTGGGGCGCTTTGAGCCTTTGAATGGCATCTTAGGCTTCGGCTGAAGATTTGGATTGAAGCGGCCCACAATTTCCTTGGGCATGGGAGGAACTTCTTCAGACTGAGGAATTTGAACAACAATTTACTCAATTGTAGTAGGAGCAGCAATTTCTTCTGCTGATGTAGCTGGAACATCTTCAGGGATTGAAGTGACATGTGTGGCCCAATCATCATATCATGTGTGAATTTCTTCATTCTGGGCTGGAGACTAAGGAATTTTGGTGAGGGGAGTAGTCATTGGGGTGTGCAGCTTCCTAGTATTCCTCATTGATAAGAGGATTTGTTACTCCAATGTCCACGCCCTCTTCAATTTCTTCAACGTCGGCCTCTTTAGCAGTCAATAGAGGCTGGGGCGATGATATCAGAGGGGTTGAAGCATTTGCTTCCACTTCAATTTCTTCATCAATCTGCTCTAAGGAAGCAACAAAATGATCTCTTTCATCTTCATCATTTGGGATGATGTAGTCAACACCAAATGCTACTAACTCATAGGCTGGCACGGAGGTGATAGGAGTTGCATCAATTGGATCAGTTGAAGAACTGGGCAGAGTCTTCAATTTTTTCACTTCTGAGGATTTTGAAGTTGGTGCCTTTCTCTTCTGTCTAGACTTCTTCTCCATAGTCTTTGTTTTCTTCGCTTCTGATGTAGAAGGAAGGTTGATATTCTTCACCCTTCAAGACTTTGCAGTTTCAGCTGAGGGTAAAGGAGTACCAGTTTCTTCAGGCACGATTGATGCAGTCGTCCTAGTGGTCTTAATTTCATCAGGTGCAGCAGGAACTTCAGCTGGTCTGGCAATTTCTTCAGGCGCAACAGTGGAGGTTGCCCTGAGAGTTCTTCAGCAGCCTGAATTTCTTCAGCTGCGCTTGCAGTTTCTTCAGCAGGCTAAGCAGATTCTTCAACCTAAGGAATTTGAGGCCGCGATCGAGCTGCAACCCTCCTGTTGTAGTCCTTGATGGCTTTGTTAGCCACTTTGATGAAGCGGACCTTGGCGCCTTGCCAATTAGCGTAGTATCGATTGAATTCATCACTGCAGCCTTTGATCTCGGATTGCATGGCCACAAGTTGTTCTGAAGAAAGCTTCAAAACATTGCTCTTCAAGAAGTGTTCCTTCTTGTACTAAGCTTTCTTGGTTTGTCTGGCCTTCTCATACTTCCACTTTTCTTCGGCAATGAAGGCAGTGAGGACATGATCTTGTCCGGAAGGCAGTTTCAAATCATCAATTGGAGTGTTGGGATCCTTGTGCCAAATGTCAATGAAGTTTAGTACCATTTTAGGATCCAGCCAGAGAGGAATTTGAGTGCCCTTTGCTTGAGCCACTCTTTCTTGCTTGTTTCTAATGATTTCCTCAAGTTCCTAATCATCAGCTTCATCTTCTGAAGAATCTGATGGTACCTTGAACACAACTTTCTTTGGGTGAGGACTTGGTCGAATGCCTCTTCCAGCAGTAGCTTTCACCTTTAGTAGTGAAGGACTAGTTGAGGAAAGTGCTTGTGTTGAAGAACTTGCACAGACCCCTGAAGCAATTGAGAAGCCAGTAGTCCTCTAACATGTTTCAAGATGTATAGATGTTGTCGTGGATTTGTCACGACAAGATGTTCGGTTATGGACTTTAGGTGTGAGACCATCGCAACTATGTGGCGGCTTGATAGGGGTTGGTCGGAATCGAGAGACACGAGTTTACCCAGGTTCGGCCCCTCCGATGGAGGTAAAAGCCTATGTCCTTCTTGTCTTGTATTGATGATGAGGAAGATCTCTTGGTTACAAGGGTGCTGTCTTGCTACCTCTAATCTTGAGAGCCTCTAATCTGTCTATCTGTAATGACTTGTGTGTGTCTTAACTTGTGAACTCCGTCCCTCTAGGGGTGCTCTACCCCTCCTTACATAGGTGGAAAGGGTAGGCTTACATGTAGAGTCCTAGTAGGAGTAGGATTAGGACTAGTCTCTCTTGAATCCTAATACGGGTCTTGTTTCCTTATCAAGGGAATCCTCTCTCCTTTGGGCCTTCTCTTGTTAGCCGCCTGTCGCTGGCTTACACGCTGGGCCTTGGGCCTTGTTGCTCATCTGAGCCTCCTGCCGGGTTACCAATGAATCGTCAAGTCTCGACAGGGCCTCCAGTGAGTCGCCAAGTCCTGGCCGGGTCAGACTTCCGGCCGGGCTATTGTTGGGGAATGTTGCATGGGAAACAAATAATTTCCTACGCTTCACCAAGATCAATCTAGGAGATGAGCATCTATGAGAGGGGAGAGTGGATCTACATACCCTTGTAGATCGCTAAGCGGGAAGCATTAAGAAACGTGGTTGATGTAGTCGAACGTCTTCGCGATCCAAATCGCCGAGCACCCCGCGATCCAATCATGATCCGTCCTGATCTAGCGTCGAACGGACGACACCTCCACGTTCAGCACACGTACGGCTTGATGATGATCTTTGCCTTCTTGATCCAATAAGAGGGAGCAGAGAGGTAGACGAGTTCTCCGGCAGCGCGACGGTGTTGCGGCGATGGTGGTGGAGTAATTCCAGTAGGGCTTCGCCTAAGCACCGCTGAAAACTGATCTAGAGGAGAAAATGATCTAGAGGAAGAAGAGGGCAGCACGTGGCAATTAGGGTTAGGGCTGCCCTCAAAACCTCTAGTATATATAGGAGGAGGGGAGGGAGGAGACTTGGCTCCCACGGAGCCAAATCTAGTTCGGCTGAAGTGGAGGGAGGAGTCCTCCTCCTCCACTCCTAGTAGGATTAGGACTCCTTCCTTATTTTCCACTTTTGCCTTTCTTTCCACCTTGGGTTTCTTCCCTAGATGCATGGGCTTCCTATGGGCCTTCGTCCAGCCCACTAAGGGCTGGTATTCCTTCTCCCACAGCCCATGTAGCCTCTCGGGTCATAATACCCCTCCCGATGGTCCCCCGGTACCCTCCCGGCTCTCCCGGTACACTAACGATCAGCCCGAAACTTTTCCGGTGACCAAAACAGGACTTCCTATATATCAATATTTACCTCCGGACCAATCCAGAGCTCCTAGTAACGTCCGGGATCTCATCCGGGACTTCGAACAACCTTCGGTCACAACCATACATAATTCTACACTACCGAAACGTCATCAAACCTTAAGTGTGTAGACCCTGCGGGTTCGAGAACTATGTAGACATGACTGAGACACCTCTATGGTCAATAACCTTCCGTGGGTTCGCTGGAGTTTGCAAACCTTGTCATCATTCTCTGGATCGACAAACCTTCTGGTTGCATCATATACACTCTTCCTCAAGGAAACCGTTGAGGAACGCTGTTTTGACATCCATCTGCCAAATTTCATAGTCGAAATATGCAGCTATTGCTAACATGATTCTGATGGACTTAGGCATCGCTACGGGTGAGAAGGTCTCATCGTAGTCAACTCCTTGAACTTGTGAAAAACCCTTTGCCACAAGTCGAGCTTTATAAACGGTGATATTACCGTCCTCGTCCATCTTCTTCTTAATGATGCATTTGTTCTTAATGGCCTTTCGCCCTTCAGGTAATACTTCCAAAGTCCATACTTTGTTTTCATACATGGATCCCATCTTGGATTTCATGGCCTCTAACCATTTCTCAGAATCCGGGCCCATCATCGCTCCTCCATAACTCGTAAGTTCATTGTTGTCCAACAACATGACCTCCAAGACAGGGTTGTCGTACCACCCAAGAGCAATACGCGCCCTTGTCGACCTATGAGGTTCAATAGTAACTTGATTAGAAGCTTCATGATCATCATCATTAACTTCCTCTTTAGCTGTCGTAGGCTCCACAGAAACATCTTTCTGCGCTGCGCTACTCTCTGGTTGATGTAAAGGTTCAATAACCTCATCAAGCTCTATTTTCCTCCGACTCAATTCTTTCGAGAGAAACTCTTTCTCAAGAAATGTTCTGTTTTTAGCGACAAACACTTTGCCTTTAGATCTGAGATAGAAGGTATACCCAACTGACTCTTTCCGGTATCCTATGAAGACGCATTTTCCCGCTTTGGGTTCCAGCTTTTCAGGCTGAAGCTTTTTGACATAAGCATCACATCCCCAAACTTTAAGAAACGACAACTTTGGCTTCTTGCCAAACCACAGTTCATCTGGCGTCGTCTCAACGGATTTTGATGGTGCCCTATTTAAAGTGAATGTAGCTGTCTCTAATGCATAACCCAAGGACGATAGTGGCAAATCGACAAGAGACATCATAGAAAGCACCATATATAATAAGGTTCGATTACGACGTTCGTACACACCATTATGCTATGGTGTTCTAGGAAGTGTCAATTGTGAAACAATTCCACACTATCTTAAGTGACTGCCAAACTCATAACTCAGATATTCACCTCCTCGATCAGATTGCAGGAATTTAATCTTCTTGTTACGATGATTGTCAACTTCACTCTAAAATTGCTTGACCTTTTCAAATGTTTCAGACTTCTGTTTCATTAAGTAAATATACCCATATCTACTCAAGTCATTAGTGAAGGTGAGAAAATAACGATATCCATCGTGCGCTGCAACATTCATTGGACCGCACACATCAGTATGTATGATTTCCAACAAGTCACTTGCCCGTTCCATTGTTCCAAAGAACGGCGTCTTAGTCATCTTGCCCATGAGGCATGGTTCACATGTGTCAAGTGATTCGAAATCAAGTGACTCCAAAAGTCCATCAGCATGCAGCTTCTTCATGCGTTTTACACCAATATGACCTAAACGGTAGTGCCACAAGAAAGTGGTATTATCACTATCAACTCTACATCTTTTGGCATTAATGTTATGAATATGTGTATCATCACTATCAAGATTCAATATGAATAAACCCCTCACATTGGGAGCATGACCATAAAAGATATTACTCATATAAATAGAACAACCATTATTCTCTAATTTAAATGAGTAACCATCTCACAATAAACAAGATGCAAATACAATGTTCAAGCTTAACGCAAGCACTAAATAACAATTATTCTGGTTCGTCACTAATCCCGATGGTAATCGAAGAGAGAGCGTGCCGACGGTGATCACATCAACCTTGGAACCATTTCCCATGCGCATCGTCACATCGTCCTTCGCCAGCCTTCGTCTATTCCTTAGTTCCTGTTTTGAGTTGCCAATGTGAGCAACCAAACCGGTATCAAATACCCATGCACTACAGGAGAGCTAGTAAGGTACACATCAATAACATGTATATCATATATACCTTGTTTGTTGTTGGCCGCCTTCTTGTCAGCCAGATACTTGGGGCAGTTCCGCTTCCAGTGACCAGTTCCCTTGCAATGAAAGCACTCAGTTTCTGGCTTGGGTCCAGCCTTGGGTTTCTTCACGGGAGGAGCAACTGCTTTGCCACCCTTCTTAGAGTTACCCTTCTTGCCCTTGCCATTCTTAGTGGTTTTATTTACCATCAACACTTGATGTTCTTTCTGGATTTCAGACCCAGCGACTTTCAGCATCACAAACAGCTTGGTGACTGATTTGTTCATCCCGTGCATGTTATAGTTCATCACAAAGCTCTTGTAGCTAGGTGGCAGTGATTGAAGAACTCTGTCAGTGATCACCTCTAGTGGAAGGGGCATCCCTAACTTCGCCAAACGAGTCGAATACCCAGACATTCAGAGTATATGTTCACTGATAGACCCGTTCTCCTCCATTTTGCAAGCATGGAACTTATCGGAGGTCTCATACCTCTCGATCCGGGCATTCTTCTTAAAGATAAACTCCAACTCCTGCAACATCTCATATGCTCCATGATGTTCAAAACATCTTTGAAGTACCGGTTCTAAGCCATACAATATTGCACATTGAACTATTGAGTAATCTCCAGAACGTGCCTCCCAAGCATTCTTAACGTCTTCGGATGACATGTCAGTGGGTTGGTCACCAAGCGGTGCATCAAGGGCATATGACTTCTGGGAAGCCATGAGGATAATCCTCAGATTACAGGCCAAGTCTACAAAGTTACTTCCATCATCTTTCAACTTAGCTTTCTCTAGGAATGCATTAAAATTTAGGGGTGCTACTACGTGAGCCATTAATCTACAACATAAATAAGAAAAGGTTACTAAGACTATTGTTCAAGATAATGAGTTTAGTTAATCAAATTACTAAAGCTCCCACTCAAATTGACATCCCTCAGGTCATCTGAGTGATACATGATCCAAATTCACCAACTCAAGTCCGATCATCACGTGAGTTGAAGTGGTTTCAATGGTGAACATCATCATGTTGATCATATCTACTATATGACTCATGTTCGACCTTTCGGTCTCTTGTGTTCCGAGGCCATGTTTGTACATGCTAGGATCGTCAAGTTTAACCCGAGTGTTTTGCACGTCCAACAATGGCTTGCACCCGTTGTATGTGAATGTAGAGTCTATCACACCCGATCATCATGTAGTGTCTCGACACGACGAACTTTCGCAACGGTGCACACTCGGGGAGAACACAATTTTCCCTTGAAATTTAAGTGAGGGGTCACCTTATAATGCTACCGTCGTCCTAAGAAAAACAAGGTGCATAAAAGGATTAACATCACATGCAAATCATAAGTGACATGCTATGGCCATGAACTTGTGCTTTTGATCTCCATCTTGAAAGCACCGGCATGATCTTCATCGTCACCGGCATAACACCATGATCTCCATCATTCTGTCGCCATCAGAGTTGTCGCGCCCACCATGCTCATACTACTATTGCTACCATTTAGCAATAAAGTAAAGCATTATATAGCGCTTAATGATTGACACGCAGGTCATACAATAATTAAAGACAACCCTATGGCTCCTGCCGGTTGTCGTACTCATTGACATGCAAGTCCTGATATTCTATACATCACATGATCATCTCATAGATCACATATATCTCATCATGTAATTGGCCATATCACATCACAACATACCCTGCAAAAACAAGTTAGACGTCCTCTAATTGTTGTTGCAAGTTTTACGTGGCTGCTACGGGTATCTAGTAAGAACAATTCTTACCTATGCAAAACCACAACGGTGATACATATGTTGCTTTTCAACCTTCTCAAGGACGGCCTTTGTCGAATTCGATCCAACTAAAGTAGGAGAAATAGACACTTGCCAGCCATCTTTGTGCAATGAAGTTACACGTCTGTTGATGGAACCATTCTCTCATAAGCGTACGAGTAAGGTTGGTTCGGGCCGCTTCATCCCACAATACCAATGAACCAAAACACGACCAAGGGGGGAAGCAATCTAAGCATCAATGCACACAAACTCTTTGTGTTCTACTTGAGATCTCATCTACACATAGATCTAGCACATGATGCCACTGTTGGGGAACGTTGCATGGGAAACAAAAAATTTCCTACGCTTCACCAAGATCAATCTAGGAGATGAGCATCTACGAAAGGGGAGAGTGGATCTACATACCCTTGTAGACCACTAAGAGGTAAGCATTAAGAAACGTGGTTGATGTAGCCGAACGTCTTCGCGATCCAAATCGTCGAGCGTCCCGTGATCCAATCACGATTCGTCCCGATCTAGCGCCAAACGGACAACACCTCCGCGTTCAGCACACGTATGGCATGATGACGATATCCTCCTTCTTGATACAGCAAGAGGGAGCGGATAGTTAGATGAGTTCTCCGGTAGCGCGACGGCGTTGCGGCGATGGTGGTGGAGTAATTCCAGCAGGGCTTCGCCTAAGCACCGCTGAAAACTGATCTAGAGGAGAAAACGATCTAGAGGAAGAAGATGGCAGCACGTGGCTATTAGGGTTAGGGATGCCCTCAAAACCTCTAGTATATATAGGAGGAGGGGAGGGAGGATACTTGGCTCCCAAGGAGCCTAATCTGGTTCGGCCGAAGTGGAGGGAGGAGTCCTCCTCCTCCACTCCTAGTAGGATTAGGACTGCTTCCTTATTTTCCAGTTTTGCCTTTCTTTCCACCTTGGGTTTCTTCCCTAGCCGCATGGGCTTCCTGTGGGCCTTCTTCCATCCCACTAAGGTCAGGTATTCCTTCTCCCACAGCCCATGTAGCCTCTTGGGTCGAAATACGCCTCGCGATGGTCCCCAGTACCCTCCCTGCACTCCCGATACACTACCGATGAGCCTGAAACTTTTCTGGTGACCAAAACAGGACTTCCTATATATCAATCTTAACCTCCGGACCATTCTAGAGCTCCTTGTGACGCCCGAGATCTCATCCAGGACTCCGAAAAACCTTCGGTCACCACAATACATAACTCTACACTACCGAAACGTCACCAAACCTTAAGTGTTCAGACCCTGCGAGAACTATGTAGACATGACCGAGACACCTCTACGGTCAATAACCAATAGCGGGAACTGGATGCCCATATTGATTCCTACATATTCTATGAAGATCTTTATCAGTCGAACCTCTATGTCAAGAATTCACTTAATCCCGTATGATGTTCCCTTTGTTCTTCGGTATGTTACTTGCCCGAGGTTCGACCGTCGGTATCTCCATACCTAGTTCAACCTCGTTACCGGCAAGTCTCTTTAATCATTTCCGTAATACAAGATCCTGTGACTAACACTTAGGCACATTGCTTGCAAGACTTGTTGTGATGTTATACTACCGAGTGGGCCTTGAGATACCTCTCCGTAACACGGAGTAACAAATCCCAGTGTTGATCAATGCCAACCCAATAGACACCCTCGAAGATACCTATAGAGCACCTTTATAGTCACCCAGTTATGTTGCGACGTTTGATACACACAAGGCACTCCTCCGGTATCCGTGAGTTGCATGATCTCATGGTCATAGGAACATATACTTGACATGCAGAAAACTGTAGCAATAAACTGACACGATCATGTGCTACGTTTATAGTTTGGGTCTTGTCCATCACATCACATCACTCTCCTAATGGCTAGCAAACCTTGACCATCTTTGATCAACGAGCTAGTTCACTAGAGGCACACTAGGGACAAAGTGTTGTCTATATATCCACACATGCATTGTGTTTCCAATCAATATCATTATAGCATGGATAATAAACAATTATCATGAACAAGGAAATGTAATAATAAACACTTTATTTATTGCCTCTATGGCATATTTCCAACAGTTATACCGCGGGTTATACCCCCGACAGATGTTGAGGACTTTGTGGCAGCATCTGATGATTGTGTAGGTACTGAAGGCATTGCAGTGGCCTTAGAAGAACTTGCTTGAGGATTCTGCAGTGAGTACTTTGAAGTTGAAGATTTTGACTTCATTGTAGTCTTTTTCTCAATTGATTTCTTAGGAGCACTAGTAGAGGCTCCAGCAGAGGCAACAACAGCAGAATCTTCATTGAATTGCTTCTCGGCTGCTTTGGCAGTTCTTTGAAGTTTTCTTCAATGCTTTGCCCATTCAGCTGGAAAGTCTTCACCATGAGCAACACTTGTGGGATCAACCTCTTGATCATCAGCAGGAGGAGACCTTTTGCAAAGACGGTTGAGTGTGAATTTCTTGATGTACTTAGGAGTGACATAACGATATTCTGTCCACTGCTTCATCCACCTCCGTTCAATCCTCTGAATCCTGATTTTCCTTTGCTCCTTTGTTTCTTTCCCATGAATGGCTTCATCAGGGGTACAATAACCAGCATATAAATGCTAAGCTATTTCAAAGTCAGTGTTCTGTTCAGCCTTCTTTCCACCCTTTTGAGGTCTTTTACCATCTACCATTTTCTTCACTTGATGACTTTGAACTCTTGATGATTCTGAAGATGTATACAATTTTTCCTCAAGGAACGCTGCAAATGAGTTAAGTTGATGAGAACCTAGTGATTCATCAGCACACATTTTGTACCTGTGAACATAGTATAGGTGTGAGGAATTAGAAGAGGTCATATGCGTTCTCAGAAATTTTTCAGAATACATCAAGCTGAGGGTTTTGACCATAGGTGTCTTGAGTAATTTCACTAAGTGTTCCTGTCTTAGTTTCCAGAGTTGTCCGAATTTGAGGATCACACAATTGAGGAATCTTGAAGAAGATGATAACTTAGGAAAAACATCGAGGGAATGAAGCATGTAAGGTGCTTAAGAATATGATTCTTGAGGAATAAACACCTTTGAGGATTTTGTGAAAAACATGAAGATCAAACAAGGGTAGTAAAATTAGATTTTATTTACCCTGATGAAGAACACGACGAACAGTGAGATGAAATCGGAGAAGTTCGTCCGTCCAGATCTCTCACGCCCTATCTTGGCAAAGGGAGACAGCTACAGCGGCGGACGGGTGAAGACTTCCGCGGCTGATGCGAGTACGATGACGGCGAGGTTGATGAAAGCACAACATGCTCCCTTGGTGGTTTTGATAATTCATGACAACATACATTTTCTCTTGGTCTAATACTTTTATCTAGTGTATTTCAGATAATAGTCCATAGAGAGTTGGGTTGGCAAAAGGATTGTGAAGATTGTGGAATACCCCAAGAAGCAAGGAAATAGATTGGCCAAGCTTCAATCAAGAGGACTCTACATTTTATATTTGTGATAAATCACTTTGAGTCCATAGGAAAGCCAATACTATTAAAAGGGGGTAAGGTTTTGTTGGTGAACAAAGTACTCATACGTGCACAAGTGATAGTCATCAAAAACACCCACAAACTCTCCCACCAAAGTGTGTCCAAAGCCAAATACTCAAAATCGGTTCAACCAACATTCTACACTTGGTGCCACCGATACCAAACCCTAGACAGACTCAGCCAAACCATAGATTTTCGGTGCAACCGATACTGCATCCGATGCCATCGAGTTGGGCTGCCAACTTTTTGTTACGCAAGTCCACAGTTTTGGTCCCTCCGAGATTGTCGAATCAGCGTCACCGAGATTTGACATTCTAATCGTTGGTCACCTTATCGGTGCAACTGACATTCCTATATCGGTCTCACCGAGATTCAAAAGTTGCTAACGTTAAGCCACTTCGTTACAACCGAGATTCACACATCAGTTCCACCGAGTCTAACTTATTGTGTGTAATGGTTGGTTGTTTGGAGATGCCTATATATACCACTCCACCACCACCTACTCGAAAGAGAAGCACTCAAAACTATTTCATACCTATCCTCTCAGTTTTCTGAGAGAGAACCACCTATCCTTGTGTTGAGTTCAAGATCCTCCACTCCAACCATATGGATCTTCATTTCTAGCCTCCCAAAGTTTCTTTCCACCAATATCATCTCTTCTACCAAGCCAAATCTGTGAGAGAGTAATTGTGTGTTGAGGAGTCTATCATCTTGAAGCACAAGAGCAAGGAGTTCATCGTCATTACCGAGCCTATTACCTTTTGGAGGGTGGTGCCTCCTAGATTGGTTAGGTGTTACTTGGGAGCCTCCTACTTCGTGTTATGGATTTGAACCAAGATGTTTGTATGGGCAAGGATATCGCCTACTTCGTGAAGATCTACTCATAGTGAGGCTAGTCCTTCGTGGACGGAAGCCATTATGGAATAGTCAAGGTTTCTACTTCGTGGACCCTTATGGGTGGAGCCCTCCGTGGACTCTCGCGACCGTTACCCTTTGTGGTTTGAAGACTCCATAAACGTGGACGTACGATAGCACCACCTATCGAAACCACTGGAAAAATCTTTGCGTCTCCAATTGCGTTTGATCTCCATATATCAACTCTTTACTTCTTGTGCAATGTCTTTACTTTCCTCTGCCATGTTTGTTGACATGCATGTGTTGGGTATATAGACTTGATAGTCTTGCTAAAACTATTGAAATCTGCCAACCAATTAACTTGGGAAAAGGTTAGGTTTTAATTTACTACTAGTAGTCTATTCACCCCCCCTCTAGACACTCTTCTAGTGATCCCTCAATTGGTATCAGAGCTTTGGTCTCCATTGTTTCGGTTTAATCACTGAGGAGGAAGAAGGATGTGTCTGCTATAGGGAGTTTGAGTTGTAGAGTGCGTATTCTTGATGGAGATTACTATAGTCAATGGAAAACTTTGATGCTTGAGCTGTTAAATGAGTTTCAATTGAGAAAATATGTTATGCACCCCTATGAGCCTCCTATTGATCCCTTGCATCCCACACACGAAGAGGAAATTGATATGCTATGCAATCTTAGAACTGTTAATCTTATTGTTTGAGCTTTGCCTAGAAATGGGCTCAACCAAATGAAGAATTTTGCGTGTGCTTATACTTTGTGGAATGACTTGGACAAACGATATCTAAATTATTCATTGAATAATCTTGATAAAATTCTTCATAAAACTATTTCCTTTCACAAAATGAAGCCCAGTGATCCTAAATTTGATGATTGTCTATTTGAGCTTAGAGACCTGATGTGTGCTAAATGAGATGTCACAACTATCAAAAATATCATTATAGAGGCCCTTCACATTCATAAACTTGAACATTGTCATGATCACCATCCTAAAGAATCTCTTGTTCTTTATGATGAGGATTTCCCACTTGATGATGACAATGTGGAACATGGCTACTATGATGAAGATGAGCTATTCGAGATCGAGTATGAGAAGATTACGAAGAATCTAAGTCTCATGGCAAACTTCAAGGATTACATGTCCAGAGGAAAAGAGTGGATTCTCGATAGCGGATGTACCGATCATATGACCGGAGATAGAGAAATGCTTGAAGAGATCACACCAAACCATGGACCGCGAAGGTACGCAACGTTTGGAGACAACTCCAAGGGTAAGGTACTTGGTCTTGGTAATGTGGCCATATCCCATGATAGATCTATTCAAAATGTTATGCTCATTGAATCTCTTGGCTACAATCTTCTTTCCGTATCTATACTTGCCAACTTTGGTTTCAATGTGTTATTCACGAAAGTAGATTGCCAAGTGTTTCGTCAAGATAATCATAAAATGGTCTTTTCCGGTATCCATAGAGGTGATCTATACATTGTTGATTTCACTAAGAGATCCAAGCCTCACACTTGTTTAATTGCTAATCTTCTAAAGGTTGGCTTTGACATAGAAGATTAGGACATGCTGGCATGCGTAATTTAGACAAACTTATCAAAGGTGATCATATACTTGGTGTTAAAGATGTTATCTTTGACAAAGATAGACTTTGTAGTGCTTGTCAAGCTGGAAAGCAAGTAGGTGGAAGTCATCATGTTAAGAATATCATGACTACTAGCAGACCACTCGAGTTACTTCACATGGATCTTTTCGTTCCCAATGCTTACAAGAGTCTCGGTGGAAATTCCTATGGTCTAGTTATAGTTGATGATTTTTCCAGATTTACGTGGGTATTCTTCCTTGATGATAAGTCGCAGGTTCAAAAGATCTTCAAGAACTTCATTCGGAAAGCGCAAAATCAGTTTGAAGTGAAGATCACGAAAGTTTTAGGCGATAACGGATCAGAGTTCAAGAACACCCATGTGGATCCCTTTCTTGCCAAAGAAGGTGTCTCACATGAGTTCTCGGCTATGTACATGCCTCAACAAAATGGAGTTATTGAGAGGAAGAACAGGATGCTTATTGAGATGTCTAGAACAATGCTTGATGAATACAAGACGCCAAGACACTTTTGGGCAGAAGGCGTGGAAATAACATGTCATGCCACAAACCGTCTTTACTTGCACAAGCTTCTCGGTAAAACAGCATACGAGCTACTAACCAGTAACAAAACCCAAGTTGGATACTTTAGAGTATTCGGCTCCAAGTGCTACATTCTTGACAAGCGTCGTCGTACTAAATTTGCTCCTAAATCTCATGAAGGATTCCTACTTGGTTACAAATCGAATTCTCCCACTTACCGTGTCTACAACAACTTCACTCGAAAAGTTGAAGAGACGGTAGATGTGAAGTTTGATGAATCTAATGATTCGCAAGTTGAACAATTGCCAAATGATGTAGGTGATAAGGAACCTTCGGAAGCTATCCTAGATTTACCCATCGGCAAGATTCGTCCCATGGAGGTGAAGGAAAGTACTTCATCAACTCAAGTGGAAGCCCCTACTTCGCGACAAGGTGAACCACAACATGACATGGAGGCATCCACAAGTGGTACACGGCAAGATGATGAAGAGGGTAAAGTGCATCATGAAGATCCACCACAACCTCCTTCACCATCACCTCAAGGGAACGACACCGTCAACAAAAACAAAGATGAAGGAGATGATGATGATGAAGCAGAAGCTCCACTATCTAACAAGCCCAATCTACCCCGAGTTCGAGCACAAGTGACCAAGAACCATCCCCTAGACCAAATCTTTTGTGACATCCAAACCTGGAGAATCACTCGCTTTAAAACTCATCTAGCTAACTTTTGTGAGCATTAATATTTCATCTCTAGAATTGAGCCCTTGAAGGTAGAACAAGCTCTTGAAGCCGTGGATTTGGTGAACGCCACGCATGAAGAGCTTCACAACTTCGAAAGGAACGAAGTGTGGACACTCGTGGAGAAGCCCGAGGATGAGCACAACATCATCGGAACCAAATGGGTGTTTCGGAACAAGCAAGACGAAGACGGTCAAGTCATACGGAACAAGGCACGTCTCGTGGCCCAAGGATATACTCAAGTCGAAGGTATGGACTACGGTGAGACTTATGCCCCCGTCGCTAGACTTAAAGCTATTCACATTCTTCTTGCCTATGCTAATCACCATGATATCACACTTTATCAAATGGACATTAAAAGCGCCTTTTTAAATGGTGAAATTGAAGAAGTTTATGTTAAGCAACCACCTGGTTTTGTGAATCCTAAGAAACCTAATCATGTTTACAAGCTTCGTAAAGCCCTTTATGGTCTTAAGCAAGCCCCTAATGCTTGGTACAAATGCTTAATGAAGTTTCTCATTGAAAAAGGTTTTGAAATTGGTAAAATTAATGCAACCTTGTTCACTAAGAGCGTTAATGGTGAATTATTTCTGTGCCAAATCTATGTGGATGATATTATCTTTGGTTCCACTAACCCTCAATTTAGTGAAAGATTTGGAAGGTTGATGTCCAAAAAGTATGATATGTCCATGATGTGTGAGCTGAAATTCTTTCTTGGATTGCAAATCAAGAAATCAAAAGAAGGAACTTTCATCTCTCAAACTAAGTATACCAAGGACTTGATCAAGAAGTTCAACATGCAGGAGTGCAAAGGTATAAAAACTCCCATGCGAACTAGTGGACATGTTGATCTTACCAAGGAGGATGAACCGGTTGACCAAAAGGTTTATCTATCTATGATTGGTTCATTGATATATCTATGTGCATATCGTCCCGATATTATGCTTAGTGTTTGCATGTGTGCTAGATATCAAGCAGCACCTGAGGAGTGGCATCTTTTGGCCGTGAAACGTATTCTGAGATACTTGATACAAACACCAAACTTTGGCATTTGGTATCCCAAGGGATCTTCTTTTAACCTTGTTGGCTATTATGATTCGGACTATGCCGGTGACAAGGTTGATAGAAAATCCACCTCGGGTACTTGTCAATTTTTGGGTAGATCTGTTGTGTCTTGGTCCTCCAAGAAACAAAACTTAGTATCTCTATCTACTACCGAAGCTGAGTATATTGCTGTTGGATCTTGTTGTGCGCAATTACTATGGATGACACAAACGCTTAAGGATTATGGAATCCATGTTAAAAATGTTCCATTACTATGTGACAATGAAAGTGCTATTAAGATTGGTCATAATCATATGCAACATTCTCTAACTAAGCATATTCAAGTTCAACATCATTTCATTCGTGATCATGTTGCTAAAGGAGATATTAATCTTAAGCATGTTCGCACTAACAAGCAATGGGCCGATATCTTTACTAAGCCACTTGATGAGAAGACTTTTTGTCATTTGAGGAGTGAGTTGAACGTCATTGATGCTTCAAACTTGACTAAACTCACTCGGATGCTTGCAAGGGCATGAGCCTTCTTGATACTTCCATGATATTCCTAACATCTTATATTATGGCATGGAATTCTATACTCCCTTGTATTGCATCTAACCGTTTGTAGGTACTTGGAATAACTTCATTCCACGAGATTGCAACCAACTCCAATCATAAGCAATCTCGTCTAGACCAAGTATCCACAACCCCTCTTGATGATGGAAGGAACAAGACAACAAAAACATATCCTTGACATATACATGATCATTACTGCAAAATCTCAATTGGTATCATTTCAAATGGATATACCTATTGCTCTTCCTTGCATGACTAACCTTTGTAGGTAACAAGTGTACTAGAACGAGAAGGATTGCTCCCAACTCAAGATGTTCTTCATCAACCTTGAGCATCCTCAACAAGTTCGCCTACGAGAAACGTCATCAACATCACTCAAAGGTATGCACTCATATCCTTCAAAAGGCTTTACTCCAAGTCATGACTTAAAGCAACTCAAGTGACATGAAGACATTAAAATGCTTAGTTGAAATATGGTGACCCCATTTTAAGCTTAACATGGAGTATGACCTATGATCAAGTATTCTTGCTTGGCTCATAAGTCAATATACTCTAATATAGGTGACCTAGTCACCACCCTTCATCCAGTTAAGAATCTTGTGTGGTTTGTTCTCTATTTGCATGATCTCTCATAACCACTCAAATTTTCTCTAGATGATGGCCTTCTCTTTACTTTGAAACTATTTTCTTCTAACTCTTTGAAAACAGAAACTTGGTTGCTTATTCCTTTCTTTCTGTTTTAGTATCAGAGCCGCCGACTCGGATATCTCGGTTCTACCAAAATTGTAGACAAACTGCACTACAAAATCTCGGTACCACCGATCTATCTGTCTTGGAGTCACCGATTTGTTTTTCTCTTATCTGTTCCTGTTCTATTACTTTGATGATCCCTTCTGAAAAAAATTAGGGGGAGAATAACAAGCAAAACTTAGGGGGAGAAATTCTTTATTCAAGTATCCCTAGCTCAAAGGAGGAGAAGACTACGATTTTCCATAGGGAGAGAAGTTACCTTCAATGATTCCCTTAGTTGTTTTCTATGAACCCTACTTTCAATGACCCTTGTTCTCGAGGATCCCTTCCATGTCAATGAACCCTGTACCTACTCCTGAATTTGACCTTTTTCGAAATTAATGCCAAAGGGGGAGAAACACAATGCTTCATGCTAAAGGGAGAGTTACATGCTTATGCAAACGGGGAGATATGATTAGGGTAGAGAAGATATCAAGCTTTTTATTATATAAATAAGCTCAATAATATTCTTATTTTATTTGACTGTTCACTTTAGAACTTTTCTCACCCTATCCAATCCCAATATCTACATGCTGAGATTCAGAGGGAGAGGATGAACTACTACTTTCATATCTGAGGGGAGAAAGCTCTAAATGATCTTGGAGACATATTAATCTTAAAGAATACCATCTTCTATATGTTCTCCACATCTTGGTTCTTTTGAGTTATATTGCCTTTGATCAGTCAAATACTCTTGTGTTTCCTAACATTGTTTTCTCAAGTGTGTTTCTACTACTAGAATGATCAAGAACTCAAGGTAAGTATTTGCGTCATATCTTTGATCAAGATGATCTCTTGCTTCTTGCACATATTGTTTGCAAGAGTGAATTCTTGAACAAGGACACATCTCATTCATATATATTTTGATGCATATAGCCAAGATACACATGACTCCTTATATCCCTTCATCCATATGTGTGTCCATGCATTCCAAATCAACTATCCTTTAAAGGACTGCACACATTTAGGGGGAGCAAATCTAAGTCATGTGTCTCTCAAAGTCTTCAATATATCCATGGATATCTTTATTTGAAGCTTTGATTGTATGTTGTCATCAATTACCAAAAAGGGGGAGATTGAAAGCATAACATGCTCCCTTGGTGGTTTTGATAATTCATGACAACATACATTGTCTCTTGGACTAATACTTCTATCTAGTGTATTTCAAATAATAGTCCATGGAGAGTTGGGTTGGCAAAAGGATTGTTAAGATTGTGGAATACCCCAAGAAGCAAGGAAATAGGTTGTCCAAGCTTCAAGTAAGAGGACTCTACATTTTATATTTGTGAGAAATCACCTTGAGTCCATAGGAAAGTCAATACTATTAAAAGGGGGTAAGGTTTTGTTGGTGAACAAAATGCTCATACATGCACAAGTGATAGTCACCAAAAACACCCACAAACTCTCCCACCAAAGTCAATCCAAAGCCAAATACTCAAAATCGGTGCAACCAACATTCTACACTCGGTGCCACTAATTCCAAACCCTAGACAGAGTTAGCCAAACCCTAGATTTTCGGTGCAACCGATACTGCATCCGATGCCACCGAGTTGGGCTGCCAACTTTCTATTACGCAAGTTCACAGTTTTGGTCCCTTCGAGATTGTCGAATCGGCGTGACCGAGATTGGAAATTCTGACCGTTGGTCACCTTATCGGTGCAACCGAGATTCCTATATCGGTCTCACCAAGATTCAAAAGTTGCTAACTTTAAGTCCCTTCGGTACAAGCGAGATTCTAACATCGGTTCCGCCGAGTCTAACTTATTGTGTGTAACGGTTGGATTTTTGGAGATGCCTACATATACCCCTCCACCACCACCTACTCGAAAGAGAATCACTCATAACTATTCCATACCTATCGAATCATTTTTCTGAGAGAGAACCACCTATCCTTGTGTTGAGGTCAAGATCTTCCCCTCCAACAATACAAATCTTGATTTCTAGCCTCCCCAAGTTGCTTTCAACCAATATCATCTCTTCTACCAAGCCAAATCTATTAGAGAGTGATTGTGTGTTGAGGAGTCTATCATCTTGAAGCACAAGAACAAGGAGTTCATCGTCATTACCGAGCCTATTACCTTTTGGAGGGTGGTGTCTCCTAGATTGGTTAGGTGTTGCTTGGGAGCCTTCTACTTCGTGTTGTGGAGTTGAACCAAGAAGTTTCTATGGGCCAGGAGATCGCCTACTTCGTGAAGATCTACCCATAGTGAAGCTAGTTCTTCGTGGACGGAAGCCATTATGGAATAGTCAAGGTTGCTACTTCGTGGACCCTTATGGGTGGAGCCCTTCGTGGACGCTCGCGACCGTTACCCTTCGTTGGTTGAAGACTCCATAAACATGGACGTACAATAGCACCACCTATCGGAACCACGGGAAAAATCTTTGCGTCTCCAATTGCGTTTGATCTCCATATCTCAACTCTTTACTTCTTGTGCAATGTCTTTATTTCCGCTGCCATATTTGTTGACATGCATGTGTTGGGTATATAGACTTGCTAGTGTTGCTAAAACTGTTAAAATCTACCAACCAATTAACTTGGGAAAAGGTTAGGTTTTAATTTACTGCTAGTAGTCTATTCACCCCCCCCCTCTAGACACTCTTCTAGTGATCCCTCAGTCAAGGCAGTGAAGCTCACCGGTGGCGATGATTTTAGCAACGGGGCTAGGTTTGACCTCGGGAGAGTGAGGGAAGTGGGGAGTAACTAGAGCATAGTGAAAGGGAAGGGGTATTTATAGAGGAGGTGAAAACCAACCGGTCCGAAGATTTTGCACCAGATTGCCCCTGACCCTTGCTCTCGACGCGACATGTGTCACCCACGTTCTTAGTAGTGGATATAGTGAGGGATCGAGGGTTATCCAGTCGTGGGAATCAGAACAGTTTGAGTGGGAAGCGTCAGAAATTTTGATAGTAAAAACTTTAAAGTTTCTGTTCGCAAATTCTTCAGCTCTCAAGGACAGAGTGAAGACTTTGAACAACTTCCTAAGTAGAACGCACATGAAGATGTTGTGAACAGATTGGGTTGAGTTTAGCATAGAGGGGGAACGGGTCCGATCACATTCACTTAGATGAAAATCAACTTGAAGAATTAGCAATAAGTGAATGTTGTTGAGGACAATGAAAAACTCAAATATATATACATATACATATTTATGGTCAATGAAGAACTTCAGTTTCATAGTTTGAAGAATTTTAAAAAATGAGGAATTTGCAAATTTGAGGAATTTGAAAATTTGAAGAATTTGCAAAATGACGAAAAACTCAACTTTGAAGAATTTCAACTATCGTTGGTGGCGTGACCCACCGTATAAGAATAATGATTTCTGGCACCGCGTACAATTGTCATAGGGTTGTGAGAATCAAATTATTCATTAATTGCTTCACACTTAGAGGGCTATTCTTCATTGATTGAAGAAAAACGTTACTTCGTGTGTTGCACATCTAAGTCATCAATTTTGCATAGGTGTTAGGATGTGTGTCTTTTCAAAGAAAAGATTCTAAGATATTTAGCTCACACCGCAACTTGCAAAATCTATTTTCATCCAAGGGATTAGTGAAGATATCAACCAGTTGTTCTTCAGTGGGTATGTGGTCGATGGAGATGTCGCCCTTGAGTACATGATCTCGAAGAAAGTGATGACGAATCTGGATGTGCTTGGTCTTGGAGTGCTGAACTGGGTTGTAAGCAATCTTGATAGCGCTCTCGTTGTCACAGTAGAGAGGCACATTCTTCACCTTGATGCCATAGTCCTTGAGGGTATGCTTCATCCATAGCACCTGAGCGCAACATGAACCAACAACAATGTAGTCAGCTTCAGCAATAGATAGTGACACACAGTTTTGCTTCTTCGAGGACCAACAGACTAAGGATCATTCGAGGAAATGACATGTGCCTGAGGTTAACTTGCGATCCACACGATCTTCAGCATAGTCATCATCTGAGTATCCAACAAGGTGAAGAGTTGAGCCCTTGGGAGACCATAATCCAAGCGTTGGTGTGTGAGCTAAGTATCGAAGAATATGTTTCACAGCCTTATGGTGTGATTCCTTTGGTGTTGCTTGGAATCGGGCACACCTGCAAACACTCAGCATAATATCAAGCCTAGATGCACATATATACAATAAAGAGCCAATCATGGAGCGATATACCTTCTGATCGAAATATTTACCATATTCGTCAGTGCAGAGGTGGCCTTTTGAAGGCATTGGAGTTTTGACGCCTTTGCAGTCTTGCATGTTGAATTTCCTTAGAACATCCTTGAGGTATTTCTCTTGAAAGATTAAGATGCGATTGTCTTGCTGACGAATTTCAAGATCTAAGAAGGATTCCAACTCTCCCATCATAGACATTTCATATTCTTCACTCATCATATAGGAAAATTCATCACTGTAACGTTTGTCTATACAACCAAAGATAATATCTTCTACATATATTTAGCATATGAACAGTTCATTGTCATAGGATTTTGTGAAAAGGGTTGGGTCGAGTGAACCGGGTTTGAAGCCTTTCTTCATGAGGAATTCCTTCAGAGTGTCGTACCATGCCCTAGGGGCCTGCTTGAGGCCATAGAGGTCCTTGTTGAGTCTGAAGACTTTGTCAGGATGCTTAGGGTCTTCAAAACCTGTGCTTGAGCAAAATACACTTCTTCCTCAAGCTTACCATTGAGGAATGCACTTTTCACATCCATTTGATATAAGATGATATCATGATGGTTAGCATAAGCAAGCAATATGCGAATAGCTTCAAGTCTAGCAACATGTGCAAAAGTTTCATCAAAGTCAATTCCTTCAACCTGTGTGTAGCCTTGAGCTACAAGACGAGCCTTATTTCTTACCACAAGGCCATTGTCATCTTGCTTGTTGCGGTAGATCCACTTGCTACCTATGATGTTGTGCTTGCGAGGATCTGGCCGCTTGAATTGCTGCAATTCCTCTTGCATAGCTTGAATCCACTCAGGCTCCTTTAATGCTTCATCAACTTTGGTGGGATCTATGATAGAGACAAAAGCAACGTGCCCACAAAATTTAGTCGAATGTGAAGTTCTTGAGCGAGTGAGGAGACCTGGTGCATTGATGTCGTCGATGATTTTGTTAATCTGCACTTCATTTGCAACTCTTGGATGAGCAGGTTGACGTTGCTGAGGATTTCCTTCAACACCATTTTCTTCGGGTGTATCCGCATGAATGTCTTCATTGGTTGGAATGACTTCCTCAGTAGGTTGAGGTTATTCAGTGGGTATGACATCTTTAGTAGCCTTCAACTTACTGGATTCCTCAGGAGACTTTTCATCTAGCACAGGAGGCAGGTGCTCTCTTTGCGAGCCATCAGTTTCATTGAACCGCACATCTACAGTTTCAACAACCTTTTGATGGTAGGTGTTGAAGACTCTGTAGGTGTGCGAGTACTTTCTGTAACCAAGCATAAAACCTTCATGTGCTTTTGGTGCAAATTTAGAACCATGGTGAGGATCTCTAATCCAACATTTTGCACCGAAGACTTTGAGATAACTTACATTGGGTTTCTTGCCAGTCATGAGTTCATATGAAGTCTTCGTGAAGAATTTGTGAAGATATACCCTGTTGATGATGTGGCAAGATGTATCAATTGCCTTAGGCCAGAAGCGATGAGGAGTCTTGTATTCATCAAGCATGGTGCGAGCCATCTCAACAAGAGTCTTGTTCTTGCGCTCCACGATGCCATTCTGCTGAGGAGTATATGGGGAAGATAGCTCATGATTAATACCAAGTTCATAAAGATATTCATCAAGATTGGTGTTCTTGAACTCAGTCCCATTATCACTCCTGATATGCTTGATTTTGACACCGAAGTTTGTTGAGGTCCTGGAAGCAAATCATCTGAAGACATCCTGTACTTCATTTTTGTACAGAATAATTTGCACCCAAGTGTAACGAGAGTAATCATCAACAATGAAAAATCCATACAAACTTGAAGAATTTGTTAGTGTGGAATAATGAGTGGGGCCCAAGAGGTCCATGTGAGGCAATTCAAAAGGTCGAGTCGTGGTCATGATTGTCTTCGAGGGATGCTTGGATCTGGGCATCTTCCCAGACTCACAAGCACCACAGAGGTGGTCCTTGAGGAATTTGACACCTTCAATGCCAATGACATGTTTTTTCTTCACTAGCGTGTGCAAGTTCCTCATACCAGTATGTCCAAGTCATCGATGCCATAGCCAGCCTTCTGAGGACTTTGAAAGTAGGCACGTGGTAGGCTGAGGACCTGTAGAGAAATCAGCAATATACAAGTCACCTCTCCTAAAGCCTTCGAAGACTTTGGAATGGTCAGATTCCATGACAACAACACAACGATATATTCCAAAGATGACAACCATATCAAGATCACAAAACATTGAGACAGACATGACGTTGAACCCGAGGATTCGACAAGCATCACCTTATCCATGTGTCTGTCCTTTGAGATTGCAACCTTACCTTGACCCAATACCTTTAGTTTTTTCCTTTGACAGCGTAGGTGATATGCTTCAGATGAGATGGGGCAAGTGGTATATCCATTAGTAGATTCTTTTCACCAGTCATGTAGTTGGTGCATCCACTGTTGAGGACCCACTCAGTATCTTTTCGAGATTCATCCTGCACATGAATTAGTACAATTTACGAACTCATATGCTTCAGAGTGAAGAATATGACATCAAATTCATCAGGCATAATTTCATCACACAACATAGTAAGTAAAGCAGTGCGAGGACGTGAGAAATGAGGAATTCATTTCAGCATGATTAGCTTGCGTCCTTTCAAGTATTTCCTTAGGTCCCTACCAAATTCATCAGACATTCAAGTTCATGTGGAGACCTGACACTGCATAATAAATTAGTTCAATTTCGTCACCACCCACATCTAGAGGGGTGGCAAAGAGTTCATCATTCTACGAGCTCCATATGATAAGGGAGGCATTGAAGCTAGTGCAGTTTGTTTCACAGGAGGAGGGTAAGAGTACTCATATGAATAAGCAGAAAAATTCTCCGAGGACTTATGAACATAATGATTTGAAGAATAATGCACATATTCGGAACTCTTAGATTTTCCCAGCAAATCAGATGCATTAGCACGAGAATGATACGTTTGACCATTTGAGGAATTTGGTCCAAGTGAAGACTTTGGTACATATGAGGAATTTGATCTGGGGTTCCTTTTCTTCATGAGTGGTGTCCTGAGGACATTCACTAGAAGATTTTGTAAACAACTCTTAGGAACCCAGATTTTCTTCATAGGTGAGATGTTCCTGCAATTAGTTCCAACAAATCTGGCAAATACTTTACCTTTCTGATTTTTGAAGAATTTGCAGTTGGAGTCAAGTGACTCATCAGAGGAATATGAAGTTTCACATGTAAAACCATATAAAGTGGATGGATCTATAGGAGGTCCTTTTGCAGCAACCCATGTGGTTTTGGGGTACTGCTCAGGTGACCAGTAGGATCCATCAGCATTGTGTTTCCTCTCAAATGCAATACCCTCTTTCCTAGGGTTCCTATCCAGGATCTCCTTTTTGAGCACATCGCAAATGTTTTGATGCCCTTTGAGACTTTTCTATGTGCTTGTCACATACAATTCCTTCAACCCTGCATTTTCGTCAGTGATACTTGTGGTATACTCAGATGAGGAATTTTTTACCACGGGGATAGTTGAAGAATTTGCAACAATAGAAGCATTTGAAAATTCAGGTGAAGAATTAGCAGTTTCATGTTCGATGCATTTCAAACAAGACGGAACAAATTCTTCCCGAGTGGTACTGATCTGCTAAGCCAGTAAGGAATCGTTTTCCCTTTGGAAATCCTCATGAGACACTCTTAGTTTCTCAAGATCTTGCTTTCTTTGAAGAAATTCATAAGAAAGCTTCTCATGATCGACTAAGAGAGCATTATGATGACTCTGAAGGTTATCATACTTCAACTGAAGACTTTTGAGGTCATCAATCAGAGTTTGAGTTCGATCCACTTCCTCATTCAACAGATCATAGCTTTTGTCTAACAGATTCTAAAGCTTTTCAAGTGAACTTTGTTGCTTAGTGGCAATATTAGCAAGTTTGGCATAGCTAGGTTTCACATATTCATCAGATTCACCTTCACTTGATTCATAAGAGGAGTGATGCATGTGTACCTTGGAACCTTTTGCCATAAGACAAAGTGAAGAAGATAAACCACGATCTGCTTCCCGGGTCTTGAGGAATTTCTTGAGCTCGATTAACATGGGGTCTTAGCGAGTGCGATAGCCTTCATTGATGTCCATGATCCTATCCCAGATGCGCTTGGCATTTTGGGGATGAGAGATGCCCTTGAATATGACGCTTGATAGGCTTGAGCAAATGATGTTCTTTGCCTGAGCATCAAGTTGAGTGTACTTACGAATTTCCTCAGCATTTGCCATCTTGCAGAGTTCAGTCAGTCCAAGTTCAGTAATAGTCCATAGCTCACTGTTCATTGATATGAGATGCTTCTTCATCAAAACTTTCCACCTAGGACATTCAATGTCATCAAGATTGGGACATTTTGTGAATGACTTGACACCTTTTGCCATGAAGCAGTAAGTGGGAGCATATTCCTCATTGCTGACGTCAGAGTCGTTGGAGTAGTCATTTTCTTCATCGTCGAAGATGGACTTACTAACAAAAGCAGTAGCGAGAGCAAGGCTAGCAACACTAGATCCAGACTCCACCTCGGATTCTTCCTCTTCTTCATATTCTTCATATTCTTCTTCAGAGTCCATTTCCTTGCCAATGAAAGCTCGAGCCTTTCTGGAACCATTCTTATTGTGCGATGAGGACTTCGAAGATGAGGACTTTGCATATGAGGACTTTGAAGATTCCTGCCTTTTCTTCGAGTCATCAGAATTGTTGTCCTTGTACTTATTCTTCTTTAATTCTTTTTCCCAGAGAGGACAGTCAGAGATAAAGTGACCAGATTTCTTGCATTTGTGACAAGTTCTCTTCTTGTAGTCGCTTGAGGAGTCTGATTTCCTCAAACCACTTCTTGATGACTTTCCAAATCGACCTCTCCTAGAGAACTTCTGGAATTTCCTCATGAGCATTGCCAGCTCTTGACTCAGTTCTTCAGAATCACCAAGACTACTATCAGAATCTTCGCCTTCGGATGAGGAAATTGCTTTTGCCTTTAGAGCATGAGATATTCCATAGCTTGGCCCGTAGAGGTCTCTCTTCTCAGCTTCTTGGAATTCATGAGTATTGAGTCTCTACAGTATATTAGCAGGATCAAGTGACTTGTAGTCTCCACGCTCTTGAATCATTAAAGCTAGTGTATCGAATGAGGAATCAAGAGATCTCAGCAGTTTCTTCACCACCTCGTTGTCGGTGATGTCAGTGGCACCCAGTGCGTGAAGCTCGTTGGAGATATCAGTGAGATGATCAAAATTTTGCTAAACATTTTCATTGTCGAGTCTTTTGAAGCGGTTTGAAGAGATTGCGAAGAACATCAACTCGGGAGTCACGTTGAGTGGAAACACCTTCGTTGACTTTGGATAGCCTATCCTAGATAAGCTTAGCAGACTCCAAAGCACTCACTCTGCCATACTGACCTTTGCTCAGATGGCCACAAATGATATTCTTCACTTGAGAATCAAGTTGCTTGAATCTCTTCACGTTAGCAGCAGTGACCGTGGGAGTAACAGAGGGAACACCATTTTCCATAACGTACCGGAGATCATTGTCAATTGCCTCAAGATGCATGTGTGTCTTGTTCTTCGAGTAGGGATAGTCCGACCCATCGAAGGTAGGACAACCCACGGAAACATTGATCATACCTACAGTCGACATAACTAGAACTCCAAGCGGTTAAACCAATATCACACAGAACAAGGGAGTACCTTGCTCTGATACCAATTGAAAGTGTGTTATATCGACTAGAGGGGGGTGAATAGGCGATTTTTACAAATTCATCGCTGAGGAATTTCAACTTGAGGAATTTGAAATGTGATAAAAAACTAGCAGCAGAATAAGTACTCAAGTGCATGAGAAACATAGCAGTAGCATAGTCATCATTCTGAAATAAAGCATGCACATATTACAGGTAGCGTGATACAAGATAGGAAGGTGAGGAACAAGGTAACTTGAAGAATTTGAGGTGAGGAAATTGAGAAAGTCTTCAGTCAAATTCTTCAAATAGTAACGATCAACTTCATCAACAAGTATATGAGGAATCGTAATGGTTGAGGAAATAGAAGTAGGCAGCTCGATGAAGACAATGATTTGATGACCCAGTTCCAACTGTTGTGACAGTCGTACGTCTGGTTTAGAGTGGCCTGGTATTTAAACCAGAGGACACACAGTCCCAGGACACACAGTCCTTACTGTATTCTCCTTGAGCTAAGGACACACAGTCCTCGCCCAACACTCGTGGTAAGTCTTCAAGGTAGACTTCCAAAACCCTCACAACTGGTCACCCGATGATCCACAATTGACCGTTGGATGCTCTAGACCAAGGTCACTCCGTGATCCCCAATTTACTGTAGGATGCACTAGACCATTACGCCAACCGCTGGAAGATACACGGTCTTCAAAGGTAAAAGTATCGATTCCAGACAGGAACAATCTCTTCAATGATGCTCAATCACTTTGGGTTTGGTGGTTTGGATTTGGGTTTTTCCTCACTGATGATTTTCTCTCAAAGTCCTTGGAGGATGGGTTGCTCTCAAATGACAAGTGAGAGTTCTCTCTCAGAGCAGCCAACCAACTAGTGGTTGCGGGGGTGGCTACTTATAGCTAGGGTTGAACCTGACATGATAAGATATAAATGCCCCCAATTATATGACTGTTATGTGGATAATATGATTGGGGACAGCTGGCGCTAAGCACAGCAATGGTCGGAATTTTGAACTATGAAAGTCCTCAGGCTTATCATATTCCTCACTTGTAGGAAATTCGCACTGGCAAAATTCTAACTCCTCAGTCAGACCAATTTCATGAGAGATCAGAAGAACTTCGTCTCTGTCACTGAAGAACTTGACTGAATCTGTAAGAGATTTCGAAATGGTTTCACTCGAAGTATTGGAAAGGTTGAGGCTTTTGAGTTGAGCATCAGTTGGAAATTTTCCTTAGTATTACCTCGACCCCATTTAATAGCACGGTGTTTTCTATGACTCATACAAAGGAAATGAAACTATGAAAACAAAAGACTTCCTGCTTCATCATCCTCGTTCATATCTTCAAGGTCACACCAACTTCTTCATTTTCAAAGTCTTCAGGGAATACCAAAGTCTTCAGCAAAGTCTTCACCAAAGTCTTCAGTTGAAGACATACATTTTAGGGGTCTATAATCTCCGAATATATCAAACTCCTCATCGACTTATAGAGCCTTTGTACACTTACAAACGCATTAGTCTCTTAACCTATCAGTCTTCAATACACCAAAATCACTAAGGGGCACTAGATGCACTTACACTTGTTGTTATTTATTTACTTTTATTTTATTCTGCAATTACAATTCCTATCTATCCAGTTTTAATCTTGCAACTAACGAGTTCAAGGGGCTTGACAACCCTCTTGTCGGCTTTGGGTGCAAGTGTTTCATTCTTTGTGTGTAGGTGCTGCTGACCGGTGTTTGCTTAGTTCTCCTTTTGGTTTGATAACCTTGGTTCTCACTGAGGGAAATACTTATAGCTACTGTGCTGCATCTCCTCTCCTCTTTAGGGAATATCCCAATACAATTTACAAGTAGCATCATTCATTTTGTTCTTTTTGTGCTTTTGGTCGAAGATGTCAAATGACCGCTCAAACGGTCACATGCGCCCACTTGGAACGCTGTCGAATGCTCTGGACTTCTTGATGGTTTTTACAGAGAAACAAAATGACCACAAAAACGAATGCTAATGACCTACGGTCACTGGGAATCAATCGTAGTACTTTCGATAAGTAAGAGTGTTGAACTCAATGAGGAGCATAAGGAAATGACAAGTGATTTTCAACAAGGTATTCTCAGCAAGTGCTGTAAGTAGCAATGATAGATAGTTTTGTAGCAAGATAATTCATAACAAGTAACAAGTAATAATGGAAACAAAGGTGCGACAAGGTATCCCAATCCTTTTTGTAGCAAAGAATAAGCCTGAAAGTTCTCTTATATAAGGCAACGCGCTCTCGAGGACACATGGGAATTTCTGTTTAGTCACACTCATCATGTTTGGTTTATTCGGGTTCGTTAGTGTAATAATTTGATATGTGGGTTGACTGGTGCTAAGGTGATGTTCTTACTTGAACAAACAACCCACTTATGATTACCCCCCCCCTTGCAAACATCCGCAACTACGAAAGAAGAATTAAGATAGATCTAACTGTAGATTTAAACGCGTGGATCCAAATCAACCCCTTACGAGACAACTTATAAACTAGGGTTTAAGCTTCTATCACGCTCGCAACCCATCGTGTACTTATCATTCCCCAATGCTTTCCTTTAGGCCCAAATATGGTGAAGTGTCATGTAGTTGACGTTAACACAACACCACTAAAGGAATAGAAACATACATATCATCAAAATATCGAACGAGTACCAACATCACATGATTACTTATTACAAGACTTCTCCCATCTCCTCAAGAACAAAAGTAGCTACTCACAGATCATATTCATGTTCATGACCATAGGTGTATTGAATATCAATAAGGATCTAAACATATAATTTCCACCAAATAAACAAACTAGCATCAACTACGAGATGTAATCAACACTACTAGCAACCCATAGGTACCAATCCGAGGTTTTGAGACAAATATTGAATAAAAGAGATGAACTAGGGTTTGAGATGAGATGGTGCTGGTGAAGATATTGATGAAGATTAATCCTCCCATGATGGAGTAAATGTTAGTTATGACAACATCTTCCTATTTCAAATCCATTTCCTCGGGTCACGTCCTACATTCAGCACCTGGCTCTGATACCATTTCTCTAGCGACCCGACCTCAAACGATCCAGCTTTTGTGCCATCCCTGGATCAGTATGCTAGCACACACAGTACATCAATGTATATATCAAAGTGCAATCACATGTAAATAACGTAAAATTGATATATACCTCAAAATCTCAAAGGAAATAGTCAACGGGAGTGGAGTCCCATTAAACACAAACGGCGGGTTGAGTGCAGACCGTAACCCTGAATCATACTCTTACTCATCGTAGAAGAATATCTGCAACATGAGATGTTGCAGCCGTGCATATTGAATATGCCGACAAGTCACAAAATAGAGGGGTGAAATAAATAATCATCTATATTATATGCATATATGGCATGTGGGGCTGTAACTTTAAGTTTTGCGTAAAGCGAATTTTTCCTACAACAAGAGAAGGGGCAAAGCAAAAATTATTAATACAATGTTGGTTGTTTAATGAGATGGTTCCACAACCCAATTCTCACACCCAATTTAACAATAATACCCACATTATTAAATTATTTGTGTTGAGACCTCCTGATAGTTTCAGTTCCTTTGGCTCAAGTTGTCCATGACCGTGGACATGACTAATAGATTAGGTTTGAGTACTCTGCAGAGTTTTGCACACGTTCCCCACAAGATTTGACCACCTCTGTTGAATTCCTCGCACTTCAGGGTGTTTGAGAAACGCATGACCAAGACATGGTCTTTCAAAGGGTTCCTCTGAGCCTCTGTCGGTGCCCCTCCATTCCTACCGTTCTTCTACATCTCGTAGCACCGGCCGTCCAGATTCACCGCAATGTCCAACCAAGCGGTGGATGTGTAGGTAACCCTCGGGTCTTGAAGTATCCATCCATCTCCTTGTGCCTGGGTGGACCCTTCCACGTGAATACTGGCACTTCTCCAGCAACACCAAGGCTAATCACTGGTTTCTCAAGGGCGTCGTTCAACCATCATCCCCCTAGAGGTATATTGCCTCATGAGGTCTTGAAAATAATTCTTGTAGTCTTGAGGTCTTGATCATCAATTAAATCTCACAACTCTCATGGTAAACACTCAACCAAAACCCGTTTACTAAAGCATAGCAAAATAAATTAATGCCCTGGCCCAAATAAAAAGTTTTAGGGGTGCCTCTACATTATACTACTCAAATAACCAAGTTTCCAAGTACCTACTTTGCATGCAATGGGTGGAAGGATTGAGCTCATGCAAATTGAAAACATAGGTAATAAGATGATCAATGTGAACTTGCCTGGTAAGGTTGATGAAGATAGTTTCGCTCTCATAAAATAACTTGATAGAACTATTCGTTACTCTTCAATGAAATCTATATAATCAAACATTGCACTCACATAAGCATTTACTCTAGCAATAAATACTAACAAACAATAAGCAACAAAAAGATTAAACGCAATAGGGTTGTGATGAAGGAAATACTTAAGATAAAAGTTAAAACAACAAAACTTCACCAAAACAACCAAAGTAGTTTTCCCTACAAAAAATCCTAATTTTCAATAGCAACAATAAAACAACAAAGTAAAATCTAACAAAAGTATTTTAGCAAATATTTTACTAGCAAAAAGAATTACTTTTGAAGAACAACTAATAATCTATGAAAACAACACACTAAAGAACATAAGTTTTCTAACTAATAGAACAACAACAAAGTAAACACTAAGACAATAAAATAATATAAAACAAAAATATAAAACAAATAAGTAACAGAAAGTATATTCTCATAAACCCTTATTTTAACAAAAGAACTATTTGACAAGTTTGCATTAAACACTTCTTATAGCGTAGCCAAAATTAACCTAGAGTTAAACCACAAACAGATTCAATTATAATACAAATTGCTTCCGGTCTAAACTATGGTTAACAGAATAATAAACTACAAAACAACTTATAGAAAATATTTTCAATACGAATTTAAACTAGCATCAAAATCAATTTGCAAGTTATGATTCAACTAAAATTGATTTCATGCAAGAAAATTAATAATAAAAAACATAAAAATAATCCTTCTTGAAATACTACTATTAACTAACATAAAAAAGTAAAACTTGTCAAGTAATATAAAATAAACAAATTCAAAACAATTAAAACAAAAGAAATAGAAATAAACCTAAAAGAACTAAAACAAAATCTGTTTTTCCGGAAACCCTAATTTAAAATATTCGAAAATTTCCCAAATTGAACAAGGCGATACAAATAACTAATACAAACCAGTAGCAAGAAGAATCACTCAAAAATATGTTTTTAAACTCAAGTTATTCAAATTCTAGTGATTTGAGAAAAAAATCAATGAATTCAAATTTTAAAATTTAAACTATGGTCAAACTTGATATCTACAAAAACTAGAAAAAATTTGGGACACAATGCAAAATAATCAATTTAAAACACTTAATAACCTAGGAGATATTCTATTTGCAAAAACAGAAAAAAATCTGTTTCACAAAACAAAAGCAAAAAAGAATTAACTAACTAACGAACAGGGGGAGGCAGGTGGCAGTTCCTGGTTGGCTGAGGGTGTGCGCTGCGGTGGCTAGCGAGCGAATGGTTGCACTTTAGTAGAAAATGATTAGGCACTTAAATCTTTATATCGTGGGCGTCAGATCTCGATCCTACGATGGAGAGTGAGGAGGGGTGGCTCACCGGGTGTGGAGGTCAACTCTGACAAGGTCCGGCGATGCAGAGGCGGGGAGATGATGTGGGGCGGCGCTACGGTGGTCCTTCTGCATCGGGGATGTGTCCAGGCGATGCAGACGATGACAGCAAGCACTTGATTGCATCGGGGTCAACTGGGGACGACGGGTTGGAGGACCAGATCGGCAGTGGCGGACGGTGGCGTCGGGTGTGGACGGTGGGGAGCCTCCGGTCGGTCGTGGTAGTGACGAAGGGGGGCAGGAGCCGTTGTGCAGCCTTCGATGACGTTTGGTGGTGACAACGAGGTGAGAGGTTAACGGGGTCAAGCTCCTCGAGCTCCCGGAGCTTTGGCCGGAGCAGAACTCCGGCAACGGTGATGGTGCGGCATTCTGGCGAGGGGACTTGGGGTTTTTCGGGCAAAACAAGCAACAGGGAGGATTGGGGTTACATAGGGGGTCTCGGGGTGCTTGAAAAGGCAGGCGATCCGGAGATTCGTCACGGATCGAATCAGCTCCGGCGAGATGGAAGAAGGAGGAAGGAGGGAAGGAAGGAGATTTTCGCCAGGAAGAAGAAAACGGGCAGGGCCCATAGTGAGAGAGAGAGGGAAGGGCGAGGTGCTAGTCGGGCACCGATCTGAAAACGATTCGGGATGGTTTGGGCTGATATTTTCCATGTTGGCCATTGATTGGTTTTCCTAATAAAATAGCTTATCTTTTTAATAAACAAAGAAAAGGAAAAGGGTAATTTGGAAACTCAAATCAAACTCAAACATGGAAGTTTTATATACTAAAAAGGTCATAAAAATAAATGCAATATGATGAACATTTTTCCACGGCTAGATTAAATACTTTTTGTTTCACGAAATACCTAAATTGGTTTTATTTATTTTTGCAAATATTTCTCAAATAACCCCTTGGGTTTTATGGTTCAAATATTTCACAAGATTAGCCCTGGTTTGGAGGGTCATGTTCCTCCTGTCAAAATCTTGAATTTGGGTAAGTGGTATTTTGAATTCATTTAAACTTTAAATAGGACCAAGTATTAAATAGAAAAATTTCAATAGTTTTGAATTCCACTTTTCAAATCCTTTATTTTGAAGAAGTCATGTCATCTTCTCTCAATGGTTTGGATTGGATGAAAATTGAATTCAAAAACAAAAGGGGAAAGTCATGTTATTCCCACTCATTCATAAGTTTCAACTTTCACTCAATTTCAAAAAATCATTCAATCAATTAATTATTCAATAAATTGTTATAACATTCCAAATTTTGGGGTGTTACAAACCGACCACACTTAAAATGAATCTCGTCCTCGAGATTCGAAAGGGGCTAGAAAGAAAAAGTTAGGGTTTCGGGCTCTTCTAGCAAATCCATTGACCATGGAAGTGTGGGGTCTACCAGACTTAAAATGAGAGTTACTAGTCCCTTAATATCATGACAATCCTCCGGGGTCCACATTAACTTCTTTGTTCATGTTCGTCATAACGTTACCTTCACATTCCAGTGTTTCCTTGGTCAAAACAAAGTTCTTTCATTACTGGGTCTTCTTAACTGACAAGTCTCTTGATTGTTCTAATTAACTTATCGATGATCTCATGGTGGTCTACTATTAGTGGTTATCCTGCAGTGAAATGGTTCTTGGCTTCATTCCTCACCGTAAAATTCCTACGTTTCACAACAAATTCCAAGTACCAGGGGTCTTCATCATACCATTCTAAGGCTTAAACAGAAGCTTCAAAGAACATCATCTCTTTACTATGGGTAAGTCACTCATATTTTCCGTTCCTAATAGCAAGAGAAATGATAAGAGTAAGTCGTCATGGTGGCCAAGCCATGTCACACTAAAATCATTACCTTGTATAAGGTTTAGTGAATCTCATATTCTAACACTTGGGCTTACTCACAAGCATTGCAGAATTTCTCTTGTCCACGAAAAAAGTTCGGGTAAGTCCATTAATTCTGCAAGCTAAACAAAAACATCTATCGTTTGTCACATCCATGAGGATTTTTGTATGCTCCTAAGAAAGCTTTGCTAAAAAGTCATAGCTTCTTCCGAGTTTCTTCCTTCATAAAGGTAGTGCTTGATCCTTATCAATCCTGAGGTCTGTGAGTTGTGGGATCACTTGAATACTTGAACAACTTTAACTCACCCTTGGGGTTACTATCGTTTCATATTCCAGCATTACCTTCAGTTCACTCCATCATACCCTTGAGGTAACAAATCACAGACTTATTCTTGTCTAGATTCCACTCTTTGGAATTCATTTTCCTTTCCATTGGTTTGTTTAACCTTGGGTATTGGCTCATCATAATCATTCCTTATTTTATTCTATTCTCAAAATTCGAACTTCAAAAGTACTTTGTTACAGATGTTGTCATTCACATAGTTTGATATGGTACATCATTACTGTTTGGGATATACACCCGGGATGAGACCCGCCTAGGTGGGCCGGGCCATACGGTCGGCGGCTTACGGAGACTCTAGGAGGAAATCATAATTGGTGGGCTGGAGGGCCCACAGCCCGAAGGCCAGATGTAACCCGATGGACTTAAGCCGTCGGGAGAGACTTGTCAGATAAGGCATGTTTAACTGGTGAGGTCAGTTGTTAAGTGTAACTCAACCCAAACTCCTGTAAGCCCACAGGCTTGACCCATGTGTATAAGGGCGGCTTACCTGGGCTGCTTAGGGCATGAAACAACTAATTGAGAGCTAGGTTAAGTGAACTCACTCCCTTGTAATCAATACACAATCAATACAACACAAAGCATGATGTAGGCTTTTACCTCTTCCTAAGGGACTAAACCTGGGTAAACCCTTGTTTCTCAATTTAGATCAAGCCCTTCGAGTTCACCGCCTTAGCGATGGCCTCGAACCTAAGTCCATTGACCCGCACATCTGCCATGACAAATCCACGACAGTTGGCGCCCACCATGGGGCTAGCGCATGATGGTGTAAGGTTCTCGAAGGGATCTCTTCTAGGGATCGAGGGGTACGCCATTGGAAGGATGACCAAGAGTCGCCGCAGCAAGCTCTACATCGACAACGCCGGTTGGTGCCCCGAGGCCGACTCAATCGAGTATGGATACCAGGTCCCCTTTGGTGGAATTCACATGTTCATCGGCAAGATTGGCGGATCTGAACCCGGGATGGACATCTTCACTGACCTCGTCGTGCCGGCCCGACGCGTGCAACCTACCCGTGTTAACCCAGGTGGGAAGCATGTCTTCATCGGCTTTACCGAAGGTAGGGTGCTTAAAGGCTCCATGATAGGGGAAGGAACGCTCATCTGCTCAGCTTCACAACAGCAGACTTGGGGGCTACATCAAGCATTACCCCGAGTCGGAATACCATGAGCCCCTGAACCACGCTGCTGTTTTCATGGTGGGTCCCACGTCAGCACACAATAGTACAACCGTTGGTGCGACCAGGTCTGCGGCCGACGGGCGGCCGCCTCAAGTTCTTTTGGATCTGATGAACGAGCTTACCGCCCTGTTGGGGACCGAGGTCACTGTTGAAAACCAAGCAACCCAAAACACGGAGATCACAAGGTTGAAACACTAGATGGCCGGAGTCCAACAGGAGATCAATGCGATGAAGGTTCAGATGGACGCTGACTCAGAGCACCTTAGGGAAGAGGCTTTTCCCTTAGAGCTAGAGCAACAGTCTGCCGCGGCGGTTCACCGGATGAGGCACCAGTCTCGTTTGCCGGATCAATATGAAGCTAGAAATATTTTTAATATGCCAGGGACGGGACGGAATATGACGTTGACCGTAACTCGGACAGCGGAAGTACCTGGAAGCCGGGCGGCGGTTCAGCGTCAGTAGCGAGACCCGCCCCATCGCAACCAGACCCCACTGTAGCCTTTTCCGACCCCGCCGGGTCATTATTCTAACCTGGCGGAGAACATGGTGGCGGCGGCAACCAGGCTTGGTACAATCCCTATCCCCGATGAGGCATCTTTTGTAGAGGAAGTGCGGAACGCCATTGGATACTTGCAAACGGCGGTGGCCCAATAGGAAAAATATACTTACAACCGGAGTCGCATGCATTCAAACCCCATCTCAAGCCACAACTACAGCCAACGTTACGAGTTGACGGCGGTTTCCAGTTGTGATCGACATCGAAACCCATCGAGGGATGATCAGTCGGTTTGTGATGCTCAGGCATTGGTGGATCGGGCAAGGACCCAGCATGAGGCGGCAGCTCTGGCAGCTATGACGGCTTATCATGAAGCCATGGTCGCACCCTCCATCTCAGTATGAGCCGGCTTAACTTCTACGCCCATGGGAGTGCCATGTTTAGCACCGGCCCTACAGAACGAGCGCCTGCCAAAGGACTTCAATCCTTGCAAGGTGCCCAACTATACTACTCACCTACCTCCATAGGCTTCGATTGAGAGTTATGAATTAGCCATGGAGATGCTGGATGTTAGTGACGCAGTTTGTGCCAAGTATTTCATCATGATGCTGGAGGGGCCGACCCGTACGTGGTTGAAAGGGTTGCCACCCAACACCATTAACACCTGGACTGAGTTGAAGTGAGGTTTATTAAAAACTTCCATGGAACATCCAAGCAGCCCATGACAATTGTGGATTTCGATCATTGCATTCAGCGTGAGGATGAGTCAGGTCATCATTGGGTCCGGCGGGTCTTGACCATTGTTGGGGATATAACCCCTCGGAGAGACCCGCTCTAAGGGCTCTGGGTCATACTTGGCGGCTCGTATCACCAGCCCGACGGTGAGTCTAAAGACTTAAGGCCCGAGATGCTAGGTGACTCATAAAAGGTGGGCCGGCAGGTGGCCCGGACGGAGAAGACCCAGGCGGGTAAGCCGCCCAGGGACAACTTGGTCAGGAAAGGCAAGAGAAGATGAAGGTAGATTCGGATGCACGATGAGAGTCGGTCACAACTTGTATGACCCGTGGTCTTGACCTCCTATATAAAGGGAAGACCCGGGGCGACTTAGAGGACAGGTTATCGAGAACTAGGTCAAGCTTTAGCTCCCTTGTAATCGATACATCAAGCAATACAAGCACAAGCAGGATGTAGGCTATTACCTGGACTTGAGGGGCTGAACCTGGGTAAACCTGTGTGCTTCGTCCCAATCAACCCATTTGAGTCCATCATGTTAGCCATGGCCTCGAACCCAAGTCCGTTCACCCAGACATCTGCCATGACAAAACCACGACAGTTGGCGCCCACCGTGGGGCATGCGCTCGGTGGTGTTGAGTTTTCAAAGGGCCCTCTTCCGTGGCTCCAGGGATACATGGTTGGAAGGATGAGCAAGAGTCATCGCGGCCGGCTCTACGTCGGTGACGCCGGCTGGGGGCTTGTCGTCGAGTCTATGGAGTATGGTTTCCGGGTGCCGTTCGGCGGGATCCACGTCTTCATTGGAAGGATCGACGGGTCTACACCCGGGCCGGACGTCTGCACCAACATCGTCGAGCCGGCCTGGCGCGTACAACCAGCTCGTGATGTGCAGCCCGCCCGTGTTAACCCGGGTCGGAGGCACGCCTTTGTGGGTTTCACTCAAGGTATGGATTTAGAAGCTTCCGGGTCATAGGAAACTCTTGTCTATTGAGAGGACGACTCGTCGAGTGGAGAGACGGAATTGGTTTACCAGCTTCACAACGGCGGGCTCGAGGGCTATGGCGAGTGTTGTCCAGAGTCAGATCGCTCTGAGTCGGATGATCTTGGGCCACCGGTTCATGCTGCTGTGTTCATGGCGGGGTCAGCCCCAGGCACGAGTAGTACGGCCACAGGAGCAGCGGCTTCGGGTGCTAACCCGCCACCGCCGGCTCATGTTCTTCTGGACTTAATGAATGAGCTCATGGCCATAATGGCTACCAAGGTCGCACCAGATAATCAAGCTGCTCAGAACTTGGATATTGCGAGGATCAAAGACCGGATGGCAGAAGAGCAGCAGAGTATGACTGAGCTAAAAGTCTAGATGGAGGAAGAGGCAGAACGTATCAAGACAGATGCTTTCTTCCTTGGGTTGGAATAGCAATCGGCAGCTGCGGTACACCGGATGAGGCATCAATCCCGCTTACCGGAATGCTATGAAGCTAGGAACCTTTTTAACACGCCAGGAGCGAGACGAAAAGCAGATGCGCCTAGAAGCCGTCCAGCTGCTTGGTCGACATCTCATCCGGCTCGACGAAACCAAGCTTCGCCGGTGGTCTTCCCAACACCGGTGGGTCATTATTATAACCCGGCTGCGAACATGGTGGCTGCAGCTACTCAACTTGAAACAATTCCCATTTTGGATGAAGCGCCCTTTGCGGAAGAGGTACGGAATGCCATTGGATACCTGCAAACGGCGATGGCCCAGTAGGAAAGGTATACTCATAGCCATAGCCGCGTTCATTCAACTCCTCTCCCTAGCCGGAGCTTTTGCCGGCGCTACGAGTCGCTAGCAGTCTCCAGCAATGATCGGCGTAGAGAGGTTCCGGCAGGTGATCAACTGGCTCCAGATTTGCAAGCACTCATGAACCGGGCTAGAAGCTAGCAAGAAGCAGCAGCTTTGGCCACGGTGGCTCATCAAGAGCCCGCGCCCTCCGTGTCGGTGGGAGTGGGAGTGACCACTAGGGTTGTGGGAGTGCCATGTTTGTCGGCAGCTCTACGGGGTGAGCGGTTGCCGAAGGATTTCAAAGGGCCCCGCAAGGTCCCAAATTACACTGTTGATCTACCTCTCGAGGCTTGCGTTGAAAGTTATGAGCTGGCCATGGAGATGTTGGACGTCAGTGAGGCAGTTTCTGCCAAATACTTCATCATGATGCTTGAAGGCCCGGCTCGCACGTGGCTAAAGGGCTTGCCACCCAATACCATCAATTCATGGGCTGAGCTGAGAGCAAGGTTCCTCAAAAACTTTCAAGGAACATGCAAACAGCCTATGACCATCATGGATCTCGATCGCTGTGTTCAGCAGGAGAATGAGTCGGCTCACCATTGGGTTCAGTGGGTTTCAACAATCGTCCACTCCTCTGAATAGATCACGGCGGCTCAGGCCGTGCTGATCTTAGAGAAGAACTGTCACTTTGTCCCGCTAAAGCAGAAGCTTGGCCAGCTCAAGCGTACATGTCAAGATATGGGAGAGCTCATGACGGCTCTCACGAAATACGGCGACTCTGACAACACGAAGGACTCGGGCTCCGATGAGGAGAAGGCCAGCCAAGGTAAGAAAAACAATCAGAGCAAGGGTGCAGCAAATAATGGTAACCAGAGTAAGCAGAAGAATCCTGATGGCGGGTCAGAGCTAGTGGCCAATGCAAGCACCGGCCAGAATCATAATAAGGGTAGGGAGGTCCAGGCCACCCTTTAACAAGAACAGGACTCCCTTTAATTTGGAGGAAAAGCTCAAGAAGCCCTGTACGGAGCACAGTCTGCCTGATAAGCCGGCGACGCACACATGGGGAGATTGCCATTTCATGCAGAAGCTCAAGAATCACTTCACGCAGCCCAACAATTAGGGTGGTGGCCCGCTCGGCGGGTCAGGACCCAATGGGTCAGGGGCTGGATTAGGATCCGGCAGCTCAGGGTCCGGTCATCATAGTCAAGGTAATCATGGAGGGCACCCACAACACTCTGGTAACAACAGTCAGCAGCAACATAATCAGTCTGGGTATTAGAGTAATCCAAAGCATCTCAGTTCTGGCCAGTATCATGTTTTCACGACCAGCCTTAACAAGCAGGATCAGAAGTTGCGCAAGCGAGCGGTTAATGTGATTGCACCGGCTCTGCCGCAATACTTGAAATGGTCCGAATATGACACAACATGGAGCCAGGAGGATCACCCGCCGCATGTCGATGACCCGGGGCGGCTGGCCTTGGTTGTTGCCCCCAAGTAGGAGGACATATGGTGAGTAAGGTACTTATGGACGGAGGCAGCAGTATCAACATCCTCTACTATGACACCTTCAGACGGATGAAGTTGCTTGACAAGGATCTTAAGCCCTCATCCACCATCTTTCATGGTGTGGTGCCAGGCAAGTTGGCTTATCCAGTTGGCAGGATTTCTTTGGAAGTTGCTTTTGGTGATGAATATAACTATAGGGTGGAGTCTTTGTGGTTTGAAGTGGTCAAGATCAAGAGCCCTTACCATGCGTTGTTTGGGCGGCCGGCTTATGCTAAGTTCATGGCTAGGCCCTGTTATGTCTACTGACAGCTCAAGATGCTCGGGTTAAACGGTACCATTAACATTCATGGTGACCGCAATACGACTATTGAATGCGAGGAAGGAGAAGCGGCTTATGCAGAATCCAATTGTGATCAGGAGGAGCTTAAGTTTTATAAGGAGAATGTTGACCCAGAGGATATGACCCCGCTGAAAAAGCCCACAATGGAGGTTGAGCCGCCCCTCAAATTTTTGGCGGATGACACTAAGGCAGTGGATTTTACTCCGGCGACTCATCCAAACAGTTCATTATAGGGGCTCACATGAATCCCAAATAGGAAAGCGCACTCATCGAATTCATCCGTGAGAATCGGGACATCTTTGCATGGAAACCTTCTGACATGCCGGGTGTACTGAGAGAGTTCGCTGAGCACAACCTTAATGTGGATCCTAAGTTTAAACTGATTAAACAATTTCTATGATGGTTCAATGAGGAGAGACGCAAGGCCATTGGGGAAGAAGTTGCCCGGCTCTTGGCGGCAGGTTTCATTGTGGAGGTTTTTCACCCGGAGTGGTTGGCTAACCCAGTGTTGGTGCTCAAGAAGAATGGCACGTGGCGCATGTGCGTGGACTACACAGACCTTAACAAAGCTTGTCCGGCTAATCCTTTTTCTCTCCCTCGCATTGATCAGATCATTGATGCTACGGCAGGTTGCGAAAGTTTATGCTTCCTGGATGCTATTTAGGATATCATCAGATTAAGATGGCAGTTAAAGACCAGGAGAAGACGACTTTTATTACACCTTTCGGGGCCTTCTATTACATGTCTATGCCTTTTGGGCTCAAGAGCGCCCAGGCGACTTATCAACGATGTGTGCTGAATTGTCTTCACAGTCAGATCGGGCGCAACGTCCACGCTTACGTGGATGATATTGTGATCAAGTCAAGGAAGAAGGAGACCCTTTTGGACGACTTAAGGGAAACTTTTAACAATGTCCGGGTTTATAAGATGATGCTTAACCCGGCTAAGTGTGTCTTTGGTGTTTCGGCTGGCAAGCTCTTGGGATTTCTGGTTTCTGAGCGTGGCGTCGAGGCTAAACCGGATAAGATCAAAGCTATCACCTCCCTGGCAGAGTCGGCCTGTATTAACGATGTCCAACGCCTGGCGGGACGAATCGCCGCGTTGAGCCAGTTCATAAGCCGCCTTGGTGAGAAAGCTATCCCCTGTATCAGATGATGAAAAATATGGATAATTTTGTCTGGAGCAACGGTGGGTGAAGCACTTGAGGTGCTCAAGAAGCAGCTTACTGAGCCATCGGTACTAGCTACTCCGGCTAAAAAAGAACCCTTGCTCCTGTACGTGGCGGCTAATAACCGAGCTGTGAGCGCCGTAGTTGTGGTCGAGCGCAAGAAAGCCAGAAAGGAGTATCCGATTCAGAGACCGGTTTACTATATCAGTGAGGTCCGGACGGAGTCCAAACAAAGGTATCCACATTGGCAGAAGTTGGTGTATGGGGTCTTCATGTCTAATCGCAAGTTAAAACATTATTTCTTAGGACACCAGATCACCATGGTCAGTTCTGCTCCATTGGGGGACATAATCCAGAATAGGAAGCTACTGGTAGGATTGCTAAGTGGGCATTGGAGCTAGGACCTCTCAATCTGAAATATGTGCTATGCATGGCTATTAAATGCCAGGCCCGTGTGGATCTTATCAATGATTGGACAAAGTGTCAAGTTCCCGAGGAAAAGCCGGATAACACATACTGGACTATACACTTTCATGGGTCCAAGCAGCTGGAAGGATCAGGGGCAGGAGTCGTTTTAACATCTCCCAAAGGTGACAAGTTTTGTTATGTACTCCGACTAATGTTCCCTTGTACCAACAATGCAGCTGAGTATGAGGCCCTCCTTCATGGTCTCAGAGTATCCAAGGAGATAAATTTAAGCCGGGTAAGGTGTTTGGGCGACCCAGACCTTGTGGCTCAGCAAGTTTTAGGCACGTGGGATTCTAGAGACCCGCGGATGGCGGATTATCGTCAGGCCGTGGATGTCATTGCTGGTCACTTTAAAGAATATCGGGTAGACCACATTGACCAGCACAGGAACAAGGCGGCTGATGCCTTGTCATGGTTAGGCTCTCAGCGGAAACCGATGCCGCTGAATATATTCTTGGATGTGTTATCTAACCCGACTCTTAAATTACCTTCAGAGGAAGATTTGGCTGTTCCTGACCCGGAGGGGCAGTTAGTGGCGACTCTACATGCCATTTCGGATTGGACTGTGCCTTACATGGACTATTTGACTCGAGGCGAGTTACCTGATGATGAAAACCTGGCTAGACAGATCACCCGGCGCTCTAAATCTATGACAATAATTAATGGGGAGTTACCCAAGTGCAGCGTGACTGGTGTTTTCCAACATTGTGTCTCACCAGAGGAGGGTCAGGAAATATTAAATGAAATTCACGCTACAGTTTGTGGACATCATGCTGGATCAAAATCTCTACTGGCCAAGGCTTTTCGGCATGGTTTTTTCTAGTTGACGGCTCACAAGGATGCAGAGGATCTGGTCCGCAAGTGTGACGGCTGTCAGAAATTTGTTCGGCGTGCTCATGTTCCAGCTCAGGAGTTGCGCATGATACCAATCACTTGGCCCTTTGCGGTCTGGGGGCTTGATATGGTCGGACCTTTCAAAAGATCTAAAGATAAAAAGACACACCGCTTGGTGGCGGTTGATAAATTTACCAAATGGGTGGAGGCTGAGCCGGTCAGCAAGTGTGATGCGACTACAGCAGTTCAGCTCATCAAAAAGTTAATCTACTGGTTTGGTTACCCTCACAGCATCATCACGGACAGTGGAACAAACTTGTCGAAGGGGGCTATGAAAACATTCTGCGATGAGGAGCACATCTAGCTTGATGTTTCATTGGTTGTTCATGTGCAGTCCAACGGTTAGGCGGAGCGTGCCAATCAAGAAATCTTGAGGGGCATCAAGCCGCAGCTCATGGTTCCTTTGCAACGGACGCCCGGCTATTGGGTCGAGGAGTTGCCTTCCATCTTATGGAGCATCAGAACCACTCCCAACCGATCCACAGGTATACCCCTTTCTTCATGGTTTATGGTGCGGAGGCCGTGTTGCCAAGTGACATCGGGCATGATTCTCCACGAGTGGCGGCTTATGTTGAGACAGACAATGAGACGGCACGTCAAGACGCGTTGGATGCTCTGGAAGAAGCATGAGACATGGCGGCTACCCGTTCGGCAATTTATCAACAAGGCCTGTGCCGCTATCATAGCCGCAGGGTAAAGACCCGGACGTTTCAAGAGGGCGACTTGGTGCTACGGCTAATTCAAGACCAAACAGACATGCATAAGTTATCCCCTCCTTGGGAAGGACCTTTTGTGCTCAGCAGAAATCTCAACAACGGATCATATTACCTCATTGACATCTGGGATGAATCAGATACGGCGGGTTAGGAGACTCGCCGGCCATGGAATAAAGCACATCTACGGCTTTATTACACTTAAAAGTGTTGAGACTCGCCACTGTACATTATCATTGTACACATCATATATGAATAAAATAGCATCCCTGCAAGCCAGGGCCTCTACTACATCGCACACCTTCATTCATGCGAGAAAATTTTAACATTGGCTGTATAAGGGGGCTTCTTACCTCAGGGTATCTCTTATCTCACCCTAATAGCCGGCTTTATGCCACTTCCGGTTAACATGTTAGCCGTGGTTGTATAAGGGGGCTTCTTACCTTCGGGTATCACTTCTCTCACCCTAACAGCCGGCTTTATGCCACTTCCGGTTAACATGTTAACCGTGGTTGTCGAAGGGGGCTTCTTACCTTCAGGTATCGTTTCTCTCACCCTAACAACCGGCTATATGCCATTTCCAGTTGACATGTCAGCTGCGGCCGTCTAAGGGGGCTTCTTACCGACGAGTATCGCTTATCTCACCCTAACGGCCAGCTTTATGCCATTTCCGGTTAACATGTTAGCCGCGGTTGTATAAGGGGGCTTCTTATCGACGGGTTCGCTTATCTCACCCTAACAACCGGCGTTTACGGCACATTCTAGTTGACATGTCAGTTGTAGCTGTAGAAGGGGGCTTCTTACCTTCGGGTATCGCTTCTCTCACCCTAACAGCCGACTTTATGCCACTTCCGGTTAACATGTTAACCGCGGTTGTCGAAGGGGGCTTCTTACCTTCGGGTATCGCTTCTCTCACCCTAACAACCGGCGTTTACGCCACATTCTAGTTGACATGTCAGCTACGGCTGTAGAAGGGGGCTTCTTACCTTCGGGTATCGCTTATCTCACCCTAACAACCGGCCTTAAGCCATATCCGGTTAACATGTTATCCGCGGTTGTCAAAGGGGGCTTCCCACCTCAGGGTGTAGCTTATCTAACCCTGAACAGCCGGCATTCGTGCCAAAAATGTGCATGCAGGAAGCTAAGCTACGAAGAGTCGGAAAGGCACGCAATGAGAAGAACAAAGAAGATGGCAAACATCTATATTTGAGCCGGATTTTCATATGTGCGCGATGGCACAAAGTTCAATAGAGGCAAAAGTTACAACTAGTCTATTATAGACGCTCTCTGTGGAGCCCAAGAAATCATCAAGTTTTTTACATCGCCTCATGGCGGGTCATGGAGAGCCGGCTATTACAAGACATCTATGGCATAATTAGCTGGCTGGGTGGTCACCCTGCTCCGGCTCTTCGGTTGCCTTGATCTGAAGGTTTTCCAAATCCAAGTTGTAGTTGGTTAAAGCTGCAAAAGTTCCTTCTTCAAAGAAGGGGGACGGATCAAGTTCAGAAGCGAAGAGAGTCTTACTGCGGACGGGTGTTAGATCCTTGCATTCATAAAGCGGGCCACGGATCCTTTTTTGGTCGGCGTCGTAAGCCGCCTGGTAGGTCTCCAAATTAACCTCGTCTACTAAGACGGACGCTAAGACCTAGGAATCCTTTACGCACCGAGCATAGGCAGCTTGAGAAAATCCTAAGCCGTCGTCCTTCTTGGAGGGAATCCCATCCATCATCTCAGCCGGAGTGAGCTCTGGAGCGAAAGCCAATGCCAGGCTTATGGCTGCGATCGCCCCCTGGCGGGCGGCTGATCTCTTCAACTCGGCGATCTGCTTGGGCATCGTTGAAAAAAGTTCCAAGACCCCTTTGAGAGTTGAAGGGATATTCTCTTTGTACTGCACAGCTTTCATCGTGCATACGACATCGCAGTAGAGTTGCTCTGTCAGGGTGTATATGGCCTTCAAAGGCAGCAGGCTATCGGAAGCTCCTAGGACCTATGTAAGACGGAGGTAAGTCGCCAGCACAAGTATAATATGTCAATTGAGTGAAAGTTATCAAAAACTTACCAAAAAGGGCGGCTGTCATCTTGGTAATATGGCGTTTCAAAGATTGAAGTTCATCAGAAACAACAATGAGCTGTTCATCAGTGTCATCCGCCCGTTTGGTCAAGGCGGCCTTCTCAGTCTTAGCAGTTTCCTTGAAAGAGATTAAGTCGGCCTTGGTTTTGTTTAGCTCTTCAACGAGGAGCCGACAATTTTCATCAACTTTGCTCCGGGCGACTTGCTGAGCGGCTAGATTGCTCTTTAAGCCGGCCATTTCTGACCTGACTTTGATTAAAGCTTCCTGCAATATATCAAATAGTAGAATAAGACGATAGGAAGAGCAGGTTGCAAAAATATAGCAAGCCTCAAATAGATTGCAAGCAATATGCATGACACTTGGGGGCTAATGTCTATTTTCAAGAAACTTCTGACTCAACTTTGGAAAAGATAGACCCGGAACTTGGGGGCTACATACTGGGTTTTTCAGAAGGTTCAGTATGAAAGTCCCGACTCAACTTTGGAAAAGATTGAGCCGGTCCTTGGGGGATACCATTGGCTCTATTGGTTATTTTCTAGGAAGTTCCGGTTCAAATTACCAATTATTGAACCGGTCCTTGAGGGCTAAGGACAATGATTCGGGATTACAGCTAAATAAAATAAAGGACTTCATACTACATATTCTACTAGGATGGAAGAGCCGGATTATTATCAGTCAATATTAACCCGACCCTTGGGGGCTATGTAAGGACATAAGGAGGAAAAAGGAATACCTCATATTTTTTCTTCATGAGGTTAACCAACTTGAGCTCCAGATCCCGGCTTGTGGATAGCCGGTTCATATAGCCAGCATGGAGTTCCTCGGCTGTCATCTTTTCTAAAGCAGGGAGTTCAAACTCCAATTTCCCTGAAGCTTCAGCCGTCTCTTTGTGCTTGGTTAGCACGTGAGCCGGGGGAGAGTGCAAGTCGGCGCCAGTAATCACAATGTCTGGAGCAGCGGTATCCTTAGCAACCTGGACAGGGCTCGGCGGCTTTGAAGGACTCCTTGGAGGGCTTTTTGGAATGATGTTATCAGTGGCCGGCTCACCAGAAGTTGTCAGGGGGTCTAAAGTCGGCATAGGCTCGTCCGGCTTGGCAAGCTCCGGCTCTTGAGCAGCAGGACCAGGGGAGGACTTGTTGGTTTTTCAGTGCTTGGCTTGAGCCCTGCAGAGTATGAAGATCAGAACCCAAGGATTACAGCCGTTAAAAGAACTGGACGTAAGACTGGAGAAAATACTTATAGTGGATTAATCTTGGGAGGCGGCAAAGCGGTCACCGTAGAGTCGCCGGAGGAAGGTGATCCCTGAGAGACAGTTCAGGAAAGATAAGGCCGTATTGAGATTACAAAGGAAAAGCTAGTCAGAACGGAGATACATACCTCCGCGGGGCGCTTCTTCTGAGCCGAAGAGTTCGGTAAGCTAGACATAAGATCCGTGGAGCCGGCGCTCCGGGTCTGGCGTCGTTCGTCCTGTTGTTGCTTTTTCAAAAGAAATTGGGGATCCAAATAAGCAAGAGGGTGAGAAAGACAAACTTTTCCAATAACCAGTCGTATCTTCCGGGGTATAAAACATTCTGAGCCGGATGAAACATAGATTACCGCACGTGCGCTGGCGTGGCTCATCTCTACATCATCCTATAAGTGAAGCGGGTGTTAGTAAAATGAAGGAACGAGGTCACAGAAGGTAGACAAAGTTATACCTCTGAGCCGGACGTTTCTGGTGGTTCAAACCACTCTTCTTGCGGGGTGGTCTTCTTGGTCCTCTTGGCCAGGGCCTTCTTCTGGTTCTTCTTCAAAGGAGGAACATACTTCTTCTTCCAGAAGTCGGAGTCAGCCTGCAACAATGAGCCGGTTAATAGTGATGAATCAATAAAACATAAGCGAACCAAGAGAAGAGGATGTGAAGAGTCGCCTTATGTCTAGGGCCGGATTAGTGGCGCAGAAAGGTGCTAGCCCAATAGCGCTGCAACCTCTAGACGTCTCATGGACGAGACTCCGGATGATAGTAGTAATGTCATCTTCTGTTAATGTTGTTTGGCTGAAACATAGAGAACTATCATACTGCCCCGGGTACTCGCACATGAGGTGGCTTCTCTAGCTCAAAGGCATAATCCGCCAAGAGATCCAGCAGCGGATTAGATCCAATCCGGTTAAATCATTAGCCATGAGGGCTCTAATCTTAGCGTGAGTCGGCTCGTGCCTTGCACATTCTGAAGTCGATAGACGGCCGGGAAGCTCGGAAGTTGTCTTGAGTCGGGAGGGGCGATAACCCGGTAGCGGATATTCACCTTCTGGGGAGGTATCCTTGCAGTAGAACCAAGTTTTATTCCAATCCTTTGGATGACTCGGCATTGGCATAGCCGGAAAGGTGATATCCCGGCGCATCTGGATAGAAATTCCACCAAACTCTAGGCTCGGGCCGGCTTTCACCTCAGTTTGCCGATTCGCATAAAAGAACTCCCGGAATAGGCCCACAAATGGTTTGGCTTGCAGATAGACTTCACTGAGCACTTGAAAGTTGCATATATTTGAGACGGAATTGGGGGCAAGGTCTTGGAGATGAAGCTTATAGAAGTGAAGGATGTCACGGAAGAACTTTTAGCCGGGGGGTATGAACCCATGCTCAATATGATCTGAAAAGACAACTACTTCGCCTTCCTGCAGAACGGGCTTCAACTCATTACCCGGAACCCGCCAATGGATGACCTCTTTGGCGGGAAGGGTGCCCGCGTTTATGAAATCCATCAGGAACTCCTCCATAATACAAGATCCGACCCAGTTGCAAGAGTTGGATGCACGAGACATTATGGCAGTTTAAAACTGCGCAAATAAACAATATACGGCGAGTCAAGAAATGGCGGGTATCTACGAGCGGCTTATGAACTTAAGACCCTACAGATAAGACACCAAGATCCGGGTAGTGAGAGCCGGAACGGCACGGCGGGTCAACATCACAAGAAGATGGAGTAAATTTTGGCTAAGTCCTAAAAACAGGTTTTGCAAGGTGCTGCCAAGATTACGGATGTACAAAACCAGGGAAATGATTTTATTATTAGACCTAGAGATGAACTGACAAAACAGGGAAAACCTAAAAAGACAAACGGAGCTGCGATGGATCTACGCGGTATGGATGGCTGCCCAATACGTAGCGGCACAGTGGGAACAAACTATCGATAGGGGTTCATGCGCTAAGATGTGGCCAGCATTGACGGAGCCCGAGTTTTCAAAACAGCGGCGATGAAGTTTCCGTGAAAACCCTACCGGAGTCATTACGGATCTAAGGGAAGAAGAACTTACCGGCAATGATGCGATGAACACGGAAGATACTCTGGTTCGTGTCAGGTTGATGCAGCGGACCTGTTGATGACAAGGCCGAGACGGTGCCGGAGCAGGAGGTGCTGGGAACAGAGGCGACAGAAGGAAGAAGACGACAAAGTGAGTGGGAGAAGGCAAATGCCGCCATGGGCGGTCCTATTAAATAGGGAAAAGACGGAATGGGCATGAGAATCCAGGCGACGGATGTTGTTTGACCGAGGTGGGCGCCTCGATCTTCGGGTTAATCATTTAATGAGAAGATTTGTTGCGTGCGTCAGAGGATCTTTTTTGCAGGTTCGACATGACATCACGACGGGTCATTTCCGGGTGACTCACCGAAGAGTAAAGAGAAAGGCTGAAGTGAGCAAGCTCAAATCAACCTGGGGGCTAATGTTGGGGATATAACCCCTGGGAGAGACCCGCCCTAAGGGCTCCGGGTCATACTTGGCGGCTCGTATCACCAGCCCGACGGTGAGTCTAAAGACTTAAGGCCCAAGACGCCAAGTGACTCATACAAGGTGGGCCGACAGGTGGCCCGGACGGAGAAGACCCGGGCGGGTAAGCCGTCCAAGGACAACTTGGTCAGGAAAGGCAAGAGAAGATAGAGGTAGACTCGGATGGATGATGAGAGTCGGTCACAACTTGTATGACCCGTGGTCTTTACCTCCTATATAAAGGGAAGACCCGGGGCGACTTAGAGGACAGGTTATCGAGAACTAGGTCAATCTTTAGCTCCCTTGTAATCGATACATCAAGCAATACAAGCACAAGCAGGACGTAGGCTATTACCTTGACTTGAGGGGCTGAACCTGGGTAAACTCGTGTCCTTCGTCCCAATCAACCCCTTTGAGTCCATCACATTAGCCATGGCCTCGAACCCAGGTCCGTTCACCCGGACATCTGCCATGACAAAACCACAACAACCATCATCCACTCTTCTGATAATATCACGGCATCTCAAGCAGTTCTAATCCTGGAGAAAAATTGCCACTTCACGCCTTTGAAGCAGAAGCTTGGCCGGCTCAAGATCACATGTCAAGAGATGGGGGAACTCATGACGGCTCTCACCAAGTATGCGGACTCTGACGACACGAAGGACCCTGGCTCCAATGATGAGAAATCAGCCAAGGCAAGAGGAATAACAATGGCAAGGGTCAGTAGCAGAACAAGGGAGGAAATAATAATAATGGCAATGGCGGAAAGCGAAAGAACCAGGATGGCGGGTCAGAGTTAGTGGCCAACGCCAACACTGGGAATAACCATGGCAAGGGCAATGGTAAGCCACCGTTTAAGCACAAGACTCTTAACTTGGACACTCCCTGCCCAAAGCACAACCGTCCGGATCAGCCGTAGACTCATGCTTGGAAGGATTGTTGGATCATGCGAGAATATCAAAACTATGGCAGTAACCAGCATCCAGGCGGCGGCGGGCCATCCAGCGGGTCAGGTTGTTCCGGGTCTGGTTTCGGTCCGGGCGGCTCAGGATCAGGCCATGAGGGCCAAGGAAACCATGGAGGGAATAATCATCAATCCGGCGGTGGGAGGCAGTAGCAAAATAACTAGTCTAGGTTTCAGAGTAATCCCAGGCACTTAACTCCGGCCAGTACCATGTCTTCACAACCTATCTTGACAAGCGAGACCGGAAGTTATGCAAGAAGGTGGTTAACACACCTATGCCGGCTCTCCCACAGTATTTGAAGTGGTCTGAGTATGACATAACGTGTACCAGGGAGGATCACGAACCGCGTGTGGATAACCTGGGGCAATTGGCTCTAGTGGTCACCCCCAAGTGGGAGGATATGTGTTCACCAAGGTTCTTATGGACGGAGGCAATAGCATCAACATTCTGTATTATGACACTTCCCGCCGGATGAATTTGCTTGACAAGGATCCTAAGCCTTCTTCAACAGTTTTTCATGGCGTGGTACTTGGGAAGTCGACTTATCCAGTGGGAAAGATTTCATTGGAGGTTGCTTTTTGTGATGAATTCAATTACAGGATGGAGTCTCTATGGTTTGAAGTGGTCATGATTAAGAGCCCATATCACGCTCTGTTTGGACGACCGGCTTATGCTAAGTTAATGGCTAGGCCTTGCTATGTTTACTTGCCTCTCAAGATGCCTGGGTTAAACAGGACGATCACGGTACATGGAGACCCGAAAACGGCGGCTGAGTCTGAGGAAGGGGACGCAGCTTATGCAGAATCAAGTTGTGCGAAGGCAGAGCTCGAGTTTTATTAGGAGAATGTCGACCCAGCGGATATGACCCCGTTGAAAAAGCCTAACACGGAATCTGAGACGCCACTTAAGTTTTGGCGGATGATAACAAGTTGGTGGACTTCGTGCCTGGCGACTCATCACAACAATTCTCTATTGGGGCTAATATGGATCCTAAATAGGAAAGCGCGCTCATCGAGTTCATCTGTGAGAATCGGGACATCTTTGCATGGAAACCTTGTAACATGCTGGGTGTACCGAGAGAACTCGCTAAGCACCACCTTAATGTGTATCCTACATTTAAACCAATTAAGAAATTTTGACACCAATTCAATGAGGAGAGGTGGAAAGCCATTGGCGAAGAGTTTGCCCGGCTCTTGGAAGCAGGGTTCATCATTGAAGTATTGCACCCAGAGTGGCTCGCTAACCCGGTGTTGGTGCTTAAGAAGAAAGGGACGTGGCGTATGTGCGTGCATTACACGGAACTTAACAAAGCATGTCCGGTTGACCCGTTTTCTCTCCCCCGCATTGATTAAATCATTGACGCGACAGCCGGTTGTGAGAGTCTGTGTTTCCTGGCCGCGTATTCAGGTTATTACTAGATCAAGATGGCAGTTAAAGACCAAGAGAATACGGCTTTTATTACGCCTTTTGGTGCTTTCTGCTATGTGTCTATGCCTTTTGGGCTTAAGAGTGCCCATGCGACTTACCAGCGTTGTGAGCAGAACTGTCTTCATGGTCAGATTGGGCGCAATGTTCACACTTACGTGGATGATATTGTGGTTAAGTCAAGGAAGAAGGAGACTCTACTGGATGATCTGAAATAAACCTTTGACAATTTGCGGGTCTACAAGATGATGTTTAACCTGGCAAAGTGCGTCTTCGGTGTACCTGCAGGCAAACTTTTGGGGTTCTTAGTCTCGGAGTGTGGCATTGAAACTAACCCGAAAAAAAATAAAGGCTATTACTTCCTTGTCTAAGACGGCATGTGTCAATGACGTTCAGCGCCTGGCGGGCCGTATTGCTGCACTAAGCCGGTTCATAAGCAGTGTGGGCGAGAGAAGCCAATTCTTTATACCACATGATGAAAAAGATAGATGACTTTATTTGGAGCAAGGTTGCGGATGAGGTGCTTGAGGCGCTCAAGAAGCAGTTGGCTGGGCTGCCGGTCTTGGCTGCTCCGGCTAAGAAGGAGCTGTTGGTCTTGTACATGGCGGCTAACAACAAGACAGTCAGCGCCGCTATTGTTATGGAGCATACAGAGGCAGGGAAAGAGTATCTTGTCCAGAGGCCGGTTTACTATGTTAGCGAGGTGTTGATAGAATCCAAGCAAAGGTATCCTCATTAGCAGAAGTTGATCTATGGGGTGTTCATGGCAAATCGCAAGGTGAAGCATTACTTCCTTGGACATCAGATCATGGTGGTTAGATCATCCCCCTTGGGACATATTATCCAAAATAGAGAGACCACTGGCAGGATTGCTAAGCTGGCACTTGATCTTGGGCCCCTTAATCTGAAATATGCGCCTCATACGTCTGTAAAGTCTCAAGCCTTGGTGGACTTCATTAATGATTGGACAGAAAGTCAGTCGTCTGAGGATAAGCCGGACAACACATACTGGACGATTCACTTTGATGTATCCAGGCAATTGGAAGGCTCGGGGGCTGGAGTTGTTCTAACTTCCCCACGAGGTGACAAGTTCTGTTATGTTTTGAGGCTAATGTTTCCTTGTACTAACAATGTAGCAGAATATGAGGCTTTGCTTCATGGGCTCCAGGTGGCCAAGGAGATGAACTTGAGCCAGTTCAGATGTCTTGGCAACTCAGACCTAGTGGCTCAGCAAGTCTCTAACACATGGGACTCGAAAGACCAGCGTATGGCGGCTTACCGCCACGCGGTTGATATTGTTGCTGGCCACTTCAAGGGTTATAAAGTGGATCACATTGATCGGCGCAAGAACGAGGCAGTGGATGTGTTATCCAGGATGGGGTCTCAACGTAAGCCAGTGCCACCTAATGTGTTCTTGGACGTATTGCATCACCCATCGGTCAGGTTGCCGTTGGAGGAGGACTTGACTATACGTGACCCGAAGGGGGAACTGGTGGCGGCTCTCCGTGTAATCCCCGATTAGACACTTTCTTACCTGGCATACTTGACTCGTGGCAAGTTACCTCAAGATGAGACCTTGGCACATCAGATCTCAAGGCGGTCTAAATCTATGATTATCAAGGACGGCGAATTGCATCAGCGCAGTGTGACTGGTGTTTTCAGCGTTGCGTCTCTCTCGATGAGGGTCATGAAATCTTACAAGAAATCCATGCTGGCGATTGTGGTCATCACGTTGGGTCAAAATCATTGGTGGCCAAGGCTTTCCACCATGGTTTTTACTGGTTAACAGCTCGTAAAGATGCACAGGACTTAGTCAGTAAGTGTGGCGGATGTCAGAAATTTGGATGCCATGCTCACGTGTCGGCTCAAGAACTACGAATGATTCCGATCACCTGGCCATTCGCGGTCTGGGGGCTTGATATGGTAGGACCTTTCAAAAGGTCCAAGGATAAAAAGACCCACCTCTTGGTGGCAGTTGACAAGTTTACTAAGTGGGTTGAGGCTGAGCCGGTCAATAAATGTGATGCTGCAACGGCGGTTCAGTTCATCAAAAAGCTGATTTTTCGTTTTGGTTATCCACATAGTATCATCATTAATAATGGCACAAATATGTCCAAGGGGACTATGAAGGACTTCTGTGCTGACGAGCATATACGCCTTGATGTGTCTTCAGTAGCTCACCCCCAGTCTAATAGTCAAGCTAAGTGTGTTAACTAGGAAATTTTGAGAGGTATTAAACCCCGTCTTATGGTTCCTTTGGAGCGCATGCCGGGTTGTTGGGTGGAAGAGTTGATGTATGTTCTTTGGAGCATAAGAACCACCCCCAATAGGTCTACATGCTTTACGCCTTTCTTCATGATTTATGGCGCAAAGGCTTACGTGACTTCCAGAGTGGAGGCTTACATGGAAACTGACAATGATATACTTCATGACTCTCCCAGAGTGGCGGCTTACGTGGAAACTGACAATGAGGCAGCGCATCAGGATGCTCTGGACACCTTAGATGAAGAATGGGATCTTGCAGCCGCTCGTTTGGCAATTTATCAGCAAGACCCGCGTCGCTATCATAGCCACAGGTTCAAGACCCGGACGTTTCAAGAAGGCGACTTAGTACTCCTTTTAATTCAAGACCAGTCATATATGCACAAATTATCACTTCCTTGGGAAGGACCGTTCATGATCATCACGAATCTCAACAACGGGTCTTATTGTCTCACAGACATATGGGAGAGTGGCAAGTCTCGTGCTTCTGGTGAGGAGACCAAGAGGCCATGGTATATTGTTCACCTTCGGCCATATTACACTTAAGCCACCAACCGGCTCTCGTCAATGTACATACCTCTGTCATTGTACAAACCATCTATTATGATATAATAAAGTGGGCTTCCCCATGATTAGGGGCCTCTGCCGTGTTCTCCACACTAAGTGTCATGCAAAGGAGTTAATCCTTCATCATGTCATTTGGGGGCTTTTAAACCCCCTTGGCCAGGCTTTCTATGCCATCAAGAGTTGATCCTTAATCGGGTGCTATAAGGAGGGCTTTTAAGCCATCTTGCCCAGGTTTGAACTACAAAAATGAGTTGACCCTTTAATTGCTCATTTGGGGGGCTTTCGGCCCTATGGGTTAAGCTTATTACCTCCTCTTGACCCGGCTTTCCATCATCTCCGAGTTATACCTGCCTGTTTGCAACTTGCTACTCCACCATGTGACCCGCCGAACTCTTGACAGTTAATCTTCATAAGAGACCCTGAACTTTTTAAAGTTAATCTCGCACAAAGACACGGAACTTGTCAAGGTTTAAACGGCGGCGGCTTATGTCATGAGAGAGCCGGCTTACAGTGAGTGAGGACAAACTCGTCTTGTCTACCATATCCCCTCCGCCATGTGGCCTGTTCGTACTCTTAGCAATGTCAATCTTTTAAAAGACCCTGAACTTGCTAATGCTTAAATGACAGATTTATGTCACGTGAGGCCTGGTTTACAAGTTCTCATGCTTTCTGCCTCGTTTCTTCGGAAACAAAAACATTTTCATCAAAAAAGGGGATAAGAGTTGTCTTATCCTGTCGTGCCTTTAAAGCTGGCTTATAGGATGAGGTGCACAATTGTTCATTCTTGCAGGTGCTCTCATGATAAGGGCATAAGTCTTGGGAAATTTTCGGCTTGGCCCATGGATTATAAGCCGCCCGGTGAGTCAAAACAACTAAACTACTTCTATATCAACAGTTGAGTTTGTTGAATCGTCAACGGAGAATTCAAGCATAAAACATCAAAAGTGTAGGAACAGACAATCAAGAGTTTTCTATGCCTATTACAAAGCTCTCCAGGAGCCCAAAATATAAGTGGACTTAAAGTTTCTGTAAACTTCCAACCTTGGCTGCTCAGCAGGCCAGGTTACCTTCAGTCAGGAGCAACGGGTTTCAACTCGCCGGTGGGTCATCCTACGCCGGGTCTTCGACTTCTTCGATCTAAAGGTTGTACACATCCCAGTTGCAGTTTAATAAAGCTTCAAATTGATCCTCGTTAAAGAGGGGAGACGGGTCAACTTCAGGAGCAAAGAGTGGCTTACGACGTGCAGGGATTAAGTCCCTGGCTTCAAAAGTTGGGCATCGTATCCGTTTTCTATCCACACCGTAAGCCGCCTGGTAGGAGATCAAGTCAATCTCATTGACAAGGGTTGATGCAAGCACTCGGGAGGCCTTCATGCAGTTGGCATAGTCAGTTTGAGTAAATTCAGACCCGTCGTCCTTCTTGGACGGGAAGCCATCCATCATTTCTTTGGTGGTTAGCTCAGGGGCAAAGGCCAGAGACCGGCTTAGGGCAGCCATCGCCCCCTTCCTAGCGGCTGATCGCCTTGGCTCCTCAATCTACTTGGGCAGAGTCGACAAGACCTCTATTACCCCCTTCATGAATTTGGGGATGCATTTTTCAGTCATCAAGGTTTTGATGGTGCAGAGAGTCCCACTATACAGTTGTTCTGTCAAGGTGTATATTGCCTTCGACTTCAACAAACTATCAGAAGATAGTTGGCGGCTCCTCTGGCCTTCAAAGAAAATCAAACATTATAAGCATCCTGAAAGGTTGTTGCAAACAGAGCCAGAAAATTTTCTGAGTTTTAAGTTTTTACCAAATATAGCAGCAGTCATCTTGGATATATGGCGCTTGAGGGTGGTCAGTTCTTCTTACAAGCTTGAGCTGCTCGTTAGCATCATTTACGCGTTTTTTCAGGGCGGCTTGTTCAGACTCAGCAGTCTTTTTGAAGGTAGCAAAATCAGCTTGGATATTCTCCAGTGTTTCAATGGCAACCCGCAGTTTTTCTTCCACTATAGCCTGGGCAGACTGTTGGGAGGCGAGATTATCCCTTAAGCCGGCCATATCAGACTCGGTTGTGTCTAAAGCTTCCTGCATCATACAAGTCAAGTTTAAGTCAGCAAGAGGACATAGTAATGAACCAAGGTGGTGAAGCTATTATGATACAAGTCCCAAAAAGATTGCAAGCAATATACTTGACACTTGGGGGCTAATGTATGTGTTTTCTCTCAAAGTCTACAACAAAGTTCCGGCTTATTTTTTACAAGTTAACCCGACACTTAGGGGCTACACGTGGCACTTTGAGGTAATGAAATTCTGGCTCATCTTACTACAAGTTAAGACGGCACTTGGGGGCTACACCCATCGAGTTTTTTCCCATTGAAATTCCTGCTCATCATTATCATCATGACCCGGCCTTGGGGGATACACTTGGATCCAATTTATAAGTAAGTACCGGCTTATTATATGTATTAACCCGGTACTTAGGGCTACATATGGCGCTTTGAGGCAGTTATTTGTAGTGTGGTAAAGTTTGGAAGACCCGGTATACTATTTGAAATACTAAACTAGCTCTTGGGGGCTACGTAAGGGTATAAGGAAAAACTAGAGAAGAAGGATACCTCATATTTTTTATTCAGTAATCCAAGATGTTTGGACTCCATATTTCGGCTGGCAGAAAGGCGGTTCAGATAACCAGCGTGAAGTCATCCATAGTCATCTTTTCTAGCATGAGGAATTTGAAATCAAGCTTCTCTGGTGAGAGCATTTCAGTATTGCTAGTGTGTGTTTTTAGCACATGTAACATCCCAAAATTCCATTTTGGAATGTTATGAATATAGCTATGCATCTATTATCATCATTGCTTGATTGTATGAACTAGTTGAAATGCCTCTTCTGGTTTTCAGAAAGTCCCCTTCTACTTTTCCCTATGTTGCTTCCTCTATTTAAAATTGTTGGTTAAAAGTTCAAATAAGAGAGGAGGAACATGACACTCCACACCAGGGTCTAATTGGTGAATTATTTGAACAAAAATAACCAGGAGTTATTTTGAAAATATTTGCAAAAAGGGTTTAAAAACAATTAGGACATTTCTGAAATAATATTTTTTTCAAAGTGTTCAAATGACAGAATAGAAATGTTCATTAAATAGCATTTATTATTCTGTTAATTTTGATATATAATACCCCTATATTTACAAACGATTTGAATGCTTTAAAAGCTTTTGAATGTCTCCGGAAATTATTAAAAAGAAACGGTAACCGTTTCCGGTATTAAACGGGCCGGCCCACCGGCTTTAAAAGCCGAAACCGTTACCGGTCGGCCGACCGAGCGCAGTAATGCTCCCGCTCTCTCACTGACACCGGGTCCCACCCCGTCCGACCGTTGCCCCGGAACGGTCATCGTCTTCACTCCCCGCGCTCGCCGGATCCGACGCCGGCCGTTACTCCCCCTCACCGGATCTCTCCCCTCTCTCCTCCCCGCACCCCCCCGAGCGCCTATATAAGAGCCCCACGGCCCCGCATCCATTCCCCCCCCCCAGCCCCCTTCTCTCTCTCGCCGAGACGCCGTCGATTGCTCGTCGGAGTTCCACCACCACCGGAAGTCGCCGTCGATCGTAGCCACCACCTCCGACCATCATTCGCCACGCCGTCGCCACCAATCGCCTCCGGAGGACCGTCCCCGTCGCCAGGACCACTTCCCCGTCCTCCCCGACCACCGGAACACCTCGCCGTCGCAATCGCCGCTACCGGACTCGCCGGAGTACCCCGACGCCGGCAACCTCCCTCCGTAAGCCCCCTCGACCGTCCGATCCAAATCCCACGGTCCAGATTAGAACGAACTTAAGTCCGAACCGTTTTCTTCTACCGAACGGTCGCCCGCTCTAATTCACCTACCGAACGCCCCCCTTAGCCAATCGGATCGCGCCACGTAGCCCCCTGACCGACGCAAACTTTTTTTCATTTTCTGTTTTGTTTTAATTAACAGAATGTTTTCCAATTTTGTTTTGCTTATATCTTTTAATCTGTTTAGAGTTTTGAGTTGATTCTTTTTGCAATAGCTCACAATTTTCATGTAGTTTCACCCTGTACTTTTAAATTTCAAATTTGAACTATGAAATTTGAATTGAATCAAATTTGCTTAAAATCTTCAAATCTGAATAACTAGAGTTTGAAAATAGATTTTGATATGAATCTTTTTGCTACTGTTTGGTATTAGTTAGGACTATCTTCAGGTATAGTTTGAGGATTTTCATGATATATTTGATTACTGTTTTACCCAAAAAACAGAATCTGCTTATTATTATAATATAGTTTTATAAACTTAATTTTGATTAGTTTGATTTAGAATTTGGTTTTATTTGTTTATTAGGTTCTGTTAGTAAACATTTAGTGTTTTCACTTACTGTTAATAAAAATATAAATTTGCCTAGTTTAATTTTATTTAACATAGGAATCAAAATTTCTTTTCAATTAGGCTTAATTTGACTAAAACAACTAACTAGTAATAGTTTGTTTTCAAACAAAGTTTTCTATATTTTGTTTCTGTTTTCTAAGACAGATTTAATAGTAAATTATTTTTTTTCTGTCAAGAACATGTTTTGTTAACAAATTATAAGTTTAGTTTTACATTCTTTTGTTAATATAACTATAGTTGATTCATATAGTGTTTATCAAAACTTGTATAAACTTCACTAAACTTTTCCCAACAAGCTTAAATTGATTATTCTGTTTATTAATAAAATATTCTATTGTTTTCCTTGTTGTCAACAATTGTTTTGCTATTTCAAAATAGTTTTATTATGTAGTAGTGTTTTCATCATCCCCTTTGGAAAAACAAAACTTTGTGTGTTTTACTTGCTAGAGACTTTTGTGCATTGTTTGCCTTGTTTGTTTAGTACTTCTTTGCTGAATGTTATGAGTACTTATTTTGGTTGTATGCTTATTTGAGTGCATTGTTTGTTTCGTTAGATTATCCGGAGTGCGAAACTTGTTACCTAGAGTTACTCAAGTACGAAGATCATCAATCAGGCAAGTCACTTTGATCATGTTTTACCCATGTTTTATATGCATTAGTTCTACCATCTCCCCAGTTGCATGCAAGATAGGTTAGTTGGAAACTTGGTTACATAGTAGTAGTATCATGTGGTAGATACCCCTCTCAACCCCTTTGACAACATTGGCCCCGGGAAACGTTGTTTTACCTTTTGCTATGCTATTAGTAGACGGGGTTGGTTGTGTGATTCATGAGAGTTGAGAGAGTTAATAATTTCAAGACCTACATAATGATCAAGATTTCAATACTCCAAGTTTTCAACATACCTCTGGGTGGATGATGGTTGAACGGCGCCCTGGAGAAACCAGTGGTTAGCCTAGGTGATGCTGGAGGTGGCCAGTATTCACGCGGAAAGGTCCACCCAGGCACAAAGGGATGGATGGGTGCTTCAAGACCCAAGGCTTACCTGCACAGCCACAAGTCATTATGGGCTCTGGCTTGGTTGGATATCGTGGTGACCCTGGACAGGCGGTGCTACGAGAGGTAGAAGAACGGTAGGAAAGGATGGGCATCGTCAGAGTCGCAGGGAAACCCTTTGGAAGACCATGTTTTGGTCATCCGTTTCTCAAACACCCTGAAGTGCGAGAAATCAAACGGAGGCGACCAAATCTTGTGGGGAACGTGTGCAAAAACTCTGCAGAGTACTTAAACCTAATCGATTAGCCGTGTCCACGGTTATGGACGACTTGAGCCAAAGGGATTGGAACTTCCGGAACTCTCAACACAAATAATATGATGATGTGGGAATTTAATAATTTTGGGTATGAGAATTGGTTGGTGGAACCATCTCATTAATCAACCAACTTAGTAATGCTTTGCTTAGCCCTTTTTCTTGATGTAGGAAAAATTGGCTTTACGCAAAACTTACCACCCCACCTGCCATATAAGCATATAGACTAGCTGATTATTTTCACCCCTCTCTTGTGACTTTGCCGGCATACTCCATATGCTGACCTACACGGCTGCAACGTATCATGTTGCAGAGTATTTTTCCGACCAGGAGTGAGGACGCGTTCTATGCTCAGTGAGATGCCCTTGGAGTCGGATGGACTCATCTACCTTCGACGCTTCCGCAAGATTTAGATATTCTCATGAGTTGGCCTTTGGCCACTTTATTGTAATTTTTATTGTAATAAAGAACTCGATATGAGATTTCGATTAATATAATGCTGTGTGATTTACCTTTGATATATACATTGATGTACCGTGTGTGTACCAGCATGATCTTGGGATGGTACGGAAACACCGGAGACTTGACCTTCCAGGTCGGGTCGTTACAGAAATGGTATCAGAGCACACGCTGACCGTAGGACGTAACCTCTAGGATTGGAAAGCCTTAGGATTGTTTCTCTTTGTCTTTAAATATCTTATACTCTCATCTATTCGTTTCTGACTCCTCTCCGATTATTTCAAAATTTATAGATGGCCACCTTCATCCCAGTGTTGATCACAGAGTTTTGCCAGCCTGACGCAACGATGCCCTTTGGTAAGGAGCTGATGAGGATCGTCAAGGACATAAGGATTGCTTTGCCGAGCATCACCGGGATTCCTATCATGTCATTTCCCCAAGATGGACGCTACAGGATCGAGGTGCATATTCCAGGGAAGACCTTTGGGAATCGGAAGGAACCCATAGATCTCAAGTTCGTGGCACCCAGTTGGATACTTGGAAGAGACATGGCCATTCATCGTGCCCTTGGACGTATCCAGGAGGAATACAGAGGTGGAACCATTTCACCAGGACTCAGCATGGTTTGCCGCAGAGATGCCCATGGCAACATCATCACCAATCCCACTGCAGACACCACTATCTCCTATATCCAGACCTTGGAGACTCACATCAGGACTCTGGAGCTTCGAGTTCGTGCTGACACGAAGACTATCAAGAATCTGATGAATCGTGAGCTGGACCTTGAAGCTGATCTGCGAGAGGCCAACTATGAACACGAGCATGAAGTGAAGGACTTCTTAGAGAGGATTGATGAGCAGAATGCACGCATCGCCACTCTGGAGGAGCATCTAGACATGGGAGAAAACCTTCACCCCGAAGGAGACATGGCACCCTTCATCAGCGACGATGAAGACTATGAGGAAAGCACCACCGGAGGACCTACGACTATGCACTTTTGAGGAGAACATTAGTTATGCCCTCCAATGTATCTTTATTTTAGTCGTTAAAGCGTAGGTCGATGTTTAGTTGTCTGAGATTTGTATTTCCGATGTTTGACATTGATTGAATAAATGAATGAGTGTTTCGTGTGATATGTTTGTTGCATTGCATATGGGTAGTGAATTTCTTCCAGACCCTTGTTCTATTCTAATTCTCATCCCTCTGAAAACAGCAAGATGCCTCCACGACGTGAGACCGATTTCACTTTTCCACCGGAACTCACCCAACTCCTTCAGCAACAGAATGCACTGATGCAACTATTGATTCAGAATCAGACCAACAACCAGAACAACAACAACAACCACCATCCACCCCAGACTGACAATCTCACCCGTTTTCTGAGGTTGAACCCTCCAACTTTCTCCAGCAGCACTGAGCCCATTGTGGCAGATGACTGGCTCCGCAAGATGGAGAGAGAACTTGTCACCGCTGGATGCACTGACGCTGAGAAAGTGCGATTTGCCGCACATCAACTGGAAGGACCAGCAGCATCATGGTGGGAGAATTATACCACCACTTATCCTATTGCAGATGTGACTTGGGAGCAGTTCAAGCTTGCTTTCCGCACCGCTCATGTTTCAGCTGGAGCCATGAGTTTAAAGAAGCGCGAGTTTCGCAACTTGCGCCAGGGTAATCGTTCCGTGGCCCAATATGTGGACGACTTCAACACATTGTCACGTTATGCCCCAGGAGATGTGGCCGATGATGCGGCCAAGCAAGAAAAGTTTCTGGAAGGACTCAATGATGAGTTGAGCATACAGCTGGTAGTGGCTAATTTCAACAACTACCAAGAGCTGGTGGATAAGGCACTTATTCTGGAAGGTAAACAGCAGCAGATTGAGAACCGCAAGCGGAAGTACACTCAGGGGAAGTTCAACTCTGGAGCTCATCAGAAGCCTCGTTACTCCCCGTACTCCGGGAATACCGGATCAGGAAATGGTAAGTTTGGAAAGCACACTCATACTGTGCACAACCATGGAGGTCACCATCATGGAGGAAATGGGAATAACCGTCTCAACCATGGTAACTTCAAGAGTGACAATGGGAATGGGAACAACAACCAGCACCGTCAAGTTCCTGCTCAGAAGGATCTGAGTCACATTACCTGTTTCAAGTGCCAGAAGACAGGGCACTATGCTACTGAGTGTCCCCAGAGTAAGCAAGGCACTGGAAACGGCACTAACAACGGCAACTCCACAGCCAAGAAGCCCAATCCGTTTCCCCGTGCTCACGTGAATCACATCAACGTGGAAGAAGTCTATGATCAGCCCGAGACTGTGGTTGGTAAGTTTTTATTGCATTCACGTCCTGTTACAGTACTTTTTGATTCGGGTGCAACTCATTCATTCATATCAAGGGTAGTTGTGGATAAGTATGGTTTGCCCACCAAAACCCTTAGTCAGCCCATTCAGGTTAGTTCTCCAGGAGGTATGATGATGGCAGGGATAGGATGCCATGCCTTGAAACTCAATATAGGGAACCATGTTTTTTCCACCGACCTCATCGTCTTAGAGTCACACGGATTGGATGTAATCCTAGGCATGGATTGGATGACCAAGTATGAAGGAAATCTTGATTGCCCTAGCAAGTCTGTTTCACTCACCACCCCGGAGAACAAGAGGATTAAGTATGTATCCCGACGCACACGTATGAGTGCTCGGTTAAATTCTCTCACAGGAGTTGTTCAGGAGGAAGTACCTGTGGTAAAAGAATTTCCAGATGTATTTCCGGAAGAATTACCAGGAATGCCACCAGATAGGGAGATTGAGTTCTTAATAGAGCTACAGCCAGGGACAGCCCCAATTTCCAAGAGACCCTATCGGATGCCCGCAAATGATCTGTTGGAAATCAAGAAGCAAATTAAGGAGTTATTGGACAAAGGTTATATTCGCCCAAGTTCTTCACCTTGGGGAGCCCCAGTTCTTTTGGTGGAGAAGAAGGATAAATCTTTGAGAATGGTAGTGGACTATCGTGCCTTGAACGAGGTGACTATCAAGAACAAGTACCCTCTACGATGATTAATGATTTGTTTGATCAGCTCGTAGGAGCCAAAGTATTCTCCAAGATCGATCTTCGATCAGGGTATCACCAGTTGAAAATTCGTGAACAGGATATACCCAAAACAGCTTTCACCATGAGGTATGGCTTGTATGAGTATACGGTCATGTCTTTTGGATTGACTAATGCTCCTGCCTACTTCATGAATTTGATGAACAAAGTATTCATGGAATACCTAGACAAGTTTGTTGTGGTGTTCATCGATGACATTCTGATATTCTCCAAGAACGAGGAAGAGCATAAGCAACATTTGCGTTTAGTTCTGGAAAAGCTAAGAGAGCATCAGTTATATGCCAAGTTCAGCAAATGTGAATTTTGGTTGACGGAAGTCGGATTCCTTGGACATGTTATTTCCGGAGAAGGAATAGCCGTAGACCCCGCTAAGGTTGAAGCCGTCACCGAGTGGAAGTCACCCACCTCAGTTAAGGAGATCCGCAGTTTCCTTGGACTTGCTGGATATTACCGGAGGTTCATTGAAAATTTCTCCAAGGTTGCCAAGCCCATGACAGAGTTGTTGAAGAAAGAATCCAAGTATGTTTGGACTGTGGAATGTGAAGCCAGTTTCCGGGAGTTGAAGGAACGTTTGGTCACAGCCCCAGTGTTGATCTTGCCCGATATTCGGAAGGATTTCCAGGTTTATTGTGATGCTTCACGTCAAGGACTTGGAGGAGTACTTATGCAGGATGGAAAAGTTGTAGCCTATGCTTCCAGACAGCTACGACCTCATGAGTTGAATTATGCCACGCATGACTTGGAGCTAGCAGCCGTAGTGCACGCACTCAAGACTTGGAGACATTTCCTTATCGGAAATAGTTGTGATGTTTACACCGACCATAAGAGCCTGAAGTATATCTTCACGCAGAAAGAGTTGAACCTCAGACAGAGGAGATGGTTAGAGTTAATCAAGGACTATGACATGAGATTACACTACCATCCAGGTAAGGCTAATGTTGTAGCCGATGCCTTGAGTCGGAAAACTTATGTGAACACACTCACAGCTGGAGGATTACCTCAAGAGTTAGTCGATGATCTCAGAGAGCTCAAGCTAGAGATAGTTCCAAGAGGATATGTTGCTACACTGGAAATTCAGTCCACCTTGACCGAAAGAATTCGAGAAGCCCAGAAATCGGACAAGGAGATAGCTGAGATTAAACAGAGAATGAAAGATGGTAAAGCTAAAGGTTTTCGTGAGGATGAACACGGAACTTTGTGGTTTGAGAACCGAATCTATGTGCCCAAATGAACCAGAGCTCAGGAAGTTGATACTTCAGGAAGCCCACGATTCACCTTACTCGATACACCCAGGCAATACCAAGATGTATCTGGATTTTAAAGGAAAGTTATTGGTGGACAGGTATGAAGAAAGATATTGCAGAGCATGTTGCGATATGTGATGTTTTGTCAGCGAGTAAAGGCAGAACATCAGAAACCAGCAGGGTTACTCCAACCTTTGCCGATACCCGAGTGGAAATGGGAAAAAA